>JARHVA010003557.1:1170000-1697500 GCA_037957365.1 Torreya grandis
TGGTGAATGAATACTAGTATCAATTCACCAAGCTCCTAAAATATGTACCTCAGTATTAGGCAGATGAGAGGTTTAGAATCAAGAAGTTTATTATAAAATTAAAACAAAAATTTGTTTGTGAGGTGGATGTGTATGAGCCATCTACCATGGATCATGTCTTTAATAAGGTATTCAAATAGGAACAAAATTTGAGATCTCTTATTCAATTCAAATAAGTTTAAGAAAAAGTTTTAATGTTTTAAACCAACTTTCAAAATGAAGAACTAGAAGTAGAGGAGTGGAGACTCTAAGATTTAGTTCAAGAACCATAATGCTAAGTTCAATAGTTATTCAAGGAATAGTAAAATTATTAATGGTTCAAGGGAAGTTTCAATGGAAACCAATAGTCTGATAGGAAGGGACTAGCTAGAGGTTTCTTCATTCATGGAGGTGACCATTATGCTTGAGAGCATATGTAGGACAAGTCAAATAACAAGGGTTTTACTTCTCAATAGGGAAAATTTTAGTAGTAGATTCATGTAGCTAATGATAATCATCAGGTTGAGTATCAAGCTTCACCCATTAAATTTTTAGGTATTTTTTTGATCATATAGTTTCTATTTTGATTAACATAGGGCCTAAAATGTTTCATTGATCCTATAATGCTTAGTAAGTTGTCTAGAAAAGATAGAGTTATGTAAAATGCATGGTCATTATATTATGTGAATGAGCCAAAGGTGAAAGTTAACAAGTGTTTAGTAGATGTTGATATTGGTTATCCTAAATTTACTATAGTAGTATATTTGTATGGTCTACCATTAGGGTCATATGATATGATCCTATGAGTAAATTGGACTGCAAAGTACAAATCTAAGATTGGATACTATCTAAAGATGGTTGAATGTCAAGATATTTTTTGGAAATAAGACGCAACATTAGGTTGAGAAAATAAAGTTAAAGTTTATGTATATCTATGAAATTCAATTAAAAAAACTCAAAAGAAGGGATGCCAAGCATTTATTGTTAAGATAAATGAGATAGATGAATCTAAGGAACCATCTATTAAGGATTATCTTTTTCTAATTAAATTTTAAGATGTGTTTCCATGGGAATTTCTTGGATTACCACCCAAATGTGACTTTTATTTTTTGATAGACATCATAATTGAATCAGAACCATAGTCTAAGGCTCAATATAGAATGATAATACCAAATTGGTTGATTTAAAGGCTCAACTTCAGGAGTTATTATCAAAAGGGTTTATTCAACCAAGTGTGTCACCATGGGGTGTACCATTAGTATTCATCAAGAATAAGGATGGTACTCTTTTCCTATATATTGATTACAAATTGTTGAACAAGGTGATGATCAAGAATTTATATCTGTTCTCTCATATTAATGATCTCTTTGATTAGATGTGAGGGTAACAATATTTTCCAAGATTGATCTTAGATCATGGTATCATTAGTTGAGAATTTGTGATGAAAATATTATGAAATAAAAATTCAAAATTTGATATGAGCACTATGAGTTAACAGTGTTAAATTTTGTTTTAGTAAATTATCTTATAGCATTTATCAATCTCATGAATAGTATGTTAAAAGATTATCTAGATCATTTTATTTTGGTCTTTATAGATGACATGATCATATATTCTAAGGATGAGGAAGAACATATTAAACATTTAGAACTAGTTTTCTAGCATTTGTGAAAGCACATGTTGTATGGAAAGTTGCCCAAGTGTGCATTTTTCCAAAATAAAGTGAAATATTTGGAACATATTATCTTTATAGATGGAATTGTAGTGGATCCAGTGAAGATATGAGCCATAATGGAATGGCCAACACCTAATAATGTGAATGAGGTAAGGAATTTCATGGAATTAGTGGGATATTATAGGAAATTTGTTATGAATTTCTCTAAAATAGCTAATCCAATTACCTATCTTTAGTGAAATAATAAGAGTTTTGTCTAGTTACACAAGTGTAAGAAAGGATTTTACAAGATAAAAAAGAGGCTTACTTTAGCACTAGTGCTAAGATTTCTCAATCCTAATGGTCAATTATCAATGATCACAGATGCATCTAGGTATGGGCTTGGAGGAATTCTTATGCAAAATGGTTCAGTTGTAGCATATGAGTCCAAGAAATTAAATCCTTATTAGGTGAATTATGCCCCTCATGATCTGGAACATGTTGTAATAATGCATGAATTGAATGTTTTTAAGCATTATCTATTGGGGAAACCATTTGAGCTCAAGACTGACAACTTAGGACTCAAGTACATCTTCACCCAACTAAACTTGAATGCTTGTCAAAGATGTTGGCCATAATTCTTATCTGATTTTGATTTTGATATTAATTATATCAAGGTAGATAGCATTCATGGATAATATTAGGATTAATTTAAAATATCAGGTAATCATATTCTTATTAGGATATGAATTCTATGATCAAGTCAGGAAATTATTGTCAAATAATGCTCATAATCCTACTATAAAGGATTTAAGATGGAGAGTGATGGTACTTTGAGGTATAATGATAGGATGTATGTATTTGATAGAGAGAATTTAAGGAGCATAGTTCTAAAGGAACTACACAATTCCCCAAATTTAGGACATATAGGAGTAACCAAGATCATGTCTAAACTAATACCTCTTTATGTATAGAAAGTAATCAAGAAAGATGTAGTGTATTTTGTGTCTCATTTTTTAGAGTGTTAGCATGTGAAAGTTGAAAATGTGCATCCAACAAGATTTTTATATCCTTACGATATACTAAAATAGAAGTGGTAGGTGACTAGCATGGACATTATCCAAGGCTTTTCATTATCATATAACCAACATGATATGATCTTGGTTATAGTTGAAAAACTAACCAAGGTATCCCACTTCATATCAGATAACTTGATAGATGATGCACCTATGCTTTCTTGCAAAGAAATTCATAAAAAAGGTGTACCAATTACATGGATTTATATAAAATATCATTTCAAATTGAGATTTAAGAATGACTTCTATATTTTAGTTGACTCTGAATTTAGCTCTAGGTATGAAGTTAAGTTTCAACTTTCTTATCACCCATAAATTGATGGATAAATAGATAGAGTTAACCAAGTTTTAGAATATCTCATTCATATGTATTGCATGGATCAACAATACAAGTGGGAGGAGTACCTTACATTGGTTGAGTTTGCTTACAAAAACTGATACCAATCAATGTTGAAGATGGCTCTATTGAGACATTATTATTTTTGAAACTATATTATTTTTTTGTTTGAACATTTGCATCAATGGTTATAATGTTGTATCAACCATGGATAAAATTTTAATATTACTTATATGAAATAAATGTATTATTTATTATATATTCAAAATTATTCATGTTTTGATATATTATTTTTATGGTGATCATTAAATAAATGAGTTATCTATATAACTTTTAAAGGTTAACAAAAAAATACATTTAGTTAAATAGCACTTAGTTATGTTTCATTACGATGAAATCTGTTAGATGAATATGTGTAATTAATTTTAAAAAATTGCCCTATTATAGTAAAATCTAGTGGGGTTGTTACAATATGCAAATGAAGTAACATCTTTTCAAATAATAAAAAAAAATGTTAAAATGATCATGGAAGAAAATTAATGGATGTTAATTTTATGAATTTAGCTAAATTTGCTATCAAATGGGTTAAAATATGTCTCAAAATAGTACTTGGTAATCCCTAGGTTCCCCTTTGAGGGGAGAGTCAAAAATGTATTGGATGAGTGGACTCAAAAAAAAGGATGAAATTATATTATAGAAAAATCAAAAGATGAGGAAAAATGAAATAAATATGAGAAAATGGGAGGGAAAATGGATAATGGGGATAGATATAAGCCTTTTGAAAAGAATGACACACGCCATGTTAGATGGGGGAAATTATTTTTGATATAAAAGGCTATAGATTCAACTTGGGGGGGGGGGGGGGGGTGTTAAACATTATTAATTTTCACCTATCCATTCAAAATTTACCTTTGAGAATCTACATAAAAATGATTTGGATAAAATTGTCTTACATACCACATCCAAAATCCCTTTTTGACCACATTTGATATTTTAGATAGCCACAAGGAAAAAGACCACGTGTATTTAGATTTATTAATTTAAGAAATTTTCCTTTAACCACATTTATTACACTTAGAAATAGGTAAAAAATGAATTCAAAATTTACAAAATGGTGAACTCAACCATGTAAATGGTGAATTCATCCATAAAAATGATGAATTCAATCATGTAAATGATGAATTCATATTTGAAATTGGTGATTTCACCAAATGCAAAAATGGTTCAAAGTAATTTTTCAAATTAAGTGCATTTGACCATATAAATGTCAAATTCACCTCAAAAATTACAAAAATGACCAAGAGAGTAATAAATTCACCAAATAGTGAAAATGATATTGAGAATAATGAAATGGATAGGTATTTGGTGAAATGGTTAGATAAATGGTGAATTTACCATAAAAATGGTGAAAAAGCCTTAGTCATGATTAAGAACAAAAATAACCATGTTTATTAGATAATTCACCATTAATGTAGAAAAATAAACCTGTTAAATTTTGAATTCATTTGAAAATGGAACAAATATCCTAATTCATAGAAGAAAAGTAATTGATCAAGGAGAAAATTTATAAATCAAAGGATGAATCTAAACATGACTTGATGAAATGATTGTGCTAGGAAATAAAATTGATTAACAAATAGAATGTGATTAGATTAGATACATATGACTGACATTAGTGGTATTGACTAGATTTTAGGAGTAGCTAGATGTAATTATAGTATGTGAGAGGTGATCACACATACTATGGCATTTTTAGTATGGACTATTGATATGTGTGGCTCATTTCTAGTGATTGTCCTCTTACATGTGTTAACGATGCCAATGATCATATAATACTAGGTGTTGACCATAGATTTATTAGAGAGACAACATTTAGACATCTATTAATTTTAGTTGTTGGTATGCGAGGTGACAATATCACTAGAGGACATCTGGCATATTTTAAAGGTGCCTATTATAGGATGGCCAATGTACTATCTATCCCTAGGGCTTAGATAAGGTATATTGTAGGACTTAATAGGTCACATTGAGTTTGAGATGGTTTAATGTGGTTATGTGAATATGAAAGAGATTAAGTTAGTTATGGAAATCCATGAGATGGGCCCATGAAGGCTAATCCACCATCACCAACAATAGTTTATAGGGTTGTGATTATTCTTATGCCTATTGTTAGTAGCATTCTATTGCATGATAAGAGTTGAAAATTCTTTCATGTTGGCTTAAGTGGAGTAGTGAGAGAGATGCTAGAGTAGATAATGATATTTACATGGGGCCCTACTATATTTTCATAGTTATATCATTATCTTCACTTCCTAGTATGTAGAGGAAGACATAGTATAGGTTTATCCATATTACTCTAGTTCTAGGCATGAGAGCACATTTCTATTGAAAGGCTAGTAGGGAAATAATGTTAAAGAAGGATAGTGGAGACGATGGATTATGGGTTGTATAAGGTGGGACCTAGGCATATAAAACATAGTGGGAAACTATGGTATTAAAGGAAAGCTCTTGATGATATGACAAAGACAGACTTAACATGACAACCCTATTTAGGATTCTTTTTTTGTCATTAAGATTTCTTAAATGGGTTATAAACTTTTTAAAATGATCATATAATAAAAATTAAAAAAAATTATTCCTATCACCTCTTGCAAAATTCCACATGAGCTAAGGAAAAGGTAAACAAAACCAAAATAAAAAGGAATAAACAAAGCATTATTACCTTCCCTTTTTTATGATAGTTCACTTTGTCAAAATAAAATTGGCTTGGATTTAATTCCAAGAAGTGTTTTGCAATGTTATTAGTTATACCATCACTTCTTAAAAATTTTGAATGGTTGAATTGATAGAATTTGATGCATCAATTATCTTGAGAAATTGGTAGAGATTTGATATTGAATCTGAGCATGTAAATTCCAAAGGGAAAGGGTCTATTTATCATAATTTTTAATTAATGAGGACCCTTAATATTGAATCCAAGATGGATGGTTAAAAATTCATCTTGAACAAGGTACATGGATCAACATATGGATAGATAACATTATCCTTTCATCTTAGCCAATATGAATGGTGGAGGAAGGCTCTATAAAATATCAAAAAGGGGATTAATATGAGCCCTCCATCTTCTAAGCAATATGTAGGGTGGAGAATTCTACTCAATTTTTTTTGGAAAAGTCAATGTAGTCCGTTCATTTTGTTTCTAAGATGAAAGTGGAGAACAATTCTCAAGAAAGCACATGGATAACCAATGTGGGCCCTTCATCTTGCTTCCAAGATCAAGGGTTGATTATTATCCCTAAAATATATATCAATATTCATTATGTGCCCTTCATCTTGTCTTCAACATGAAGGGTAGATAATAAATCCTTTATGTTATTTCATTTAGTAATTTTTGGGATCACAAACTTAAACTATGTAGGATATAGAGATTATTTATCAAATGAAGTTGCCTCTTAAAGAAGAAAAATAAGAATTAAGAATTGAAAATAAATTGTAATTACATTTGCATATAATTATGGTTAAAATAATGATTAATTAAATTAATAAAATATCAATTTGATTAATACAGTGTGGATAATTATTTGGAATAATAATTTAGAGAAGGGGAAATATTTGAATTAGTTAATCAATGAAGGAAATTAGTGAATTGATCATAATACCAAATTTAATAGAGAAAATAACTAGAATGATAACTAAGGAGATTTAATACAATGAATTATCCCCCCTAGGGGTTCCCCAAGGTGATTTTGAACTCATATGTTGGATGAAAAAGGAATTTGGGATGAACAGATGATTGCATACCAGTTCATGTGTAATTGTAAGAAGTTATTGCATTTTACAATTTTCACATGAAAGTGATAAAAATGAAGTGTCTACATTTTATCCTATTTGATAAGGTGTTATGATATTTAGATGAAGTAATGTCTTCTCTAATATTAAGAAACAACATTAAAATAATTGTATAAAAAATTAAAGGATGCGTATTTGATGATTTTTTATAAATAATTATAAAATGGGTTTGAATATGTATCAAAATAGTGCTTGGTAATCCCTAGATGCCCCATCAAGGGAAAAAATGATATTGGGGATAGAAGTAGAGAGGATTGACACATACCATATTACATGGACATTTTTGTTTTTTTAAATAAAAGGTTATATATTCACCTAGGGGGTAAAAATGATTCATTTTTACCCTAAGCTTTCAAAATTTACCTCTGATAATTTATGCAAAAGTGAGCTCAAAAAATTTTCTCACAAACAACATTCGAGATTATTTTTTACCATGTTCGAGAGTTTAGATAACCCTGGGGTACAAGAACACTGTA
Organism: Torreya grandis; assembly: GCA_037957365.1. Lineage (NCBI taxonomy): Eukaryota > Viridiplantae > Streptophyta > Pinopsida > Cupressales > Taxaceae > Torreya > Torreya grandis. The sequence continues at coordinate 1,177,411 of JARHVA010003557.1, forward strand.
GGTACATTTATTTATTTGTGAAATTTTCCTTTAGACATTTTTATTTCAATTGGAAATAAGCAAGACAATGAATTCACCATTTTAAAAAGGATGAATTAAACTGCACAAATAACAAATTCCTCTAATAAAATAGTACATCTACCACAAAAATAATGAATTCAACTCTAAAAAAGATGAATTCATAATAATTTCACCAAATGATTAAATGGCATAGATAATGTTTTTCAAAATTGATGAATTTGACCATATAAATGTCAAATTCACCTTAATAATGATGAAAATTACCAATAAAGTAACATATTTTCCAAATGGAAAAAATGATCCTAGGAATAGAAAAATGGCCAAGTGTTGAGATAAATTGTCAGATAAATGGTGATTTCACCATAAAAATGATGAAAAGTCTTGATCCATTATTAATAGTGAAAATGACAATGTTTAGCACTAAATTCACCATGAAACCAATGAAATGGACCTGCTAAATAATGAATACATTTGAAAATAGTAAAAATGTCCCAATTCAATAAAATAAAAGGAATTGATCAAGGATAAAATTGAGAAAATAGAGGATGATGTTGAACATAACTTGATGAAATTATTATTCTAGGAAATAAAATTGATTAGTCGATAGAATGTGATTGAATTAAATATAGCTTACTAGCTTTAATGATCTTGATTGGATTATAGGACCAGGTGGATGTACTTATAGGATGTGAGAGGTGGTCACAAATCCTATGAGAGATGGAAGTATGGATTGATGATATGTGTAGATTATTTTCAGCAATTTTCCTCTTACACGTGGTGAGGATGCCACTGATCAGAGTAGATCAAGCATTGATCAGTGCTTTAGTGGAGAGATGGAATTTAAAAAGTTAGACATCATGGTTGTCTAAAAGTGAGGTGGATATCACACTAGAGTACATTTGGTTCATTCTACACATCTCTATTAGAGGATAAACACTATACTAGTTAGCCCTAGGGTTCAAACTCTGTATATTGGAAGACCTAACATGCCACATTGACATTGAGATGGTTTGAAGTGGTTATGTGGATATTGTCAAGATCAAATTAGTTATTGATGTGCTATGATATGGTAACATGGAGGCTGATCTACTATCACCTATAGTATTTGACATGGAAATGATTTTTTATGGTTGTTGTCAATGATATTTTACTTCGTAACAAGAATGGACAATTATCTAAAACAAACCAAATTAGTGTATATTTTTTTTCAAAACAAGGGTTCTTAGTCAGTTTATCCTTGCATTATATAGATTCAAATAGTGTGATTTAATGGCAATTCCCATTATTAATAGGAATTTATCTTAACTATAAGTAAATTAAGGAACGATCCATTCTCACAAGTTCATATACCATCCTTATAAAATGGTCCATATTTGAGCGACTTGATTTAAGAAAATAATTTGGCTACCAAGACCCATTAGTTAGAAAATAATGAGAATGTTGAGCAAATAGAGATTACAAACCCTTATGCAATATTATCATGATCATTCCACCAAGTTTTCCTGAAATATTTAATATAAATATAAGGTAATTTTGTTATCATAGATCATGAATCAATCCATTGACTTATTAAACATATTCAGCACACAAAGTCTCCTAGAAGTGTATTTGAGTCCAATGAAAAGGTTCTTAGACTTGACTCTTGTTTATTCCTCTAAGTGTATCATAAGTGATTTTAATGTTTAAAGAACACTTCTCATTTTCGAATTATGAGAATTCAGAGCATGAGTAGTAGGTTTTGGTAAATCTAGTTACCTATGTAGAAATAGAGGTAGAGAAAATTAAACTTTTCCACAAATTTATATTGATTGGTGGTTAGGAGCCATGGTGGTCATTAATATTTGTGAATTTTGAATCATCTATGTTAATCTTAGTGAGTTATGATCAAATTTAAACACTAAAGCTAATCTAGATGAATATTTACAATGAGATCTAAACTAAAGTGATTTGATCAAAAAAAGAAGCAAAAGGAAGGGTAGGGAAGAAAGAAAGTATGTGATTATTTATCTTTACCTTAAACATTATGACAAGGTTTTGATTTCAAATGAACATGCTTTTAACCAAAATATAGTGTGAAGTAATAGATGCTCAAATCCCACCACATACTAGGCAAATATCAAAGGAAAACATGAAAGAATATAAGTGTGAACTAAAATTTCCTTTAAAGGTTTATAGCTACATCCAAATAACATTTGTACATCCTAATGTAGATAAAATAAAATAAAACAAAAACTAAGAACATTCAACTAATCTAGCTTTAGCACAAATTAACAACCTTGTATCAAAGATACACATTTAGAATTCATAAAAACCATTCAAATTAAAGACTTATAATAAGTAATTGAGAAAGAAACCATATAAATATTTATACAAACAAACTTGGACAAAATTTTAAGTATTCCTTGATTATATTAATTGCTTAGAACTATACAATTTTTTGGCTCAAAGCTCCCTCTCCTTTACAAAATGGTAGTATTTCCTTTTATAGAAGACTCAGGCAGTATACCAACTAGTCATAAGTTTACACATGTACAAAGATAAGGACAACTATCCTTCTTCATAGTTATAAAATAAATTTATCTTTATAAAACATACTAACCTCTAGGCAAATATGCTAAAAAAATATCGTATTCCTTTAGAGAAGAATATTACACAATCCAATATTGTAATGCTTTACATAAAATAGAATATCAATTAACTAGTGGGCCTTGGGATGAAGGACTCCCTTGTTACTCTTGGATAATTTACATAACTCTTTGATGTTACTAAGAAGATCCAAATCAATAGCTATCTTTAAGAGACAAACATCCTCTTGGTCAGCCAAGTCATTGAAGTCTCTATCATTCCTTGCCATGGCCTCCTTGATGCTCCTAGATTCAATAATCTTCTCTTCAATAGTGAATATCATTACCATGACTCAGCTATTATCACTTCTAGAGTGGCCTTGACTTTTACTCCTCAATTTTTGCATCTCCAATATTGCTTTGTGCTTGTATTCATCATCATAAATGATGGCCAAGGAAGTAGAATTTGTAGGGTTGGGTAGCATGGTACCAAGGAGTTGTTTAGATATTAGTTCTTCATCATCCTTTAGGAGTTTATCCAAGCTCTTTGACTAAGCACTTAAAATTTGTATCTTATCAATAACTATCCCTAATATTTCATTCAAGTGGGCCAGACTAATAGTTTTGAAACTAGGAATCCTACCCTCAATTTTTATATTGATAAGATCCCCTATTTTGACCTCTACATCCCGCCATTAGGCCACAATTCCTTTGGTTATTTCACTCAACTAGGATAATGCATCCTGCCTTAGATTCATTGATTTCAAGGAAACAAACATGTCAAAAAAATATGCCTTAAACACCTTTATTATTGCCTCTGGGATTGATAAGACATCCTGTGTCTCTAGATTTTCCTTTTCTTTCTCTAGGTTCTATATTTTCTACTTCATGCCATTGATACCTACTTTGATTTGAGTTGATGGAACATCAACTAAGATTTTATATGTCTTCCTCATGAATAGGATGATCACCAAGACTTTGACCTCTAATGGGAGTTAAATCAACAAAAGGTTCAACTCTTTAAAACGTGAACTCCTCACCTCCAACCATGGTCTTCTTGGTTGTCACTCTTCCCAATCCTACAGGAGGATGGATTGAAATGCACACTGGTTAATGACTCTATGATTGTAGGAGGCTCAAGAGTCTCTACCTATGTGTTGATTGATTCTCCTAAAGTGTTAATTTGTGTACCATTTGATCCTACTATGGAAACTATTGTTCTCTGATCCTCTTCTTTCATTAAAGCCAATATTCATAGCTTGACTTCCTCATGAACATCAACGTGGAATGTTTGGGTTAAGCCCCATGAGTGGGATCAAGTGGGAATATTTTGCATCTTCCCATAAATATACCATTTAGGGATAATGCATCTATGAATGGGGTATTCAACACTAAACAACTTGAGCTAACTCATAAGGTGGGTGAAGGTCAACTTGGGATTCTTTCTCCCAACTGAGACCAATGCTAATTTAGATTTCCTTTTGTGTGGGGGTGATATTAGAACCAGGTCCAAAGAAACTTACTTCCCCCTATCTTTCTTTTCTTCCTTATTTCGGGCTTGGGGTTCTTTAATTTTCTCTTCTTATTTTTTTGACCCATATGCTTTAGAAATAACATTAAGTTTATCTTCTACTATCTCATCAAGTTATAAAGCAATCATATCTTGGAACTCTATAGGAGACTCTAGTCTTTTAGGTAGGGCTAAAGATGATCCTTCTTGAGGCCTCTCTTCTAGTTTCTCTTTCCCAATTCCTTATACAACCTATGTTTGAGGTTGTTGCATTTCAAATTGTGTCTATTCTAGATGGGGCCTTAAGGATGGCCCAAGAAATAAGTGATATTATAGGGACCCTATTTTTTATATTTCTCCCAATGGCTTGTCATATGTCCTAGCCAACCTTGGATCTAGTTTAATGTTATGTCTCTTCAATCTAGCTAATACCTTTTAGAAACCAAAGGATTTGATGTATAGTGGGTCATGAACATTATGTTGGTGTTCATAGGCTTTGGTTATTGCCTTGGACTTCATATGCTTAGTGACCTTTTCATTAGGATCCCATTTCCTCAATTTATCTTTCTATAGGGTGAATGAGTCCCTATGTTTGTTAATGACATTCACAGGTTTCCAATTTTTCAATATAATTTTAATGATTTTTAGAGGAAATGGATGGATGAGGCCCTTCCTTTTATCCTTGTAAAATCCATCTACATGATGAAGAATTTGGTATATAATTTTTTTCTCTACTAGTTTGGTTGGCACATAGATGGGTAACACATAGAGCTGTGTCAAATTCCTTTCTATCCTTATTACTATGCAATTTCGGTAGAACCATATATCTCCTATCAACTTCACATATTTATTAACCAGTGGGTTAATCCTACTCATAGGGATTCCTATGATGGATTCCACTAGAGCTAGGTAAACACAATCATAAATTTACTACATGTTGTGTCTCCATTTTAATATGTGAAGTTTGGAATAATGATGGGAGATAGTAGGTATCCCATTAGGTGACCAATTTTTGATGTTTGGTATCTTGGTGGGGACTAATAAGTCATCAAGAAAATAGGACATCATGTAAAAGTGTTTGTTTATTTTATTTTTGATAGCTATGAATGGTGACTTCAAATGGATATTAATCATCTCACCCAATGGGGTAGTAAGTCCCTTCTCAATCATGAAGTAAATATAGGGCACACAAACTTTATCAATATGTGCAATGGATGGGGATCTACATAACCTATTCAATAAGGTCATAATTATCCTAATCCCTTCCCTTAATTAGATAATTGGGATTTTGCATGTGAGGTCCTAAATTATTTGGTTCTTGATAAGAAGACATGAGGCAAGGATTTTTGTAAAATTATGCTCTCTAATCCATTTTTTAATGGTGGTTAGGTCTATTTAGGGATTACATAGTGTTAACATAGTGGATTGCACCTGAGGAAAGGAGGATGAACTCCTACCTTTCCACACGCAACAATGGAAACTCCCCTCTCACCTGTGGGACCGACGAAGCTGGATGGGAGAGTCTCTAGGTAAGGGCTAGCTCCCTTTGATGCATCTGAGTTGTTTTAGTAAGCACTAATATAGGTATATAGATATATAATGAGGGGGGGTGAAAAGAGAGAAGTATTATAAGAAAAAAAATCTACTCTAAAATGGGTGATGCACCAAAATGATCTAACCTTCTCACACTCACACTTAAAATTAGACAAACACATACATACACTTCAAACTGGCAGAAGGACCAAGCTGCAAGAAGTTTGGTAGGGAGGCTTTAATGGAAAATATAGAAAATAGAGACTCACCAAAGTTACTATGGAAAGGCACATTATATATTAATTTCTTCCATTTTTGCACTTTCAAATACAGCTCTCCTTGTCAGCTACAGAAATGGCACTTTATAGACACCAGGTATGTTGGTGTTGAACATGTGGAAGCATCAAGAAGTAATGACTAAACACAAACTAACACTCAAACATACACAGAGATATCTAACCAAGATAGAGGTAAAAAAAAAATTTATTGATTTAGGTGAAAATTTGCCAAGGCTACGCCTTACAAATGTGGAAGATGATTTCTCAAATGAAAAGTCTCCATTATATAGAGGAAGAAAAGAGGCCTTTTGGCACCATTTTTACAAGTGAACCATGTGATTTTAAAGCATTGGGATGAGGAAGCCATCTAAATATAATGTTGTGTCAGCCCTTATCAGGGTATGAATCTATGAGCCACACCATTTGCCTACTCTTCAATGCATATTTAAAGAAGAAATAAGTTGCACTACACTATTTGTGCCTCTTTGATGATCGCATGGTAGGTACTATGTCAACCACTAAAATAACTTCTTAAATCAACACTTTCTTGCATCACTTGGATCACTTTGCTTACTCCTTTACTTGGCCATTTTACCTTCTCTTTTTCCCTGGGCTCTTTGTCCTTTTCTTGCTTTGTCTTCTTCTGCTCCTTCAGCCCTCAGGGGTGATCTTATGGTGGGTTGCTGCATTCTTTAGGCTCATTCCATAGTTGGTGCGCAAGCAATTTTTAAAAAACAACGGCTATTTTGTAGCCTTAAATTTCACGTCCTCAGGCCCATCACCCTTGGACTCTCCTTTAGCTCTTTGGTGGGTCACTCTTTTGAGTTTTTTGCTTCGAGCCTTTTTCCATGAGCAAAAAGTCTGTGGGAATTGGCTGCATTGATTTCCTTTGTTTATCCTTCCCAGAAGGGAAAAGACCCTCAACTTTTTAAAAATGGTCCATCATCCTTGACAAGAACCCCTCACAGGGGCACATACCCTTTGGGTGGGCTTCTTCCTTTAGGCTCTATTACTATGGCCTTTCACTGAATTCTTTCAAACTTTGGTGAAATTTTGATGACTTACCTCTTTGGCTCTTTTTGAAAAGTTCTTTCCATCTGTAAGGGCTCTTAAACCCAACACTACCCTCTGCGAGGGTACCTATCATTTGACTCTTTGGATGTACCCTTGAACCAAGATATTGAACCAACTTGTTGAACCAAAAAGGTTCAATGGTTCAATCAGTTCAACGGTTTAAGGCTATGCACCAAGCTGATTGAACCAAGTCGATAATCTATCAAATTAAACCACTTGTTGAACTATTCACTTGAACCAATCCATTGAACCATTTTCTTGAACTGGTTTAATGGTTCAATGTTGTGCATCGAGCCCATTGAACTAAGCCTTTGAACTTTTCTCACTCACCTCAGTCGTTGAACCTGTGCATTAAACTGGAGGCATTAAACCAAGTGATTGAACCAATGCATTGAACCAAGAAATTAAACTAGTTCAATAGTTCAATTCTGCATGCCGATAAACTTGTTGAAGTGTTAAACTAAGCTAAAGCATTGAACTAAGCTGGTGAACCAAGGAATTTGAACTTTTCTGATGAACTCATCGATTGAACCAAGGCATTGAACTAAGTGATTAAACCAACGCATTGAACCAAGTGATTGAACTAGTTCAACAGTTTAATGCTGCCAACTCTTCTTGCAATTTTCTTCAGACAAGAGCCCGAAGAAGCTTTGTAAAGCCCCATACTCTCTAAAACTAATTTTTTCATCTGCCAAGGATTACACTTGCTGAGTCTGTAGAAAAACTTGTGATGTTTGTAGAAACCTATAGAGTCCATAGAAATGGACCTGCAGAGTCTGTAGAAATTCCTAGACTTGTGAAAAAGTCAAAAATGAATTAGCCTTGAATAGCAGGGGAAGAAGGGGACTGATTTTTTGCCCTATTGGGCAAAAGTGGTCAACAAATTGGTGACTCCCAGGGGAAGCATGCCTGCTATGCTTAGAAGCCAATTGCCTTAAAAATCCATTAGGCATAGGGTCAGATTGTAACTTAAAAATCAACAATAGCTCTGATAAATCTAGAACAAATCACATAGATTCACCTCAAAAGGAAAAGGAAAAACACACACAAATCTAAGAAAACTATCAGCATGTGCAAAAAGCACTTAAGGAAAGCAGGGGAAAAAAATAAGGGAAAATATATACATGATGGAGAAAGGGCTCAGTGGTAATGCTTAAGATGTATCCCATTAATTGGGATATAGAGTTCTTCACCATCTAACTTGGAGAGTTGGAATGCATTGTGTTGTTTACAATGAGTGATTATGTATGGGCCACTCCATAGGGCATTGAACTTTGCATGCTTTTTAGGCTTAGCTCAGTCTTCATCCCATTTCAAGACAATGTCTCCTTTAGAGAAACCTTTTCATGAAGATTTCTTGTCAAAGTGTCTCTTTGTTTGCTATTGGTGGCTAGTCATGGAAGCCATAGCCTAGTCCCTTACCTCTTGGAGTTCCATCAGGTCACACAACCTAACCTTCATGCTATTTCCTTCTAATTGTAGCTAGTGAGAGAGGTCCAAGGCTAGCAATTCAAGTGAAATGGGGAGCCTAGCTTCCTTTCCATAGATGATCATGTATGGCAAGTTGCCAATTGCCCTCTTTGGGGTTACCCTATCTGCCCATAGGGCTATTTTCAACTTGGCATGCCAAGTCCCCTAATTTTCTTCCATGGTCCTCTTGATGATCTTGATTAATTTCTTATTGGTGGACTTAGCCAACCCATTCCCCTATGGGTAATAATTGGATGAAGTGCTAAGATATATACCATATTTCAGTGCCCATTCACTTATTTTGGTTCCTAAAAAAGCCAATGCATTATCTGAGATTATGGTTGCTAGAACCCTGAACCTTGCCACTAGGTCCTCATAAAAATCTAGGATCACACTTTCATTGGCCTCCTTCAAAGCAACAGCCTCTACCCATCTTGTGAAATAGTCTGTGGTAGTCAGGACCCACTTATGTCTAGCACTAGAAGGGGGATTAATCATCGCTATGAAGTCCAGGCCCCACTGCATGAATGGTTGTTCCACCTGAATATGTTGTAGAGGCATGGTAGCCAATTGTTATCTCCCATCAAAAAGTGCACACTTTTGGTACTTTCTTACCTAGGCATGGGTGTCCTTGAAAAGAGTAGGCTAGAAATAGCTAGCTCTCATTATTCTTTCTACAATAGCCCTAGGAGAAAAATGACCACCTATTGGCCCATCATGGAACTCAACCAGTGCCTTGTCAACCTGATTTGAGTCTATACATCTTAGAAGGACCCCAGAGAGATCCTTCCTAAACAATACTCCATCAACCAAGACATAAGGGAGAGATTAGAGCTTGAAGTACCTTCTTTTGGTCCTATCAAGACCCTATAGCCACTCAATAGTGAGAAGAAAATGCCTTAGGTCTGATATCCAATCCTTCATGATAGTTGGTTCTTCTGCTATAGTTGCATCATGAATTTGTAAGTTGTCTTCCCTTTTCTACTTGAAGTCTATAGCAAGGTGTTTGCACATGCCTCTTCCTATCACTAGCTTGGTGATCTTGATGTCTATGTCATACTCCATTACCCTGGTGATCTACCCCACTCTTTTGTCATTTAGGTCTCAGTTGGTGAAGAAATCCTTAATGCTAGGATGTGGAACCATGAGGTGAATCATGCTGTTGGATAGCATACGCCTAAATTTCTTTAGGCTCTGTACTACTACCAGGACTTGTTTCTATACATATGTGTATCTGACTTCAAAATTATCTAACCCCTGGCTAAAAAATGCAAGTGGTTGTTCAATGTTATCACCATTTTCTTGGGTAAGCATGGCAGAGATTACCTCTTCATAGCCAAAAGTGTAGAGGTTGAAATCTTTGTTAAAGTCAAGGCTGATCAAAGTACGAGCTTGGGTTATGGCCTGCTTGATGGATTCAAAGCTATCTTTCCTTTGTGTTGTCCAATTGAACTCCTCACCCTTCCTCAGCATAGAGGTCAATGGCTTGACTATCTCTATGAAATTCTAGATGAATCTCTAAATGTAATTTATCCTACTAAAGAAGCTCTGCAGGCCTTTCTTGTGCTTAGGAAGGGACATCTCCAGGATAGAATGAACTCTCTCAGGGTCAATGGATAAGCCCTCCTTGGACACAATGTGGCCAAGGAATTTCCCTTCATGAATAGCAAACATGCATTTCTTTGGGTTAATAGAGATGTTGAACTCTCTACACCTCTCAAAGATGTGCCTAAGGTGTTTCATGTGTTGGCTCACTTCCTTAGAGAATACCATCACATCATCAAGGTATACCAGCACATTATTATTTATCAAGCCTCAAAAAGCCATGTCCATGGCTCACTAAAAGGTAGCACCAGCATTAGATAGCCTGAATGGCATCTTCTTGTAGGCAAACATTCTCCATTTAGTAGTGAAGGCTATTTTGTGCTGGTCACAGCCTTACACCAGAATCTGATTATATCTTGAATATCCATCTAAGAGGGAAAAGTGCTCGTTATCTATTACCTTATAAAGGATTCACTCCATGCTCAAGAAAGGGTAATGGTATTTCAAAGAGACATTATTAAGGTCTCTGAAATCAATACATAGCCTAATCTCCCCATTCTTCTTTCAAATAGGAACAAGATTGGCTAGCCAAGAGGAATGTTTGATTGGAAATACAATCTTGAACTCAATCAATTTGGCCAGTTCCTTCTACATGAGATGCTCAATCTTTGGGTTGACAAGTCTCTGCTTCTATGTGAATGGCTTGGCCCTTCTTCTAATTCAATGGTGTGCTAGGTGAGTCTTGGGTTGAAACCCTTCAAATCACTATAATCCTAAGTGAAAACATTAGCAAAATCCTAACACAACAAAATGAAATTCCACCTTTCTTAAATCATTTAGACTTTTCCAAGTGCAAGTAGCTTATCCTTGAAGATCTCAACCTTCTCATAATTCTCCTCCTTATTTGTGATGCATGCTTTGTCACTTCCCAATTGGTCATCTCCATTGAAGGTACTCTCTAGAGTGACCAAACCTTTACGGAGCTTATTATTCTTTTAGTTAAACAATTTGGTTACCATATTACTGTTACAACTTTGCCTGGTTCTTTATAGTGAACTCAGCTTCTTCTTGTAGGAAGAATGCTATTTGTTGGTCATTTTCAAAGACCTGCTAGTTTGTAATGTTGTCAAGGATAGAGGGCCAAACCACCACCTTCAAGTAGCGTGAACCACAGTCTTAGCTTATCTCCCTGGAAACATCAAACTGAGCACCAATTGTTACTAGCCTATCCACTTGCTTATTCTACTCTCTAAGAATGGAGACAATATTGAAAGCAAGGAAATATTCCAAGAAGTCCCAAACCCTATGCTTGTAGGACTTCAGCAAAGAATTTTTTGTCAGATTTTGGCCTCTCACCTGATTTACAATTAGCTTGCTATCACCCAAAACCTGCAACTCCTTGATTCCTCTTTTCCTTACCCATTCCAGACCATGGATAAGGGACTCATATTTTGCAACATTTATTATTAAAGAAAGCTAGAAATAGAAAGCTAAAAAGTATCTCTCCTTTGAGGAGGAGACTAACATCACTCAACCACCAGCTCCCAACCTACTTTTGGAACCATCAAAGTACAGTTACCATAGACCTAGGTCCTCTTGGCTTGCCTTCATTACATTTGGTATGAAGGTACCCCTTTCATGTATGTAGTAGAATTTAAGGCCTACCTCCTCTATGGACTTGTAAGGGTCATTCTTGAAGTTATCACTTCCCCATTCATCCAAGAGTAGGTCTGCAACTCCTTCAAGAGCAAAGGACAGAGATTGGTCTGTCTGGGACTCTTCTTGGTCAATGATGGTGTAGTTGACATTCACTGCCTTGAGAGAATATGGTTCCAGATGGTCCCTATGGAGTGGCTTAGATTCAATCTTTACCTTGGTCCCATACTTGGTTCTAAAAACTAGATAGGACCAATTCACTACTAGATAGCCACATATCTTAGATGTGAAGTCCCTGGAAAAGCAAATGGCAAAATAAGGAGGAACATCTACCACTACTATATCATAGGGAACTAAGAAAGGCAGGCAAGCATGTAATGTCAAGCTCAAACCCTTCATTATCCCAACTATCTTTGTAGGTGTCCCATCTAGCTATAAGACTCCCTTATTCATCTCTTCATATTTCAGTCCCAGCTTGTCATCTATGCACTTGAGCATGACTGAGGTACTAGCCCCACTATCAATGATGCAGTTGTGCACCAATAAATCTCCTATGACCAAGGACACATAGAAAGGGGGAATTTTCTCTTCTTTCTTGACCTGGCCTGAAGTTAAAGGTTGTCCATTCATCATCAAGACATTATCAGTGCTTGCTGGGATAACTTGTCGATCCAGCTCATGTAATTCACTTCATAGCATGTCCTTTTGTCCTAATAGAGACAATGAATCCCATAAGGATATGTTCATATGTATCTTCTTCATCTATTCCACCACATTGACTTCAGGACTACCTCCCTTCAAGCTTTCTTTAGGTCTAATTCCAACTTGAGGTGCAAGCTGAGGGGCTGAAGGTACAAACAGTGGTCTAAGGTTTGGGACCTTTTGATTTGAGTGTGATGGAGAAGGTGTTGATACCATCTAGGTAGTAGCATGGGCTTCTCCCATTGCTCTCCTCTTGAATCTTGTGTTGGCTACAACACAGTCAACCTAATTGTCTATAGTACCCACATAGTTGATTACACAAAACTCACCTTCCAAGTGGTTCGTAAGAGTAGAGTTAGGCTGACTCTGAATGTTGCTTGTGTTGGGTTACATTGGAGCCTCAAATACTTGGGAATGAATAACTACCTGATTATCTTGCACATCTGGGTAGTAACCCATCATCTCATTTGCATAAATAGCTTGCTCTTGACCATATCCCATGGTTGAACAACTTGGTTGTTCCTACACCAGATTGTTTTGAATGGGCACCATAGCCTTAGATGATGAAGGGGGGCCCAGGTTGTAGCCTTGGAAAGGTCTGGTCTGAGTAAGTTGACCCTGTCCTTGATTGTAATTTTGGAAAGGGGATCTTAGAGCTTGACCGTATTGATGGTACCCTTGGTTTGGTCCGTTGCTTTGAACTTGCTACCTTTTAAGAGCTACAAGTTCATTCGACATACTCTGAAACATACTCTTAGCTTCATGAAGCTCATTGGATGGAGAAGTAGCTAGTTTCTCTATGTTAGGTAGAGGAGCTAATGTGAGAGCAACAACCTAAATTGGAGGTAGCATTATTAGGAAAAGTGGTATATGGGGTTTAGGGGCTATTTTCACAGCCTGTACTAAGCAATTTTTAGCTGCTATGGCTATGTCATAGGTAGCAAGCAGCACATGCCCTCCCATGGATTGTATCATAATAAAAATATCACTATTTAATTCCCTTAAATAATATAAGAAAGCATAGCTAGTAGTCGGTCTTACCAGAATGGGGATTCTATCCCATGTCTTCTATAATTGCATGTTGAAATCCTGCATATATTTGTGTGGGACTCTTTTCATGGTCATCAGCTGCTCAACAAGAAAGAGGTGGTTGCTCTTTTCGCCAAAATGGTCCATAATTGAGTACCCAATTCATTCCAAGAATGGATTGAATTTACAGGCAAAGTTTCGTACCAATCAAGAGCTTTGCCCTTGAGAGACAATGCCAGCAATCTGATTGTGATATTTTCCTCCATGACATTATGAATATTGCAAAGGTTAGCAATATTTCTAATTTTCTTGATGACTATAATGGGCCCCTCTCCATTGAAGGAAGGCACATTTTTGAGGGCTGCTCCCAAAATTAGGTCATAACATGCGATATTCAAGGGGCTCTGACCACAAAAAGCCACAAAGGGTAATGCCATAGCTGGGATGGGATGTAACTGCAGCCTTGCTATGTGTGCATTCCTTATAATAGGTCTGGGAGGGTGGTTTGTTGAATAAGGATGGGTCTTCTCAAACCTCAATCTTTTTTCTAAGTTTAAAGGCAACTCAATAAATTTGAAAGGGATGCCCTTAGAAGTAGACCATGTGGTGACTTTAGGCATAGGAAGTCAGACTGGTCTTTGATTAGGAAATGAAGTTCTTACCAGTGGAGTCACCAAATGCTATAAATAGCTGATTTTTTATAACAGAACCAACATCAATCTTGAAACCTTACTGAGTTGTAAAATCAGGTCCCACCGAGCATGCCAAAAGCTATTGATGTAGTGGATTACACCCGAGGCATGGAGGTAGAACTCCTGCCTTTCCACACGTAACAATGGAAACTCCCCTCTTGCCTATGGGACTAGAGAAGCTAGAGGGGAGAGTCTCTAGGTAAGGGTTAGCTCCCTTTGATGCATCTGAGTTGTTTCAGTAAGTGTTAATATAGTTATATAGATATATAATGAGGGGGGGTGAAAAGAGAGAAGGATTATAGGGAAAAAAAATCTACTCTAAAAGGGGTGATGCACCAAAATGATCCGACCTTCTCTCACTCACACTTAAAATTAGACAAACACATACATACACTTCAAACTGGCAGAAGGACCAGGCTACAAGAAGCTTGGCAGGGAGGCTTTAACGGAAAATATAGAAAATAGAGACTCACCAAAGGTGCTATGGAAAGGCACATTGTATAGTAATTTCTTATATTTCTACACTTTCAAATACAACTCTCGTTGTCAGCTACAAAAATCGCACTTTATAGACACTAGGTATGTTGGTGTTGAACCTGTGGAAGCATCAAAAATCAATGACTAAACACAAACTAACACTCAAACATACACAGAGATATCTAACCAAGATAGGAGTAAAAAATGCATTTATTGATTTAGGTGAAAATTTGCCAGGGCTATGCCTTACAAATGTGTAATATGATTTCTCAAATGACAAGTTTCCAATATATAGAGGAAGAAAAGAGGCCTTTTGGCACCCTTTTTACAAGTGACCCATGTGCCTTTCAAGCATTGGGATGAGGAATCCATCTAAATATAATGTTGTGTCAGCCCCTATCAGGGTTTGAGTTTATGAGCCAAACTGTTTGCCTACTCTTCAATGCATATTTGAAGAAAAAACAAGTCATACTACACTATTTGTGCCTCTTTGATGATCACATGGTAGGTATTGTGTCAACCACTAAAATAACTTCTTGAATCAACACTTTCTTACGTCACTTGGATCACTTCATCTGCTCCTTCGCTTGGCCATTTTGCCTTCTCTTTTTCCCTAGGCTCTTTGTCCTTTTCCTGCTTTGTCATCTTCTGCTCCTTCAGCCCTCAGGGGTGATCTTATGGTGGGTCACTGCATTCTTTGGGCTCATTCCATAGTTGGTGTGCAAGTAATTTTTAAAAAACAATAGCTATTTTTTAGCCTTGAATTTGACATCCTCGGGCCCGTCACCCTTCGACTCTCCTTCGGCTCTTTGGCAGGTCACTCTTTTGGGTTTTCTACTTTAGGCCTTTTTCCACAGGCAAAAAGTCTGTGGGAATTGGCTACATTGATTTCCTTTGTTTATCCTTCCTAGAAGAGAAAAGACCCTTGTATTTTTAAAAATGGTCCATCATCCTCTGTGAGAGCCCCCCACAAGGGCGCATACCCTTCGGGCAAGCTTCTTCCTTTGGGCTTTGCTACTATGGCCTTTCAGTGAATTCCTTCAGACTTTGGTGAAATTCTGATGACTTACCTCTTTGGCTCCTTTTAAAATTTTCTTACCCTTTGCAAGGGCTCTTAAACCCAAGACTTCCTTCCATAAGGGTACCTATCCTTTATCTCTTTGGATGCACCCTTGAACCAAGCCATTGAACCAACCCATTGAACCAAAAAAGTTCAACAGTTCAATCAGTTCAACGGTTCAAGGCTGTGTGCTGAGATGATTAAACCAAGCTAATAATCTATCCATTTGAACCACTTGTTGAACCATTCACTTGAACCAATCCATTGAACCATTTGCTTGAACTAGTTCAATTATTCAATGCTGTGCACCGAGACCATTGAACTAAGCCTTTGAACTTTTCTCACTCACCTCAGCCGTTGAACATGTGTGTTGAACTGGAGGTGTTGAACCAAGTGATTGAACCAAGCAATTGAACCAATTCAATGGTTTAATGTTGTGCACTGATAAACTTGCTGAAGTGTTGAACTAAGCCAAAGCATTGAACTAAGCTAATGAACCAAGGCATTTTAACTTTGCTGATGAACTCACTGATTGAACCACGGCATTGAACCAATGCATTAAACCAAGTGATTGAACTAGTTCAATAGTTCAATGCTACCAACTCTTCTTGTAATTTTCTTTAGACAAGAGCCTGAAGAAGATTTGTAAAACCCCATACTCTCTGAAATTAATTTTTTCATCTACCAAGGATTACACCTGATGAGTTCATAGAAAAACTTGTGAAGTCTGTAGAAACCTACAGAGTCCATAGAAATAGACCTATAGAGTCCAACAAAATGGACCTATAGAGTCTGTAGAAATTCTTGGACTTGTGTAAAAATCAAAAATGAATTGGCCTTGAATAGCAGGGGAAGAAGGGGACCGATTTTTTGCCCTATTGGGCAAAAGTGGTCAACACAGTTTATAGTAGATTTTAAAATCAAAAAGGGAAATTCATGTTATTTTCCTAAATAATGCTCATGGACTATCCATTCTTGCTCAAATTTATAGTCAATAAAAAGAGGAGCAAGGACATCGATGCAGTGTAATACCTCAAGCTTGGTGGTAGCATAATAGAGGCTAGTCATTTAGATGGTGACCAAGTCATTATATCTCTTTAGGATGGTTTCATTCTTCTATTATTCTCTTGTAAGTGATTACATCTCTTCAATGGTCTAAAAGAGTTTAGAATAGTTCTTATTCTCATTGTTCAAAGCTATAGTATCTATGTTTATGTCCTTAAAGATTCATCCATCATTGTTTAAGGTCATGTATAGATTTGTTTCATATCTTTATTGCTATCTACGAGTTACCATGGTTGTATAAGTTGTGACTACTTACCAATTAATTACAAGTAGCTATTAGGTCCATTCACTCTTTGTTACATTATAAATAAACTCTTCTTAGTTTGAATGTGACCAATCCAAGCTTGAATTAGGGATTTTATGGATGCTATGGACATTTTGAAGCTTTAATGGTAATCGTAATTTGGCCATAGGCTCATTTGTCTCCCAGATTTTATTTAGACCCAAAACATTATACCTTTTCCTTTTTGAACACACAAAATCTTTAATTTTATCATTTTGTGCTCATGTGGCACCCATGTGGCATCCATATAACAACTTTCATGGAATTTTTTTATAAATTCCTTAAGGGACTATCCATTATATTTTAAAAATACACTTTTCCTTCATGTCATTAGATCCTTGTTTATGGATCAACATGAACCATTTAGCATGATCACAAGGCTTAAGAATCATTGGCTTCTTTATGTCAGGCTATGTAGTTGTGCCAGTTGGTGACTTCACAGACCTTCTAGGATTTGCATTTTGTGTAGTGAATGTGTACTTACCATGTGTTGATCTTATAGGCCCTTGGGAGCTCATTTAATAGTATCTAATAGCTATGCTCTATCTAATTGCCTCTTATGAACAAGCACAAACCATTGATCACAATACAAATATATGTATGTAATTGGTCTGATGGATCACATGCCTTAGATACATCAGGTATTTTCACTCTATTTGATCAATCTCCATGATGAAGTGAGAGTTGTTTATCTTGAAAAGGGAAATAATTTTAATTAATGTTGAGACATAGGAAGGAAATTAGGTTAACTAATTTAGGCTAAGGTTTATTTTGTGTTAATAAATATGAGATAAACTTTAGGAAAAATATTTATGCCTAAGTTTATGAAATGCATGTAAAAGGGACCTAGGCTATATATTTAGGCTACATTTTATGTTGCCTTAATAAACATAATATATATGTTAGGCTATAATATTTATGCTAAGTTATTATAATATGCCTAAAGGGGCCCAAATAATAAATGGTCTAAATGTTATGTTTTAACCTAGGGTTCTATTGTATCAATAAACATGATAAAACCTTAGGTTAAAAGCATTTTAATCTAATTTTTATGTCACAAGGACCTTAATATATGTTTATATCTTAAGGTTTATTGCATTTAAACAAACATAATTAGACCCTTATGAAATAGACTTAGATTAATGCTTATGTCTTCATATATTTAGGCCACAAGTTCATTTTATTATTTGAAGTTCAAAGATCTTAAGTGTTTGAACACCTTTATAGGTGTCCCATTGATTTACAATGAAACCATATGCTTTTAACAACATTTTGAAGGATATCCTTATGTAAAAAAGCCAAAATAATTAATTAACTTAAATTTGATGATCTCTAAAATGTTAATGATGGCCTCATGGATGTCAAATGATAGTCATAAGAATGTCAAATCTAAGTTGGTGGATCATTATGTTTGATGGGCTTAATGTTTATGGTCTTGTAAATGTCAATGTCATCCTCTTAGATGTTAAATGGTAGTTGTGAGAACATTAATTTTAAGCTCATGAAGTCATTTTGTCCATAGATATTGGATTCAATACTCTCCATTAGATCATCCTTTATGATGAAGTGAGAGCCATTGATTAGGATCTAGGGAAATGCATGTCATTGGTTACTGCAACCATGAAGGAGATCAAGTTAACTAGGGACCATGTCATAAAAATTAAACTAAGACAAAATCTTAAGTTTATAAGCATAATAAAATAGGTCCCTTTGAATGATATGGTCTAACCTGGGCAATAATTTAGATGATAATTCGGGTGATAGGTCCACCCCAATTGATGACGAAACTTCCAGGAGCCATAACTTTTACACCGTACCTCTAATTGACTCGCCGTTTGAACAGTTGGAACAATAATAATGAGGGGATCATCTTGGGATGTCATGGATCTCTGATAAATGAAGTTTGATCCCCCAAAACCCAATGAAAGTTCCCTAAATAGTAATTTTCTAAGTTTACTAATTCCTCAAATTCTGTATTATTGTAAATCATGGAAGTCAAACCACTTAATCTCCTTCAATATTGGTGACCTTCCACATCCTCGTCACACCTTCAAAACATGTATAAATGAATATGTAACCTGAAATGGAAGTGAGACATCTCTTTTTAGAGTTAGGCATATGTTTGGGTCTGCAATTTTGATCAATAAAACATCTTTTTTCAGAGATAACATTATTTGAATTGTGTTGTTCTTATTTCTGAATTATCTTTCAACCAAAGCTTTTAGAGTTTTGGATCATGGTCATAACCTAAATTTCTATCCTAAGGTTTATTGCATTCAAGTAATTATAATGAACCTTAGGGTAAAAAACTAGGTTAAGTCCAAATTTTAATATGTGGGGCTCCTTTGTTATCAATATCAAATGTGGGAGTGCCACGTGGTGAATCTATAGAGTTCTTTGAGATTTTTAATTTTCAATGCCATGTTCACTCTATTGGATAATTTATATGTGAGTAGCTATATACCATTGATCTCAATCTGGATACTTACATATGATTGGCTTAAGACTATATAGTAAAAGGGGATCCATTTTAACTTGAGGATGATCTCATTTCATCTGATTATTAGTCTTGTTAAAGCATAAACCATCAATCATGATCCTAGTGATCTTATAGGATTGGTCTAATAGATCAAAGATTTAAGTTCATTAGGCTTCTTATGCTCCATCAAATCTTTCCTTATGATGAAGTGAGGGTTGTTGGATCTACAAGTAAGTGATGTGTTTAAGTTAAGACATAGGTTAATATAAGAACTTAGGCTAAAGTTTTAAGACTAAGGTCTCATTTATGTTGACAAATATGAATGGGGCCTCAAGGTTAAGGCATTTGGTTAAGAATATGACAAAGAGGACTATGCTAAGCTAAAACACCCTAACACATAAACATTATACCATGAAAAAACATAAGGAATGAAAGGGGGAAAAATAAAAGTGGACCAAGCATGATTTTTAAGCTAAAGTTTGGTTGTATTGAAAAACATGATGAAACCTTGGCATAAAAATTAGGCTTGAGTCCAAAGTTGATTCAAAACATTGATGCCAAATATGTTCCCACCAAATTTGAATTTAAACTACAGGTTTAAGATAGGGTTTTCTAAAAGAGGGTTTCAAGACGTGACTTCATCTGCAAGGTTTTATAGACTAAAGGCTAGTGAAATCTTGAATAGAGATAATCTCTAAGAATCCCAACATAATCCATTGAAGGGAGTTCCATGAAACCTAAAACTTAAGAAATGAAAGTAAACTATTAGTAACATTAGGTAAGGTTAAATTAAAGCAAAACCATGAACAAATGGGCTAATTTCATCAAGCATGGATGATATTCATATTCTAGTAAAGTGTAGATTATAAATTTTTTAGCGTGAAGGTTTAAATTAATCACAAGGGTCACTATTTTTTAGAAATGGGGTATGTTGACCTCAAAAAATGGCGACTTCCATGGGAAACATATCAATATATTATAACATAGAGACTTTGGTGTTGACCATTTTGGTCCTGCAGGCCAAAATTGGTCTCCTTTCCCTGTTATTTTGAGCTAGTTTAAATTTGGTTACACAAGTTTTTTTGGCAGATGATGAACTAGTTCAAAGAATTCAAGGTTTCTTACAAAGCTTCTTTAGACCATTAAATCAATGAACCATTGAACCATTCAATCGGTTGGTTCAATCTATTGGTTCACTTAGTTGGCTCAATGTTTTGGTTTAATCAGTCAGTTTAAGTAGTTGGTTCAGTCAGCTTGGTTCAAAGAGTTGGTTAAATGAATGGTCCAAATGAATGGTTCCAAGTGGTTGGTTCAAGTGGTCAATTCAATGAGTAGAGCACAGTATTAAACCATTGAGCTATTGAACCATTATTAGTTCAAGTAGTCAGTTTAATTTTTTGGTTTAAGTAGTCAATTCAATCAAATGGTTTAACCAAGTGGTTCAATCAATCAATTTGAAGGAATGTGACTCCTTGTATGACACAATGATAAACCATATAAACACTGAACCATTAAACTCTGAAAAAGGGTTCAGGTTTAGGTTTAATCAGTAGGTTTAAAAGTCTCTTCCAAAGGAAAAGGACAAGTGCCCTTGTAGAGGGCAATTTTGAACCCAAAAGTGCCCTCACAGAGGGAATGGAACCCTTGTGGAGAAATCAAAAGGTTGAATTTCCTTCAAAAAATGCTAAGGCAAAGGTTGAATTTATTTAAGAAAAATTCCTAAAGGAATTCATTCAAACATTTTGTCTAAATAAATTCACAAGGAAGAGAGCAAGGAATTCTTTCAAAAAATTTCATATGGCAAAGTGAGAAAAGTGAATTATTTCAGGCAAAAATTTTGAATAATTCCTTCAGACATTTTGTCTGAAGGAATTCACCTAATAGAAAAGCTTGACAGGAAGTGGCAAGCGGGAAAAGACAAAGGAATGAATTCCTTCAGACAAAGTGTCCAAAGGAATTCCTTCAGACATTTTGTTTAAAGGATTTGAGGACCAAGGAGCCTGAAGGACCCTAAAGGGCAGGTACCCTTGCAGGGGACTCTCAGCAAAAAATGAAGGAACACTTCTCTAAAGTCAATGGGACACCTCCCCTTTGGGAAGGATCAAAGAAGAAAGATGAAAGAATTTTCCAAGGAGGGTGATGGGCTAGAAGATGTCAAGATTAAGCATCATGGACTAGCTATTGGAATCCAAACATCTGATGAGATCCTCCAAGATGTCAAATTTAGGGCAATAGACTAGCCATTGGCTTTCAAATGGTAATGGGCACACAGATGTCAGCATTGTAGAAATGAAATAAACATTGGTTTTTTAATGAAAGGCACGAACCTAAAGGAATTCAAAGGCTTAAGTCCAAAAGGAAGAGACCACTGAGAAGGAAGCCCAAAGAGCTAAAAAATTAGCAGAAGATAGCCCATAAGGGCTGAAGGAGCCAGAAAAGATAAAGTCAGGAAGAGACAAAGAGATAAAGTGTGGAAATGGACAAAACAAACCAAGTGGAAAAGGAAGGTGTCAACTCAGGGAGTTACTCCAGTAGTTGACATAGTATCTACCAAGTGGTCATCAAGGAGCACAAACAGGAAATGACATGACCCATTTTCTTCACTTTGTATTGGTGGGAAGACAAACTATGTGAGTGCCTTGAAGGAGTGGTCTTATTTGTAGACAAATGACATGGCCCATAATTTAACATATGATGTTTAATATATCTTAAATGCCTAAAGTCAAAATAGGAGCTGACACAACATTATCTATCAACCAGCTTCCTCTTCCCAATGCTCGGAACGCACATGGGCCACTTGTAAAAGGGCACCAAGAGGCCTTTTTCTTCCTATATATATTGTAAACTTCTCATTTGAAAAAGAGATATCTTCACTTGTAAGGTGGAGTTCTACCATATTTTACCTTGAATCAAGACATAGCATTTTTACCTCCATTCGAGCTTGCACTTTCGTATATGTCTATGTTTTCATTTTATGTTAAGTCACTTTCCTTTATGCTTTCACAGAATGATTCTAGCATGTCTAGTGTATTGTGAAGTTTCTTCTTTTGTAGGTCTACCAGAAGTGTCTATAGTAGAGAATAGGTGTATGTGAATAGGTCACCATAGTGTGTATTTGCACACTTCTGGTAGTTCTTCCTCACTGTATCTCCATAGACCCCTAGCTCACTAATGTAGAAGAATTCATCATATCAAATGAAGTGTATACCAACTTGTTCTTGGTGGAAAGTGTAGGCTCAAGCTAAGTAGATCAACCATTTTGGTGTATCACCATTTAGTTTAGGTTCTATTTTCAGCATCTTTCTCCCTTTTCACCCCCCCATTGTTAGCAATAGAAAATCTAAGATCATAGAGATACATCAAAGGGAGATAACCCTTATCTAGAGACTCTCCCCTCAATTTTGGTAGACCTATAGGTAAGAGAGGATTTTCCATTGTGATGCGTGGAAGACAAGAGCTCAGTCTCCTATCAAGGGTGCAATCCACTATGTCAACAGTTTTTGGCACACCTAGTGGGACCACATTTTAACACTCAAAAAATTTCTAGGATTGGTGTTAGACCTCTTACAGTAGAATGAACCATTAATACAACATCTAACCTTTGATCAAGTGGTTTTGAGACAAGTGTTGTCTAAAGATTTAAAGAATTTTGGTGTGTCCTTCAACCAACTAGCCTTTGGAGGCTTTTTCATCAACACCAATGGTGACTCTGAGTTGAATCAACTGGTTAAGCAGTCCTGGTGCCATCAAGAAATCACATTTTTTGTATGTATAACCCAATTGCTTATCATAATGGGTCTTTTATTCCTTCATATAACTTTGATCAAGCTTAGGGTGTTCATGGAATCACCTCAAGTAGATCTCCTAGTTGCTCTTCAACAATAAGGGAAGTAACACTAGAGTTTGAGAAGCACGTGATGGAGATAGATAGATTGGATGAGTAGTATAGATATCATCAAGAGCTTATGTATAAGGAGGAGTGTTTATTTAGGCAAGCTCAAGCCTTATAATCCATGGAGGAGGAGGTAGAAAAATGGAAGTGTCCATTCATTCAAGGAAGTCAGCCTTATGTGCCCCTTCCTATTCTAAAGAAATCCGCCTCTTGTGCACCAAATCCTTTCTACCAAATAGCACTTTCTCACTCTAGCTCATCTAATGCATTAATAAATCCTACTCTTAATCCCTTGCACCTCGATTTTTAGCATCAAAGGGAACTAGAGAAACCCCCCAAGGAGATGAACCTTCTCAATTCCTTAGATTGTGAATCCTCCTTTAAAGGAAATACCATGAACCAACACATCTCTCTTTAGGAATTTCTTCCTATGCATGAGTAGACCCTTCCCAGTCTTCCTCAACTTCCACAGGTCTCTCAACATGATGTCAAGATTCCAAGTTAGAAGAGGGAATATCATGAACAAGCTTAGGACCTTGAAGAGGATAAATTTATTGCTTGTTCATAAGGAGAAAGTCCCAATCCCAAGGTCATGAGTTGGAAAAAAATAGTGGAATCATGGGGCAAGGAGGAAAATAAAGTTTTTGCTCAAAACCTTGAAGAAGATGAAGCTACTCCTACTCATCATGATGATGCTTGTGAGCTCCAAGAAAGACACTTTCAAGAAAATCTAGCCAACTGAATTACAGAGTTGGAGTTCAAAATGAGATTCCTCAACTAATGTGTGATGGATGGTGTAGAGTAAAAAATACTCTACGTTTCATTCTAATTTTTAGTAATGCATGATCCAGATTGTTCTCCCCACATACTTTGGTTTGAGACAGTGAAATTTTGAAATAGAGCATGGGCTCTAATTTCCTTTTGTTTCTTTTTCTCTGTTGAGGTCAAGCAGAAGCTGCCAAGTGTCATTTTCTGAGGCACTTTTCATAATTTCAATAAGGTTGTGGAACATGCCATGTGTCCCATAGCAACTCAATGGAATGTGACAAGTGCTGGCATCCATGTTTCATATCGGCACCTACATTTTTAGTGAAAGGTTCTAACAAGCTAAGTATTAAGATCAGGCAGAAAGTGCCAAGTGGCAATTCTGAAAGGTCTCAATTTTGTTTTTATAAAAGTGATGGAAGATGCCATGTATCCTAGTAAAAGAGAGTGAAAGCCACCATGTGTCGAGATCCAAAGTATCTTCATTTTGCTTCACTGATATAGCAAAGACTGTGGTGGGTCTCAAGTTTTGTTTCTAAAGCAAGTGAAAGCTGCCAAGTGTTGTTGTCTATGTAAATTTGAAATGAGACCCAATTGTTTCCATGATATAAATAGATTAAAGAAGAGACCACCATGTGTCACCTTCTACAGGTTTCTAGAAAGGAAACTAAAAGTAGTAGAGATTGCCATGTGTCCTTTGATGAAGTAGTGTAGATTTCCACCTATCCCTGTGCCATTTTAAAGTTACTCGAGTAAGAAATGTTCTGGGTCTTATTTATATTAAGTTGTTAAAAGTTTCAAGGAAGCAAATTTTGACAGGTGTCAAAGGTGGAATGCTCATAAGTAAAGAGACAAAAGGAATATAAGTTACACATAAAGTGCCACATGTCTTTGATAGGTGCTTCGAAACCCACCAAGTGTCATCCTCTGGTGTCTCCTAAAGAAATAAGAAGGTTTTTAAGGAATTGGCTGTGTTATCTAGAATTTAAGAGAAGGGAATGTCCTATAATCTATTTCAGCCAATGAACTACCAGAAGACAAAGCATTTTAGAATCTATAAAATATCTTCTGTTAGACACTTCCAGTTTGGTTAGATTTCAGTTGGGCCATTAGATTAGGAATAGGTAAACAATCCAAAGTGAATCCAAGATTACAAATAAGGGTGCAGAGATCACCATGGAAGAGGAGATACTAGAGAGAGAATTTTTTGAGAGAATTATTGTTAAGAGTTTAGACTTTCTAGAGCTGTGACTAGGAATATCATTTACCTCTGTTCTATCTTCTTAAGTTGGAAGGTTTATGTAACTGTGCATGTTTCTGTGCCTCTTATGTGACTAGAGAATTAATGAGAAGATTAAATCCTATTACTTTGTTGACACTTTTTGTGTCATTGTAAATGTAGTCTAGGCTGTGTTATCAAGAGTTTAGACTTTCTAGAGCTGTGATTGGGAATGTCATTTGCCTTTGTTCCATTTTCTTGAGTTGAAAAGTTTATATCACTATGTGTGTTTCTATGCCTCTTATGTGACTAGAAAATTCAAATAAGAAGATTGAACCCTATGCCTTTGTTGACATTTTTTGTATCACTGCAAAAGTAGTGTATGTTATGAGCCTCTGTTTCTATTATTTCCATCTTTTACACTGATCATGCACTTGTTTTTTCTTAAATTTAAATGAATCATACATATAGTCTCACTGTGCTCAAGATTAAGGTCGAATTACATTTAGGTGCATCGCCATAGTTAGATTTTCTTTCTTGCATTTGTGTTTCTGTTAAAATTCCTATCCCTTTTTCCAAGTATACACTTGATATAAAGAAGAGACCAGCTTCTTAAAATTTTGGAGGTTGTTTCAAGTCGTAAGTCCCACATCTTGAAACTTCCCATTATTGGTGTTAGAACAAGTGCAATTTTAAACATCAACAGTTTTTGGCATGCCCAGTGGGACCAATCTTGAAGTTTATTTCAAGATCGTATGAACCAGAGAGATATAAGGAGTCATAACTATGGACCAGTAACTAGATCACAATCTACTATAAATGTAGGTATTCTTTTGCCACCTTTGTAACTAGTCCAAGAAGAGTCAACGAGTTTATACCAATACCAAGGGAAAATATGGGAGCCCCTATACCCCCAAGAAATTATGTAAGTTGGAACACTGTTAGTCCATTGATTCTCCCAATACCACCAGCCACTTGGGACCCTATCCCAGTGAATGCCCTAAAATCTCTACCCAAATTCAGTGGGCAAGACTTTAAAACACCTGAAGAACATCTGTAGGATGTATCAAATGTTTGTGCTATACATGTTGTCACATAGTAAAATGTGGCCATAAGATTATTAACATCTTCTTTTAAATGGAAGGCTATAGAATGGTATCAGTCTTTGACCCCAAATACCATATCTACATGGGATCACCTTGGAGATCTTTTCTTTGAAAGATTCGAAGAGACAGGCAATAAGTCTTCTTTGTTACAAAAATTAATTACCATTCAAAGGACACCACAAGAAGCGATGACTAACTTCAATTCCAGATTCCAAAAGACTTGGGAAAGAATCCCCACAATAGCCAGACCATTACCAGGTATGGCCATAGTGTTTTATCTTAAGGCTGTGAATTTAGATATATCTATTATGATTTAGTCACTTGGAGGTCATACTCTACTAGAGGCTTATGATTATGCTGTCAGAGCTGAAAATAATTTGATAGATGCTAGAAAATTGCCTCCAAGGCCTCCCATGCCCATGTTCCCAGAAATTTCCTTACCATTACCTCAAGAAGCCTCTAAATCTATAACCCCACCTGTGTCTATGTATACATATCCTCAATCACCTGCTAAAGAAATTGTTCCCACTCAGTCATCTGAGCTTTATGATATCAAGAATATCTTGAGGACATTTTCTAATGAGCTGATTAATATAAAAAGATAGTAGAATACTTTCTCTAAACCCCAATACTAGGGTTATCAATGAAATATATTTTCATCTCAGCCAAACCAATACCAGGGTCCTCTAAGACAAAATAACCATCAACCAGCAAACCAATTAGTTGCAGTCCCTACACCTTCATAGACTATTCCTCCCAATTCAAATAGGGAGATTGTTCCAGGGAAAAATAACTCTATAGATAACACTAATGCCTGGTGTTTTCCTTGCAATAATGCTCATACACCTAGAGATTGTTCCATGGGTAATCTATAATAGAAGGTGGCATAACAAAGAAGAATAGATGGATAGTTTACAAGTTCTAGTGATAACCAAGCCTATCAATCTTCTGGTATGCAAAATTTAGTCCTAATGGCTTAGATGCAAGGGATGTCCTTGTAACAAGAGGAAGAAATATCCCCAAAATATGCTTTGTTCTCATGGGTTGAAGATGAAGAATCAATATTTTTGAATGAAGCTTCTATTTCTAAAAAACTAGTGGTGCAATTAGACTACTATACTAGATCAAAGAGAAGAATGTTGGAATAGCCTGAAGTTGTAAACAATGAAGCTATGGAGAATCCTTCATTTCAATGTCATCAACACACAGCTGTTAGACAAGAAATGCTTCAGCCAATACAGAATCAAGAAGTTCCTGAACAAGTTCAAGGAAAGACAAGATATCCTAATCTTCCAAGAATTCAAACTTTGGGATTAATGAATGTGGTTGATCAACTAAAGATGACCCCAACATAAGTATCAATTTGGGACATATTAGCTATTCCTAAAGAAAGGACACTGTTACAAGAAGCTCTTCAAAATCAAGCAATGCCCAAATGTACTAAAGGACTTGCTGATAAAAAAGGAGCTCAAAGACATAGTTCATCTGTAGACAATAGCCTTAGTGAATAATGCATTAGAGGTAAGCAAATCCAAACTGGATCCCTTTTATTTAACTAAGATAGGTGACTAGACTAAGCATAATCAAGAAAAATAAAATAACCAGTTGTTAGCTATGACGCATAGTGACCCATATGAAAATTATAACTCTACTGGTTTGGGTACTTATGTTATTTTTTATGAGGATCATGAGATCCAAAATGTTTTAAGGAAAGAAATGCCAACTAATCAAGAATCTGAAAAAGGTTCAAAAATTTGGACCTTAAATTTTGATGGGCTAAAAGTAAAAATGGTGTTGGAGCAAGAATTTGTCTTACTGCTCCAAATGGTGAAAAAAATTTAAGGGCTATCCATTTTCAATTTACTTGTACTAATAATGATGTTGAGTATGAATCTTTAGTACATGAGCTCCTATTAGCGAAGAAAAAGGGAATAAATAATTTAATAGTAAAAGGAGATTCAGAATTAGTAGTAAAGAAAATTAGAGAAAAGGCAATAGCAAAGAATGTCAAAATGAAATCCTATAAGCATAGAATTTGGGACTTAATAGAATATTTTAAAGCTTTCAATATTGAAGTAGTTCCCATGATTTAAATTTTTGAAGCTGATAGGATGACACAGATTGGTTCACAGTTTGATCCAACAACTAGCCTATTAGTTAACAATGAGTCAGTAAAGGTTATAGTAAGGCCAACTATCCCAGATAATGATGAGAATTGGCAAGTATTTGAGAATGATTTTCAAGTACTCTCATTCTTGCAACAATCAGGGGAATTTGTCGATAAATTGCAACCAAATATTGAAGAGGCATATGGGGATCAAATTATACAATTAAAGAATAATAAGCTTCCTAAAGGTTTAATCACTTTAGAGAGTCTTTTTTATCTAGAAGATGTAAGCCTGGAGAAGAAAAGGTTCCAAGCAAACAAAGCAGATTATTCTAAAATAGAGGTGACTGAAGGAAGAAAATTAAAAGTTGTAAATTCTACAAATCAAGAAGAAAAAGAAAGGTTAATTGAATTATGTAAAAAATATGATAGAGTCATAGCCTAGAGCTATGAAGATCTTCATGGATATAATAGAGACATCATTCAACGCACAATAGAACTGACTGAAGGACCTAAGCCTGTTAGATAGAAATAGAGGCTAGTGAATCCAAGGATTGAGCCTTTAATGGTGGATGAGTTGTAGAAACTTTTATATTCTAAAATAATTTTTCCAATCAAACACTCAACTTGGGTATCAAATCTAGTACCAGTTATAAAAAATAATGGTGATATAAGAATTTGTGTATATTTTAGAGATCTAAACAAAGTTTCTTTGAAGGATCACTATCCCTTGCCATCCATGGAATAAATTCTACAAACTATTGTGGGATCAGAGAGATTTTCATTGCTAGATGGTCTCTCTAGATACAATCATATTTGGTTGGCTAAAGAAGACCAATACAAGACTAATTTTACTACCAAATGGGGAACATTTGCATATGCTAAGATGCCATTTGGCCTATCAAATGCTGGAGCCACTTTTCAGAGAGCTATGGATGTTGCATTTGGGGAACTGATAAATAAAACCATCTTGATTTATCTTGATGATCTTACCATTTTTTCAAAGAATGTTGTTGATCATTTTGATCATTTAGAAGCTGTGTTTAAAAAATGTCAAGAATTTGGAATATCCTTGAATCCTAAGAAATGTATCTTGGTTATCCCTCAAGGAAAATTATTGGGACATATAGTATCTAAATAAGGAGTTTCCATAGATCCAAAAAGAGTGGCAGCTATAATGAACTTACCTCTTCTAGTAAAAAAGAAAGCAATTCAATCCTTTTTGGGAAAGATTAATTTTGTTAGTCAGTTCATATCTGACTTTACAGGCTTAGTAAGACCAGTGACACTTTTATTGAAAAAAGACCTAATTTTCAAGTGGACTATAGAAGGAAGGCAAGCCTTTGAAGAGGTCAAAAAAGCTATCTCAAAAGCTCTAGTACCTAGAAATCTAGACTTTGTTAAGCCTTTTGTAATGTATGTATATGGAGGAGAGCTCAGCATTGCTGCTATCCTAACACAGAAGGATGATAAGTAGGAGGGAGAACATCCAATAGCCTTTTTCTCAAGGACTCTTAGGAAATATGAAACTAGATATAACTTTGTGGAAAAAAAACCATAAGATATGGTAAAAACTCTCAAAAATTTCAGGCATATAGTATCAGGAAGTAAAATTCTAATACTTGTAGCACATCCAAGTGTCAGAGAACACATCAAGGAGGGGGAAATTACTAAAAAAAGAGAAAACTAGATAACTAAGATCCTTGAATATGATGTAGAAGTCAAACGCACTAAATTAGTTAGAGGTAGGGGTTTTGCCAATATATGACTCAAGAGCTTGAAAAGATGATACCTGAAGAGAAAAATTCAGGAACAAAAGAAGAAATTGTATTGAGAATACAAGAAGTTGATCAAGAATCCTGGGTTACAAATAGGATTCATTTTATGAAAAATGGGATTTACCCAAGAGAACTCCCTCAAAATAAGAGAAGATACTATAAGATGCAAGGAGTTCATTTTGTTTTAATTAAATAGGTTCTTTTCAGAAGAAATTTTGATGGCAAATTGTTAAGATGTGTAGAAAAGGATGAGGCTAAGAAAATACTACATGAAATGCATCATCGAGTGTCAGGGGGACATTTTTCTATAAATACCATTGCTATAATGATAAGTGAAGCAGGTTATTTCTGGACTACTTTATTTATAGTTTGTTATCAGCTGGTTAAAAAATGTCAATCTTGTCAATATTATGTGGGGATGAGAAGAAATGCAGCAATGCCTCTTAGTCCGTTAATTTTGGATGAACCTTTTGATCAATGGGGTCTTGACTTAATTGGAATGATAAATCTCGTATCTAGTATGGGTCACAAATGGATCTTAATAGCCACAAATTATTTCACCAGATGGACTGAGGTAGTACCACTCAAGGAAGCAACATAAAATGTGATCCTAGATTTTATAGGGAGTATCACTACTCATTTTGGGGCTCCTCACACTATAATTTCAGATAATGCTAAAGCATTTTTAGGGTCCAAAGTATCTGAATTTACATTAAATTATGGAATATATTTTAAAACTTCTTCTAATTATTACCCTCAGGGTAATGGTTTGGCAGAGTCAACTAATAAGAACCTGATTAGACTCATCAAAAGAATAGGGGCTGATCATCACAAGGAGTGGCATAAAGTTATTAATTTAGCACTATGGGCTGATATAATTACACCTAAAGAAGTGATAAAAATGTCCCCATATGAATTGGTATATGGGAAACCTGCTGTAATTCCCCTAAGCTTGGAGATTCCTACAATCTAGTTGATCAAACAGATTGAAATTGAAGAAAATGGCCCCATGCAAGTTAGACTCACAAAACTTCTAAAAGTTCAAGAAAAGAGGGATGCAGCACATGATTCATTGATAAATCATTAGAAAATAATTAAAGACTATTTTGATAAAAGGACTTCAAATCCCCATTTTAAAATAGGCTCAATTGTTTTAAAATGGGATGCAAGAACTGCCAAACTAGGTTAACACACTAAGCTTGAAGCATTATGGACTAGCCCTTATAAAATTCGGGCATGTAAATAGCAAAAAAATTTTGAGCTAGAAATGATGGAAGGTGAACTTGAAGAGATTCATGTAAATGGAATCTATTTGAAACATTTTAGTTAAAACTATGTTTTTTTAGCAATTTTAGATCATGCAGGAGTTGTAGATTCTTTTTGAGCAGGCTCAAAAGTCCTTGGGGTCTCCAATAACTGTAGAGTAAAAACTACTATATGTTTCATTCTAATTTTCAGCAATGCATGATCCAAATCGCTGTCCCCGCATACTTTGGTTTGAGACATCGATGTTTTGGAATGGAGTGCAGGCTCTAATTTCCTTTTATTTCTTTTTCTTTGTTGAGGTCAAGTGGAAGATGCCAAGTGTCATTTTTTGAGGCACTTTTCATAATTTCAATAAGGCCATGGAATGTGCCATGTGTCCCATAGCAACTCAGTGAAATGCAACAAGTGTCAGAATTCGTGTTTCATATCGGCACCCACATTTTTAGTGAAAGGTTTTAACAAGCTAAGTATTAAGATCAGGCAAAAAGTACCAAGTGGCAATCATGGAAGGTCTCAATTTTGTTTTTCTAAAAGTGATAGAAGATGCCATGTATCCCAACAAAAGAGAGTGGAAGCCACCACGTGTCGAGATCTAAATTATCTTTATTTTGCTTCACCAATATAGCAAAGATTGTGGTGGGTCTCAAGTTTTGTTTCTAAAGTAAGTGGAAGCCACTAGGTGTTCTTCTCTGTGTAAATATGAAATGAGACCTAATTGTTTCCATGATATAAATAGAGTAAAGTGAAGACCCCCATGTGTCACCTTCCACAAGTTTATAAAATGGTAGCTAAGAGGAGTAGAGATTGACATGTGTCCTTTAATGAAGTAGCAGAGATTGCCACCTATCTCTGTGCCATTTAAAATTTACTCAAGTAAGAAATGTTGTGGGTCTTATTTCTATTAAGTTGTTAAATTTTTTGAGGAAGTGGATTGTGATAGGTGTCAAAGGTAGAATGCTCATAAGCAAAGACACAAAAGGAGTATAAGTTACGTGGAAAGTGTCACGTGTCTTCGATAGGTGCTGTGGAACCCACCAAGTGTCATCCTCCAGTGTCTCCTAAAGAAATACAAAGGTTTTCAAGGAATTGGCTGTGTGTTATCTAGTATTTAACAGAAGGGAACATCCTATAATCTGTTTTATCCAATGAATTGCTAGAAGACAAAGTGTTTTAGAATCTATAAAATATCTTCTGTTAGACACTTCTAGTTCAGTTAGATTTCAGTTGGGCCATTAGATTGGTAATAAGCAGACAATTCAGAGTGAATCCAAGGCTATAAATAAGGTTGCAAAGATCACCATGGAATAGGAGATACCAGAGAGAGAATTTTTTGAGAGAATTATTGTTAAGAGTTTAGACTTTTTAGAGCTATGACTAGGAAAATCATTTGCCTTTGTTATATCTTCTTAAGTTGGAAGGTTTATGTAATTGTGCATGTTTCTGTGCCTCTTATGTGACTGGAGAATTAATGAGAAGATTGAATCCTGTGCCTTTGTTGATACTTTCTATGTCATTGCAAAAGTAGTCTAGGCTATGTTATCAAGAGTTTAGACTTTCTAGAGTTGTGATGAGGAATGTCATTTGCCTTTGTTCCATTTTCTTGAGTTGAAAAGTTTATATAACTGTGTGTGTTTCTATGCCTCTTATGTGACTAGAAAATTCAAATAAGAATATTGAACCTTGTGCCTTTGTTGACGTTTTCTGTATCACTACAAAAGTATTCTATGTTGTGAGCCTTTGTTTCTATTGTTTCCATCTTTTACATTGATCATGCACTTGTTTGCTCTTAAATGTAAATGAATCTTAAATATAGTCTCACTATGCTTAGGATTAAGGTCAAATTATATTTAGGTGCATCACCATAGTTAGATTTTATTTCTTGCATTTGTGTTTATGTTAAAATTCCTATCCCTTTTTCCCATTATACACTTGATATAAAGAAGAGACTAGCTTCTTAAAAATATGGAGATTGTTTCAAGTCGTAAGTCCCACATTTTGAAACTTCCCATTATTGGTGTCAAAACAAGCACAATTTTAAACATCAATAGATGGTTTAGACCAAATAGTAGATTCCATGTCTGAACACACCCCATATACACACCTCTAAGAGATCTATTAGCCCACATTTGATATAGATGAAGTTCTGGCCAAATGAAAGGAGGAAAATCATTTAATTTTAGCTCAAGGACTGCCTCCTCTTCCATATGAGTTTATCCATCATCCTTCTACTTCACCCCCTCTCAAGGAGGAACCTATTTTGAAAGGGGTGAGTGAAGAGGAGTATGCTCAATTCATGACTGATCAGGGAGACTCTATTAGTGAAGATGAGAAGGAGATCATCATAGAAGTCATAAAGGAGCATCGATAGTCTCTTGTTCATGTTTTGAATGATTAATTTGAAGTCATTGGGGTAGGTTTCATTCCTCTTTAAGGAGGATATGAGCTGACTAAGGGTGGAGAAGGAAGCATTGGGACTCAAATAAGTATGCAAAGGGGCTGCAAGCTTTTAGATTTATCTTTTTAATAGGTTGGTGAATCTGAAGATGATATTATCGAACTCATCAAGGAGGAACCTATTTTGAAAGAGGCAAGTGAAGAAGAGAGGATCCAGTTTGCATCTGATCAATAAGCTCTCATGGATGTTAATGAGGAAGGAATCCTCATGGATGATCCTTTTGAAGACATCATCAATAATGGAGAAGACATAGGTCATGCATACATGTAGATGTTCCTGCAATATGAATAGGAAAGTAAGCATGGTGAGCTCTCTCCTCCCTTATTTGATGAAATTCCTTGTTGCTTTGATGAGGAAGATGACCATGCCATGGAGCTTGAGTTAGAGGAGGATCAAGAGGATGTCTTTGAACAACTAGATACTTTGGTCTTTGAGCAAGAAAAGGAGAGGCCTACCATTGAACTGATGAACTATTGAACCATTGAAAGGAGAGGCCTATCCATTAAACTCTGAAAAAGGGTTCAGGTTTAGGTTCAATCAAAAGGTTCAAAAGTCTCTTCCAAATGAAAAGGACAAGTGCCCTTATGGAGGGAAGTTTATGAACCCAAAAGTGCTCTCACAAAGGGTAGGGAACCTTTGTAGAGATATCAAAAGGTTGATTTTCCTTTAGAAAATGCTAAGGCGAAGGCTGAAATTTCCTCAGGCAAAATGCCTGAAGGAATTCCTTCAGACATTTTATCTAAAGAAATTCACAAGGAAGAGAGCAAGTAATTATTTTAGAAAAGTTCCCATGGTAAAGTGAATTCTTTCATATAAAAAGTTTGAAGGAATTCCTTCAAACATTTTTATCCAAAGGAATTCACTCGACAGAAAAGCTTGATAGGAAGTGGCAAGCAAGAAAAGACAAAGGAAAGAATTCCTTTAGACAAAATGTCTAAAGGAATTCCTTCATACATTTTGTCTAAAGTATTTGAGGACCAAGGAGCTTGAAGGACCCTGAAGAGTAGGTACCCTTATGGGGGACTCTTAACCAAAAATGAAGGGACACTTCTCCAAAGTCAAAGGGACACCTCCCCTTTGGGAAGGATCAAACAAGAAATCTGAAGGAATTGCCAAGGAGGGTGACGGGCTAAAGATGTCAAGATTAAGCATCATGGACTAGTCATTGGAATCTAGACATCTGATGACATCCTTGAAGACCTTAAATTTAGGGCAATAGACTAGCCATTGGATTTCAAATGGTGATGAGCGTGTAAATGTCAACTTTACATAAATGAAATAACCATTGGTTTTTTAATGAAAGGCGCAAACTCAAAGGAATTCAAAGGCTTAAGGCCAAAAGGAAGAGACCACTGAGAAGGGAGCCCAAAGAGCCAAAGGATTAGCAGAAGATAGCTTCTAAGGGCTGAAGGAGCTAGAAAAGACAAATCCAAGAATAGACAAAGAGAAAAAGTGCAAAAATAGGAAAAATAGCCCAAGTGGCAAAGGAAGGTGTCAACTCAAGGAGTTACTCTAGAAATTGACATAGTATCTACCAAGTGGTCATCAAGGAGTGCAAATAGTGAATGGTGTGACCCATTTTCTTTTCTTTGCATTGATGGGAAGACAAACCATGTGAGTGCCTTGAAGGAGTGGTCTTGTTTGTAGACAAATGGGTGGCCTATAATTTCACATATGATGTTTAATATATCTTAAATGCCTAAAGTCAAAATAGGAGCTCACACAACATTATCTATCAAGCGACTTCCTCTTCCCAATGCTCAGAATGTACATGAGGCACTTGTAAAAGGGCACCAAGAGGCCTTTTTTCTTCCTCTATATATTGTAAACTTCTCATTTGAAAAAGGGATCTCTTAGCTTGTAAGGTGGATTTCTACCAAATTTTGCCTTGAATTAAGACAACATTTTTACCTCCATTTGAGGTTGTACTTTCGTATATGTCTATGTTTTCATTTTGTGTTAAGTAATTTTCCTTTATGCTTTCACAAAATGATTCTAGCATGTCTAGTGTATTGTGAAGTTTCTTCTTTTACAGGTTTGCTAGAAGTGTCTACAGTAGAGTATAGGCATATGTGAACAGGATACCATAATGTGTATTTGAACACCTCTGGTAGTTCTTCCTCCTTGTATCTCAATGGACCCCTGGCTCAATAATGTAGAAGAGTTCCTCATATCAAATGAAGTTTATTCTAGCTTGTTCTTGGTGGAAAGTGTAGGCTTAAGCTAAGTAGATCAACCATTTTTGTGTATCATCATTTAGTTTAAGTTATATTTTCAGCATCCTTCTCCCTTTTCATGCCCCCCCATTGTTAGCAGTAGAAAATCTAGGACCATAGAGATACATCAAATGGAGCTAGCCCTTATCTAGAGACTCTCCCCTTAGTTTTGCCAGACCCATAGGCAAGAGAGGAGTTTCCATTGTGATGCATGGAAGACAAGAGCTCAGTCTCCTATCAAGGGTGTAATCCACTACATCAACATTTGGTTTAGACAAATAACTAGGTCATTAATTCTACTTGATCAATGTCATTATCAAGATGAGTCCATGGTTGAAAAAATCCTTGCATGTGCAAAACTAGAATCAAACATCAAGATATACCAATGTTATGTGTGTGATTTGATTCTACTTACTATTTTCCATGGTATTTTGGAGACCACTTACAAGTTTCATACCTTTAATCATTAACATTAACCTGGAGCATGTTTAGATATTCATTAAGAACCATGCTTCTAGTTTAGGGGAGGCTTCGGCATTGATATGTTACCAACTAGGTATTCATTGCCTCAATAGAGATGAATTTTTCTCCACTCATGGGCTTGATGCACTACCAACTAGGTGTCCATAACCTTAATGGAGATTAATAGAATCACCTTTGCTTTAAAATCTTTTGATTTTACAATAAGTTCTTATTTTTTTGTATTTTTCCTTTTGGGTCTTTTAGGCTTTTAATAAAGGTTGGGAAATAGGGTAGCCATGTTTAACGATTTGGTCAAGTCTTTGATCTTCATATAATCATCTATGGTTTCAACCTTTGTCCTAGGAAAGGATGTTTTTTAAGTGAGAGAATTATTATACGTTAATGGATTGAGCTTTTCGTCAACATGTGTAATTCTTCTTAAAACTAGGTTTAAGTCAAGACAATGTTTAAGGTATCATGGAATGGTTAACCTATTTATGTCTCCTTACTATTTCCTTCAAATCATAACATTAAGATCTTATTTCAAAACCATGGTCAACATATGTATGAGGTTCATATCAGCATTTCCAAACTCTTAAAGTTTTAAGAAAAATAAGAATTTTTAGTTGAGGGTTGTCCAAAAGGAATTATTAGAAGCAAGAAACAAAGCAACAATAAATAAAAATGAAAAAAAAAAAAAAAAATTATGAATAAAAATGGAAGCAAACAAATATATATATATATATATATATAAAGATGGTGGGATAATAATATCCATCCTTGAGTATTTTGTGAGATGTTGTTCTTCTTGATGGATGCCCACTTCTTAACTTCTCATGGAAAGTGCTCATTACCTCAGTAGCTTCTTCCTTGGAAACACATCTCAAGTATACACCTTCAAATTTATTTTGGTATATGACTCTATTTTTTATGAGAAGTGTGCTAACTTGATCCTTAAATCTCTCTTCTACTCCCTAGTTTGTCCTATAGGACAAGTGCCTATAATTTGTAAGTGAATAATGGAGTCATACCATTCATAAGCTTGGAATCTTTTCTAATCAACTTGCATAATACTTAGCTTATTTTTGGTATTATCAATCATTTAAATCAAACCTTGACACCTCACCAATTTTTTAGTCTTCATCTATATGTCATATTATTGAAGAATAAACATCTACTTACCTCTTCATTCTCTAAGTTCACATTGACTTAGCATTATATTAGTGGTAGGATCTAGTAAATGACATGTGCTTTGTTCCAAAGAATGTAGTGCCTAAAATTCTTGATAGCTTTAATCAATGTAAAGGATTGTTTATCAATTAAAGGATAATTTATCCTGGAATTCTTCAAATTAGTACTCATGAAGGAAATTAGGTGGTTAGATCCTTCTATTTTATAAGTTAAAATAATATTAATAGTATGGTTAAAGGAAAAAGAGTAGGGGTAAAAACCCTTTAAAAATTCTAGACTTATCAAGACTGGAGCTTGACTGATTGCACTTTTGATGTCTTCAAAGGCCTTCCTAGATTCCTAATTCCATGAAACTTTAGCATCCTTCTCTAGCATATCATTAAATGGTTTGACAATCTCTGAAAAGCTGAAAATGATTTCTCATAAATTTTATTTTACCAAAAAATGATTTCAATTCTTTTTTACTATTGGGAGGCTCTATCTTGGATATAGATTCCACTCTTTTAGGGTCAATGGAAATTCTATATTTAGTGATGACATGGCATAATAGTTTACCTTAAATAACACAAAAAGTGTTTTTCTTAGGGTTAAGGGAGGTCCCATACCTTCTACACCTTTCAAATACCTATTGTAGATGCATGAAATGGTCTTCCCTATTCTTAGAGAAACTAGTTCGATCATCCATGTATATTATGATAAAGTTACCAATCAAGCCTTTAAAGGCATGGTTCATGGCCTTTTAAAAAGTGGCTACTTCTTTTATCAATCCAAAAGGCATTCTCTTGTATGTAGAGGTGACCCACTTAGTTGTGAAAGTTGTCTTCATTTTTTATTCTTTGTATACTAACACTTGGCTGTATCCTAAAAAATTGTCAAGAAAGGGCATCATGATTGAACCTAAAACAATTTGTATTACCTATTCAAGAGAGGGAAGAGGATAATTATCCTTTTTAGATTCTTTATTCATATTTCTAAAGTTAATACACATTATAATTTCACCATTCTTCTTTTTGACTAGCACCAAATTGGCCACCTAATTAGAATGCCTAATGGGGAATACAATTCTAGATTTTATCAATCTCTCGACTTCTTTGAACATCATGGGTTCCAAGATAGGGTTCACAAGTCTTTATTTATACCTAAAGGGTTTATAATTTTGTTTGATAGGTATAGTATGGGTGATGAATCTTGGGTCAAAGATCTTTAAGTCATCATAATACCAAGTTATGACATCATTATTTTTTTCCAACATCTCATTGGATCTCTTATTCTCAATATTAGTGCAGGCCTTTCTAATGTTAACCAACTAAGGTTGATCTTGAGGTCTAAGATCAATTGCATTATAATCCTTTCCACTTACCTTAGGAATCTTATAAGCCTCAACCAAATTATCTTGATTAAACAATATTTTCAAGGAAATCATCCCTTTGGGGATCTTATTATCATTCAAATGAATAACTTTACCATCAAACTTGCCTTTTTTAAACACATTTTCATCAACCTCATCAATGATATGAGATTTAAATGCTCCTAAACTAGTCAAGAATTTTAGGATTTGTTAGTCATCACTAAAGACCTATAGATGGTTCCCATTATCTGGGATAGAAGGACAACGTATCATCTCAATACTAAAGTTTGGGGAATCTTGGCTAGACATGAGATTAGCTAAAATAGAGGCAAGTCTATCAATATCTCTAGTTTCCTCCCTAGGGTTATAAATAATATTAAATGCATCAAAATATTCCACTAGATCCTAAAATCTACATTTTTACCTCTTTAGGTATGGCAATTTGTATTGATACTTGTTCCTTACTTGATTTACTACTAGTTATAAATCACAATAAACTAGTAGTTCCTTGACCTTATTTTTGATGGAAAAATATAGACCTAAGATGAGGGATTCATATTATGTAAGGTTATTGATGTACAAAAATTGGAGTCTATAATAAACATGATATTTCTTACCAATAGGGTTAGTTAGAACAATGCCTACTCTAGATCCATCTTTACACCTAGCCACATCAAAATACAACTTTGATAACCCTGGCACAACCTTAGAAGGTTTATGATCACATACCTTGGTAGTTTATATGGTAAAAACTCCAAAATTAGAATCAGTTATGTTGACCCTTTCATTGACAACATAATACCCAGTAATCATATGTTTCATCTTTGGCTCCCTTTCAACTTTGATCTAGTTAGAAACTCCCTTCCAAGGCAACCATAGGTGTGAATAGTCTATAGACATATATTTATTTAAACCCTTTGTCCATTCTCTATTTAAAATTAGTCTATATACATGAAGGATATCTACCACTTAGATATCTATAAATTATTGGAACCTTGGTTCAGAAGCCAATTGCATGTGGATATTTAACAATTATCGCATCAATTTGACCATAGACTTATCTAATTGAGTGATAACCTTATCAGACTTAATGTGGGTCAAACCAAGTTAATTACAAATGCTTGCAAACATGATATTTATATAGGCACCATAATCCAACAAATAGTTATGCAATATTTTACCAAACATTATGACTATAAGTAAGAAGGGTGGGGACCCTATTTTAGATTTATACATAGCTACGTTGGAATCATTAGTATTATACATTTTTCTATATTAATTAGACAAGGATTCCAATAATAGATCTCTTTTCTCTATTATTTGTCTCAGTTAATGCAAGGCAATATTATCTTTGATTTTTTTCATATCCTCTACAATGTTATAACTAGTCATATTGGAAGAATTGGAAGCATCAACACTAGGAATAAGAGTAATTCCCTTTGAAGGCTCTAGATTATTATCTGAAGTGGTATCTAGAGGAGTACTAAAGTTTTTTGGATGAGTATAAGTATTCAAATGATGCCTCTATTCTTTGTTCCTTAGAGGGTATGTCTTATTCAAGAACTGATAGAAGGGATGAAATTTTTTAGGAACATCATCAAGTTCATTATCTTCTTGGAAGGAGAAATCAAGCATTTCCACAATGAAGGTTTTTTTTAGTAGGATTGGATCCTAAGGTACGTACAACATTTTATTTGTTAGAAACTACCTTAAAAGTGTCTAACTCTTCTTGAAATGCTTTAAAATCTCACCATGATTGGTAGTACTATGGACTCTATAATAATCATGCATAACAATATCAATAAGATTAATATCCATGGTCTAATTTTTAGAAGTTGGTTCACTATTATTTTTGTTGTGGAAACTATCATTATTAAACCTATTATTGGGTTTATGTAATCTTTAGAAAGAGAAGTTCCTACCAGAAGTTTCTTCAGTATTACCAAATTGTTTTTGTAGCTAAAAGAAGTTAGTGCTTATTTTTTAGACCATTTTCAAAATGGATTCATTCTCACTTTTGGGGGTTTATAAATTATGGACTTGGTTTCTATTAGCACCAATGGTTGGTAACAAGGTTCTTTGATCAGTTGCATTAAATCCATTATTGTCAAGGTGGTTCAAGAACCCTAAATTATGGTAAGAAACAACATGTCTTAGAGGCAATTAGTGTAGATTTGGGAGTTTGTTGAGAGTAGGCACATTCTAGTGATTATTAGGAAAGACTTTCAAGGTAGGGATTTTGATCAAGGAATTTAACCAAGAGAGGAGGTTAGATCAAGTTTTATTACATCAAACTATGAAATAAACACACTAACATACTAAAATCTCTAATCCTATATCTTAGAGGGAGTTTAATGAATAAAAAATAATTGAAAACCCAACTAAAATAGAAATAACAATAATATTTACCTTACTTGAGATCTCTAAATGATTTATTAATTGGCTTACTTAGTTTATACATAAAAAGTCTTCATCAATGACATATGGCTAAAATTATCTCCTCTATACACCCTTTTTGAGTGCTTGGCTTGATTGATATGGCTTAGTTCAATTT
This sequence comes from Torreya grandis, assembly GCA_037957365.1. Classification (NCBI taxonomy): domain Eukaryota; kingdom Viridiplantae; phylum Streptophyta; class Pinopsida; order Cupressales; family Taxaceae; genus Torreya; species Torreya grandis. Next base: position 1,219,208 of record JARHVA010003557.1, read on the forward strand.
GAACATTATAACACTAGGATTTTAGCTTCATGAATATATTCCTACATTTTAACTCTACTTTGATTGAGATCCCTAAATGAAGAAGTCTAGGATTGCTTTTATAGGCTTTTAAATCCCTTGAAATGGGTTAAATATGACCATGGTTGAGTTTATCAACTTTGGTTGAGTTTGGCATATTCCTAGAATATTTTTTAGATATTTTCATCAAGTGACAACTAACAAAGGTAATGTGTGTGTTCTATAATGTTCTAAGATGCTCTTGAATTTCATTTTTATTAATTGATTTGTTATCTCATGGGTGAACTCAATTAGGATTTGAAACTAATTTAACTTGCTAATTGATTTTGATTAAGGTGTGCAAGTTAATTAATTCTTTTTAGGCATTTGGTCATTTATTTGATTTTTATTAATTTAGTATGTGTATTTGCCTTGTTTAATGGATTTAATATGCAAAATTTATTTAATGAAAGGTTATAAACCCAAATTAGAGACTAATATAAATCCTTGGGCTAGGTATTCAATGATAGGCAAGAATTGGTCTAAACTCAAATATGAAGCCATTGGTGGCCAAATTTACATGTCTATAATTTAACCCTATTTGGGAAGATGTTTCAAGTTGTAATTATAGTAATATATTTTAATATAATAAAATGTTTCTTTATGCTTATTATTACAATCGTAATGATTAAACTATAGCTTCCCCCTCAAGGGAATGGTTAGCAAGTGGGTTGATAAACGGTCCCTCAAAAGAAAGAAGCAAAATGTGGGGATAAAAAAATGAATATGATGGGGTGAAAACATAATGGTTTACCAAAATTTGGGTAAAATAATTGATAAATTCAAGTGGGATGGTGTACAATGGTTTGACCAAAGATGGTTATAAGAATTGTATCTTGATAATGGTAATGTGGTATGATAACATAATGATTTTCCCTAATAGGTGACATAATCATTGAGAATATGGATCTACCCTAATTAGGATAGATAAAAAATAAATTAAAATTGGTGATAACATAATTATTTGACCTAGCAAGTGATGTAATCATTGAGAATGCATGTGGGATGGTGTACAATGCTGAAGTAGTATACCCTGATAATGAAAAACATGACTAATGGTTAATGATTGATAAGTTGATACAGAGGATAAAGATGAATTAGGATAACCTAATATTATGGAGATTATCATTTGAACTAAAAAATTATGAAATTATTTTGTTACTTAAATAATTTTTTTGGGACATGATTGGGTACTAGATTAGGATTATTACTGATGTCAGTGTTGAGGATATGGTGATGCTGCATTAATGTTGTAGACCTCTCAAAGCATATTTTCTTGGTAGAATTTAATGGTAGGAATAATTATATAACACCATGGGTCTTGTTAAAATTTTCATAAGGATTTACTCCCACTATCCAATACTCAATGAAAAATAATTGCATCAATGATAAAAATCATGATGACAATGTAGATGTTTGAATATGGATAGATTCAATAATAATGTGCAAGGAATCACCCAATTAACAAACATAGACTTAAACAAGGCCAAATTAATGAAATAAAAGAAATAAATACACACATAAAGAAATAAAATAGACAAATAAAGAAACAAGCAAGACAAATAAAGAAACGAACAAGTGTTAGTCCCTATGTTAGAATAAATAACATGACAAACATTACCCATAAAAACTAGGTGATAAATGAACAAAAAAAAATATGGGGTAAATATAAGAAAAGGAATGGGTGGATGAGTTGTCTCCATATGCACTAGGTAAGTACATGTTTCATACATAGTTCCATAGATATGTTGATCTAATAAAACTTCAGGCCAAATTTAGTTCTCCTAGGAAATGGGAAGAAAATGATGATTTATAGAATACATGATGGATGTGATAGAAGAATAGGGATGAACTCAAGAAATAATGATAGTGTAGGTTAAAATGCCAAAAAATGGGGAAACTAAGGAACAAGTGATTTTTTTTGACTTAGTGAGGATTCGTAGAATCCTTAAGGCAAAAAAGTGGTCAATGTTTTTTTGTTTTTCTAAATGATTTTAAAATGTTTTTAGAAATTTTGAAGCATCTCAACTCAATCAATAATGAAGAGACACTAAAATAGTCCAAGATTAAAAAATGGTGAGAGGGTGATAACTTGAAATGATGCTCACAAATTAGTGAGAGCATGAGAACTTAAAATAATGCTCACAAAATGGCAAGAGTGTTATAACTTGAAATGATGCTCACAAAATAGTGAGAGTGTGGCTAAAGGGTGATTGATTTGACCTCAACATGAATCAAATGCAAACCACATAGTTCCAAAATGGTTTGAGTTCATAGTAGTTCACCTCACAGTAGAGGAATCTGACTAGTGTAGTAGCCAATTCAAACAAAATAGGCATAATTGGTATGATGGCATAGTATGACATAGGAATGGCTAGGTGATATGTTAAGGTACAATAAAAATATGTTGCCCCTAGTTTTCCCATAGAAAATTATAACTAGGATACAACTAATAGATCAATGATAGCAATTTTCCCTAGTAGGTGATATAATTAATATCAAGACTGGTGAACATGGATTTGCCGTAGTAGGTGATATAATGAGGCTCACATAAAAAAATTTGATAAGAAGAAAATAATAAATAAAAGATGAAACTAAAAAAACTTCTATCATACTACTCCAAAATACTACCTTTATCTAAATTACTTGAAATAGCTACCAAAACTAATTTTATTTTATTTGCTACAAAAGTGAAACGAATGGATGAACCAAGGTCAAATGGGCTAAGTTGATAGGATTCAAAATATGTTTGGTTGAGTAGGAATGGAATTGTTGGATGGTCTGGTTGGAATGTCAAAATTAGATGATGGTATAGCAAATAGTTTGATAATGGTATAAATCATAATATTTATAATATTGTACCACTTGAAATGGTCCTTATAGATAATATATCAATTTTCTCAAGCATAGTACCACTTGAGGTGAATAATGTTCATCAGCTCATCAAGTTCATTGTTGTCTAGTGTGGTGAGCCTATATGTTCCAACATCATAGTTTTTATTGATGATGAAAACACCCACCCAATTGGGTATGAACTTTCCTTTATGCTTATTTTCAGCCATGGTATTCTTTTGGTTCTCTTTTAGGACAAGATCACTAAGTGCAAATGTTCTATGTTTTACATGTTGATTATATTGACCCTAAAGTTAGTTTTGATAGGCCTGTAGATTATTCATAGCATACATGCACTTCTCATCAAGTAAATATATCTATGTTAGGTGAGATAAGTGATAGTCATTATCATCTATAACATGCTTGAAAGATGTGTAATGAAGGCAATTGAACCTCAATGGGAAGTATGGCTTTAGTGCCATATACAAGTGAGTATGGAGTGGCTCTTATGGGTGTGTGATGATTGATATGGTATGCCTAAAGGGCATAGAATATCTGAAGGTGTCAATCATGACTAACATCATTGACAATATTTTTGAGAATTTTGGCAATGGTTTTATTTTATGCTTTAGCCTAGCCATTACCTTGAGGGTAATACACCATTAAAAAGTGTTGTACGATCTTGTTTGACACATAGATTTTTAAAATCCTTGTTCTTAAATGATCCTACATTATCATATATAATTTTTAAGGGATATCATAGAGGCAAATGAGATGGTTAAATATGAATTTGGAAATTTACTTTCCAATCACGTAAGTGAGGGGTCTAACTTTAACCCACTTAGTGAAATATTTAATAGTGATTAGAATGTGTTTATGGCCATCTAATGAGGTGGGTTTTATCCTCCCAATGAGGTCAAGACCCCATGTAGTGAATGGCCATGGTGTCAGCATTTGTTTTAAGGTCTTGGCAAGTGCATGAATAAAATTATCATGCCATTGAGACTTGTCACATTTATTGACATATGTAGTTGCATTTACATCCATTATTGGCCAATAGTAGCCAATACATAAGATATTTTTAGATAAGACTACCCCATTGGTGTGGGATCCACATACTCCTTCATGAAATTATCATAACACTAGTATATATTTTGTCAAAATTAAATAAAGAAGTACATTTCCATCAAAACTATGGTGGCATAGGGTTGGTCTGAGTAGGGTGTAATATTGTGTATTATGGATGAAAGATTTTGTTTTTTTTATGGATAAGTCTAGTGGGAGTATTTTCTCATGTAAATATGCATATAGGTTTGAGTACAAATTAGATTTGGGACCAACAATATCACATATCATTTCAATAGTTGAAGGATCATGAGATGGTGCTATTAGATTTTCTACAAAAAATTGATACTCACCTATTGTGTCTACATGATGAATAAATGATCCAATAGTAGCCATGGCATATGATATTCTATTTATCACTCTTGGTATATGATTAAATTTAATATCATTGATCTAGTTCTTGAGAGTGTCAACCATTGCCTTGTATGGAACCAACTTGTCATATTTAGTTTAGAAGTGGTCTGTAACCTAATTGATGATTGACTAAGAATCACCATAAATTGTTATATGAAATATTTTTCATTATACTACCTATTGAATCCCTATAATTATTGATACATATTCAACCATGTTTTTGGTATAATAAAGATGATTCTAAATGACTTGAAGATTAGATCCCCCTGAGGCATTATGAATAAAATCCTTCCCCTAATCCATGTGCAATGAATGATCCATAAAAATATAATTTCTAGGTGTTCTTTTTAACAAGTGTTTCAATGAAGGTCATGATGGATTCATAAAGAAATTATAATGTTAATGTCTCTATGTCTTTAAGAGGTGCTTCAACAAGCTGATATGTGAGAACTTTACCCTTCATTGATTTCTAGTTTACATACTCCATCTCAAACTCACTGAGTAACATGATCCATTTGGCCATATGGCCTTACAAAGCTATTTTTGATAGTATATACTTAATTGGATCTAATTTTAAAATAACCATGGTCTTATTATTAAACATGTAGTGGCATAATTTCTAAGCTATAAAAACCATAACGAGATAAGCATTTTCAATGGGTGTATAGCTATGCTCATATCTAACTAATATACAACTTAGATATTACACTACATGTTCTTTTCCCTTATCATCATGTTGAACTAAAAGTGAACCAGAGTGTTATCAGTATTAGAAAGATATAATAAGAATGGTTTCCTTGGCATCAAAGGTAATAGAACTAGGGGATTCATGAAATAGTCCTTCAATTGTTGAAATCCCTTTTGACAATCATTATCCCAATGAAATGTGACACCTTTCTTTAGTAGGTGTGTAAATGAATGGCACTTGTCTGATAATTGAGATATGAAAGATTAGATGGATTGGATCTTTCCCTATAAATTGTGGAGCTACTTTAGATTATTTAGTGGTATCATCTTTGTTATGTCTCTTACTTTAGTTGGATCAACTTCAATTCCCCTGTGAGACATGATGAAGCCCAATAATTTTCCTAACATAACTCCAAACACACACTTTTTTGGTTAATCCTAAATTTTTATTCTCATAGTCACTAAAATATCCTCCTTAATGTTGTTGGATGGTTAACCCTAGTTTTGGATTTGCCTAGTATATCATCAACATGTCTTTAATAGTGTCATGCATCATATCATGAAATATGACTATCATATCTCTTTGATAAGTTCCCCCTTAATTATTAAGGCCAAAAACCATGACTTGATAATATAATAATCCCCACATAGTGGTGAGTGTTGTTTTATGCTAGTCTTCTAGTGCTATTCTGATTTGATTGTAACCTAAAAAGTCATCCATTAGTGAAAGTATTTCATAACCCATTATGGAGTTGACTATCATGTCAATGATTGTAAATTGAAAGTAATCCTTATGGAATGCTTTGTCAATGTCATGGAAATAAATATATATTTTGATTCCCTCTAGTTTCTTATTGATAGGTATTATGTTATAAATCTATTCAAAATAGTTGATTGGTCTAATACATCATGCTTCTAAGAGTTTCTCCAACTCTTTCTTCACTAATATAACAATACAAGGATGCATCTTATGTAACTTTTATTTTACTTGTTTGGCATCAATATTGACCATAAGGTGGTGTAGAACTAAGGAAATGTCCAAACTAAGCATGTTAGAATATGCCCAAGAAAATATATCTATAAACTCTCTCAATAGGGATGTGAAGACTTCATGCTATTTCTCAGTAAGGGATGCACCTAGATGGATCCACTTTGGGTCATCTAGGTAACTAATGTTAACCTCTATTGTATCTTAGAATATAAGAGTTAATCCATCATCAAGGATAACTGGTAATGATTTGAACTGGTTGGTAACATTAGATTCCTTTATTAAGACTAGTTATTCGACAAGCTCTCCAAGACATGAGGAATCATAATTTCCTAATGGGAGATTAGGCCATGTGAAAAAGACAATTCAAAATTCTTGTATGACTTAATAAAAGTATTCTTTCCTTTCAATACTAAATTCAAGCCTATTGTCATGTTTAATATTATCATCCTATTGAATGATTTGATCAAAACCTTGTTACCTTTTTGGGCTAAGCTCAGATCTATAGTGAACTTCATCATTGTTATTTTATTGCATGATTTTATCAAAATAATGATGCTCTTCAACACTAAATTTAGACCCATATACAATTTCATCATTGGTGGTCTCCTAGTCTATACATGAATAAGGTTGAACACCCCCATCTAGTGGCACCTGAAACAGGTTTTCACTACTAGACTAGCCTTTATCTTTACTATTTCCCTAGTCAAAAAGTGCCTCAAATGGGTTTTCACTTTGAGACATCAATGTTTTATTTATTTTATTTTGGATAAGGGTGTTCAGCCATTATCCAAAACAAGCTTTAGGATCCAATTTAATTAAGAATCCTAATTTAAGATCTCCTAATGGAACATTATCCCTAAGGCCTAGAAAATCATAGAATGCTTCATCATTTTGAAACTCATCAATTGGTATGTGTGTCTATTTTTGGTCCCAATATATTTGTTAGGGATAATATAATAGTAGGGGATTGTTATGAGTGATTGGATTAAGGGTTTAAATGGTGTGATTATCAAATAGGTTGGTTTGGGCTAAGTCAATGAATAAGCTATGATCAAAATCCACTTCACTATTAGCATCCTCATCACTAGTCAATGGAAATGGAACATGAGTAATGTATATGGGGTCACCCCTAGGTGGTTTAAATCCAATTCCATAAGGTCCTTCATACTTCATCAGAGAAATAGGTTCTAACATTCAATGTAGATTTGGCCTGAGGTCCCTTCATAATCTTTATTTTTCATGATACAATTGGAAGTGGGATATTTGGGGTTCTTTTAATAATTGGCCAAATAATCATGATATAACCATGACCCATCTCCTTTGAGAGGATCTTGTTTTAGGCTAGAAGCTAGTATGAAAATGGCTGGTCTTAGATTATGAATGTGGCCCTTCCCTTTTCTTTGCCAGTGTATGTGTGGCATAGCTTTAGGTCTTCCAAAGGCTTTTGGGTTCTAAAAAAGCTTTGAGATATGAAATGTATCATGAGTCAAGTAATCTCTTGGACCATTAGTTGAGATGGTAAAATGACTTGATACTTCAAGATGTGGCTTGTGAATGAGACAATCAAGGGTATTAGGGTCAATGTAGTTATCTTTTGGAAAATTAACGAGTATTACCTTCCACTTATCCTATTTATTAGATGGATTCATGCTTAAATGGTAGTTATAACTTTAGAAATAAACCTATAAATGTTTACAATTCTCATATAGATGTAAATATCTTGGAATGTTAACCTCCATACCTAAATGGGAGAACTTAATACATAAGTGCAATGTTGATGGGATTACATGGATCTCATGTAACCAAGGCCTACCTAGAAGCATATTGTATGAAAAATTAAGATCCAACACATGGAAAAGGGTATCATGAGTCAAGGACCCAATGATAATTATCAAACTAATAGTTCCTTATGGTTCATGCTCTTGATTTTCATATGCTTTGATGGTGATTATCTTAGCTTGGAGATCCATCATTATATACCCAAGAATCTTGATGAGATTTAGAGACACTATGTTCAAAATTGATCCATTATATATAAACATATGTTTCACTTTGTGCCACATTATATATACTTTAATGTATAATGGATTTTTATGTAGAGGGCCAAGAGGTGACATATTGCTTTGGTTGAATGTGACTTGTTGGGTTGGAGCTAGGTGTCCAACCAAAGCTTGAAATTGGTTAGGGGATATGTCATTTGGAATAGTGTATTGGTTAAAGTATTCATTCAAGTTTTTCTTTTAGATTATTGACAAGTACAAAAAATCTAAAATGGATATTTATGTTGGCATCTTTTGCAATTATTCTACTATATCAAATTTATTTTCTTGAATAATGTTAAATGGCTTATTTTAAGGCTAAATGGTGGGTTGGAGGATGGGTGAAGTGGAGGTGGTTGTGGGCTTGGTATGGTAATTTTATACCACCAAGTTGTGATTTCATAGTTGAGATTAGATACAAAACTATTATTGCTAACTGATGATGGTGGGGGCGCAGGGGGGGCTAAATAAGATATGTATTGATCACTAATACACTTCATTATGGTCATGGGTGAATGATGAGTTATCATTATAAGGTCCTAATATGGGAATCCCTACTTGATGGCTCACCTGTGTGTGGTCCTAGGTCAAAAAAGGGTTACTATAATGATTGGATTAGTTTGGTATGACTATAAATGGTCTTGTCTAGTTGAAATTGGGTCTAGGATTGGTGGAAATGGTATTATACCCCCTGAGATATGAGCTAAAACTAAGTTATAGTCATGTGCAATGGCATGGTAGGTTTATTGTTTTTGGCCACCATTGTAGCCTTGGTTTTGTCTATTATTTTGGCTTTGTTGGTTCTAGTATTGATTTGGCCTTTGTTGTTGATGATTTTATTATTGTTACACTAACTAATTATTATGTTGAAGAAATTGGTTTTGATAGATACTAATGTTCTAATTGGATGTGGAGATCAATTATCCAATGTGATCTCACCATTATTTATCATATTTTGGATGAAATGATTTACTTGCACACAGTGTTATAAATTATAGCCTTTAACCCTATGAAACTCATATAATTATTTTGTCTTGTACCATTTTAGCATGTTTGTACCCTCATGATATTGCTCTTTTGGAATAGGGTATCTTATTAGGTTAGCTACTATGAGCTTTTGAAAGATTGCTTCAATGGATTATCTAAGGTTAGTAAAAGGATGATGACTAGGTGGGTTTCTCCTTTGAGTAGGTGGGTTTTGCAATGTCAAAGTTTGCTACAATTGTTACATTTATTGTGTTGGCCTAGGTTGTAATTTTTATGCATGTTGTGGTTGTTGAAGATGTTGTTGGGTAGGATTGAGATGAAAAGGTGGTGTTGGTTGAGTAGATTATGTTTGCACCATTTGGACATGGCATGACTCTATTACTTCATTCTTGACAACATTATTATTATGGTTAAATTGTTTTGCCCTATCATTGTTATTGGCCTATGCTGGTTGTGATGCTCGCACTTGGTTTAGATTTTGATGCTAATTATTGGCCTGATTTTGGTTTTGGCTATTGTTTTAGTTGGTTGAGTTTAGTTTTTTATCCCTTTATTAATAAGGGCTCTTTAAAGCATTAAACCTTTGTCGATGATTTCTTTGATTGTATGCACACATTACAACTCCAAATAGTAAGATATATCACTATGTAGATTTTTGGTAGACATAGTTGTTAGTTGTTTGTCTAGTAGATTGTGGGTAAAGTAGTTGGCAAGAGCTCTCCATTAGTGTAGATAACTTGTGAAGCTTTCACCTAGTTTTTGATTTGTTTGTGTTAAGTCAACCAATGAAATCTCATGCTTGAGATTATATGAGAAGCATTGCACAAACTTATCTAATAGATCATTGAAATCAAAAATTGAGTTCTTTGGTAGTTTCAAAAACCATTCCAAGGCCTATTTAGCTAAACTACTTGGAAATAATAATAGATAGATGTCACTATATGCCATTGACTAACATGCAACAAAGAACTCTATTAGATGTGCTTTGGGATCACCTTTACTATTGTATTTGTCAAACTTATGTAGCTCATATCCTAGAGGGAATGGAATCTATAAGTACTCCATGTTAAAAGGATATGAACACACATCATCCAATTTGAAAATTTTAACTTGTTTCCCAACTTGGATAGTAGAAATTACATCCTTCATTTATTGTAATTATTTCTCAAGAAAATTTGTTGGAATATTGGCCTAAGTTAATGGTTGGGTGTTCACAACTAGATGACATAGACTGGGATATGATGGAGAGATTTTCTAGAGTAGGTTGGATTGGTTAGGGAATGGTCTAAGAATGTGCATTCATGGATTAGGGTGTAATTGTTGAAAATGTACCTATGGTGGTGTAACATTCTAGTTGGGGTTGGATATGTACAATTGATTTTATGGATATTATGGCTGGGGTGGAGGGATATAACCATACTATGCCAATTTTGGTTGAATAAGGACTTATTGTCAACTATTCAAACCTTGTTGTTGAGTGGGAACTTGTGAGCTAAGACCCTATCTCTAAACCTATGGTACATTCTACACAAAAAGTAATTGCTACCTGGAAGTTACTTGAGGAACATTGAAACATCTTTTTTATGTGAATACCTATTGAGAAGTGGATGCATGTTGTATATTTGGTACCTATCATTCACCAATATGAATACATTATTGATTATAGTTCATTTGATTTTAGATTAGTATATTAGCCTATGAAAGAAGAGGTATGTTTCTTACTACCTAATGAGGTGGAACATTGGTTTCCCCCTATTCAATTATAAATGTGTTTGGGCTTTGTTGTATTGGGATACTTAATTTTGTTTGTTGCTTTATAATACTACTTATCACATTTTGGGGAGGAGTAGGATTTGACATGTTTTATTGTGGTACAACACTGCTTATTGGTTGGCTACTTAATCCTAATGGTTGTATGCTTAAATAAATGGTTGGTTATGGATTAGAAGTAGTTGGTTGAGGTTGGAATGTAGAATATGCTACTCTTTGATTTTGAAAACCACCAATGGTGCTAGTTGAAGGAATGTTTTGTTGTTGATTGATTATTTTTTGTGCCAGCACCACTTTGGCTTAAATTGGATGTTGCTTGCAAATTATCCCCTATGTTTTTCTCAGTATCATCTATAGAAATTGAAAATATTTCCTCTATAATCAGTATATTAAACATGGTTTCTACTGAAGTGTTTTGTATAAATGGGTCTAAACCCTGATTGTCTTGACTTGTCAACTCTATTAAAACTTCTATTTGAGGAGCTAAATTAATAAGAAGTGCATTTGACAAGGCCATATTAGTGAATTTACATACTAAATTGAGATATGTCTAGTATGTATAATTTATTTGATTTAATTGGTCATTCATGAGACCTCTTTGTGGGATAAGCACACAAGGCTTTTGATAAGGTATTGGTATAATGGCATTAGGATTGCTAGAAGAGAATTGTTCATGATTTTAATTATAAAACGTGTTGGAAGGCTCTCTTTATAAATTTTTTAAGTTTTCATACCCTACCTCTACAGTTTTATTGGGATCATACATTGATGGCATTATGATGTGATAAGTTTATTTTTTAGTACTTTTTACAACTGATGGTATGCTAGATAAGTATTGGATTGTTATCTCTTGATCTTACTCTATATATGGAGGTGTAGTAAAAAAATAGTTGGCCAAAGGATATTGGATTTGTCCCCTTGGTTTAATGTTTTGGGGTGGATAATAATATATTTCCCAAATGACATTATCTTTAGTAGGGTTTTCCATAAAGGCCTCTTGTGTGAAAGGATTTCCATATCTAGAATTCTACATAGTTCCACTATGTGTATAGTGAGCCACTTTCAAATTAAATGACAAATATTTCATAACAAGATAAGGGATTAAGGTTATATAAACTCTATAAAAGCTATGCCTTTTGGAAAGACAAAGGGTTCAAATGTGATCTATCTTGGTCAAAGGTGGAGCTAAATCTCCAAAAATTCTATACAAAGACTTGATAAAAATAGTGTATTATCAAATGACAAATGTTAAGTGTTTGATACATGTAAAGGTCACTTAAAATGACCTAATAGTTGAACTACCAAACTCTAATGCTAAAACATGTTCCAAGTAGGTATAAGTTACTAAAGGGAAAAGTTATTAGGTCTTTTATCCAAATGTAGAGTCAAAATCTAGGATTAAACAAGATATGTGAGGACTAATGGCCAAACAATAGAAAAAACTTTACTTAAAAAGGATGATTGATTAATCTAAAAAACTTTGAATAGTTTAGCATAGACAAGGTACATGAATCTAGGCATAAAACATGATTTCATTGGTATAAATGCTAAACAAGAGATGTTTGAAGATAAATTTATTTGAAAAAAATAAAAGCACAAAACAATATAATTTTTTGAATGTAAGTGATAAACTAACCCAATTTACATAACCCAAAAGAGAAAGATCTGGGTATCAACCCCATGATTTGAGGTCTAAACTGAAATCAACCAATATTTGAATTTGAACTTGTAATATTTAATCAAGGACTCAACAAAGGATAAACAATGAATTTGATGATAAAGAGCTAGAAATATTTGAATAATATGACCATGCTAATCCAATATTCAACAAGGGTCAAGTGATTGGTTGAAAACAAATGATAATGGAGATGTAAGATGAAACAAGATAAGTATTTTGAAACAAAATGGGTAGCCTAATAGCATTAACACTCCTTAAAGATGATGCATCAAATGTTTTATGTTTCAATAATTCAAAAACACAATATTTTAAAATGATTTGGGAAACATAACAATTCCCTCATCAATCAAGTGTTACTCCTAATATTTTAACACAAAAAGGGAATGTTTGCTAAGTTAAATCAAAGTGTCATATAAACAATGTAATGCCTCCTCAAATGTTGGAGTGATGTGGACTTATAAATCATCAAATGACATGGTTTGAACCATATAAGTTTTAGTCTAACACACCAAGCAAAAATGGATAAAATACACTAAGTATAATCATCCAAATCCTAGAAAGGGTATGGCAATTTGGGGTTGACTAAACTAATTATTTTTTGAACATTTATAGATGGATCAAATGCATACAAATTTAAAATCAACATATAACATAATTTCACTTTAATTGGACATTTATGGAACATGGCTTATTGAAAAAAATTCTTACCCTTTTTCCAACCACTACATCCATTGCTTTCTCGGTGTAGTATAATATCCAATGTGCAGATATATCTTGGTGCTTAACCCCAACACTAAAAGGTGGTTTAACCACTCAAACCTTTGATCTTAGTGGGGGTGATGAATTTGATGTTGGGAGATGAAACCCTAGGTCAAAGACTCCCTAATATACTTGTGGGAGGTAATTAAGTCCCTGTCACAAGCCAAGATGTATGAAATAAATGACACAATAGAAAGAATTTATGGTCATCTCAAGATCACCCAATACTATTATGATTTTTTTGGGAGGGATTTAAATGAAATTCTTTTCGTGCCTTAGGATAGGCTCAAATTATGATGATATGGTGCTTTTTATACCAAAATTTCCTTAAAAGGGATGGATGGGAGAGCATACATGTGCTTATCTATTCACTAAAACATACAATCAACATTTAAGTTTGTAAATAATTAAAGTGAAATTAAATTAATTACAGTAAATAGAAAGTGTTTTATTAGATTTTTTACTAGCCCCTTATCTTTAATAATTGTAAATAAAAATAATTACAAACCACCCAAAAATAATTGGCCACTTTTGATCCAAAAATTTCCTAAAGGGAATGAATGAGAGAGCATACATGCATAACTCCTTATTTACTCAAAATAGTTTAGACTAAATAAATATTGAAAAAAAATTGAAGTGTATTAAATTTTATAGTACTAAATGAAATGTGTTGTGGTGTTCTTTTATCCCCTTGGCTTTAAGTTGTGAACATTGAAAGAAACCACAAAAATTTAACCAATAAAACACCCTAAAAATGTTTCTTTAAATACTGAAATGAAGGATTATTAGATAATTTTAGATATCCAAATGAATTTTAAAAAGGCTAATTTATATTTAAATGGTATTCTTAAAAAACGTACTATAAATAAAAGGTCAAAACTTTGTTTAGCCTTGAAGCTTATTTATCAAATGAGACAAGCAACTTTGAAGGGTAAAATATTTCAACCCGAAGGAAATGCTAAAAAATAAAACATGTTAGTTTAGGCAAAGGTTATCAAAAATATCAATAAAAAACTCAAAAAATAAAATAAACCTATGAAATATGCAAACAACAAGTTAGAAGATTAAAAATAAGAAAACTGAACACAACAAGCATAAACACCTACAATGAGTAGTTTAGCCATAAATTTTTAAATATACATAATTTTGTCATTAAATTTTTGGAGGTTATTTATAGGTCCATGGTACACCTATAAATAACAATTTAGGTCAAAACAATGAATAAAAAAAATTATTAGGCTTGTACTAACCATTTTTTACCTAAAAAATAAAAAATAGAAAGTGACAGTCACTAAAAGAGTTATAAATTCTAAAATATAAAGAGATTTTTAAAAAAGAAAAAAATCAAAGAATATCAATAAAAAAATAATATATAATCCTAAAATATCTATAAAACATAATTAATTAAATAAAAATGTATTAATTCTTTATGGGCCGTTTTACTCTAGCAATTCAAAAGTAACAAAAAAAGAATTAAAACTATGAATACAAAAAAATTTATGGGTTACACACTAATAAAGATTATCCCACCGGGTGTGCCATTTGTGATAAAGGAATTTTAAAAAGAGAGGATGTTATATCAAGTGTTATTATATAAAAATATGAAATAAACACACTAACATACTAACATTTCTAAGCCTAGATCTTACGGGGATGTTAATGAACAAATAATAATTAAAAAACCAAATAAAATACAAATAAAAACAATATTTACCTTATTTGAGAGATCTAAATGATTTATTTTTTGGCTTTCTTAGTTTATTCATAAGAAGTCTTCATCAATGAAAAATGGCTAACATCATCTCCTTTATGCACCATTGTTGAATGTTTGTCTAGATTGATATGGCTTGGCTCGATTTCAACATTATAACATTAAAATTTTTTCTTCATGAATATATTCCTTCTTTATAACTCTACTTTGATTAAAATCCTCAAATGAAGAGCTCTAGAATTGCTTTTATAGTATTTCAAATCCATTGGAATAGGTTAAATCTGACGACGGTTGCGTTTATTAACTTTAGTTGAGTTTGGCATATTCGTAGAATATTATTTTAGATATTTTCATCAAGTGACAACTCACATAGGTAATCACTGTGTTCTAAAATGTTCTAAGATTCTCTTTAATTTCCTTTTTAGTAATTGATTTAATTGATTGATTAGCTCATGGGTGAACATAACCAGGATTTGAAATTGATTTAACTTGTTAATTGATTTTGATTAGGGTATGCAAGTTAATTAATTAATTTTAGGCATTAGGTTATTTGTTTGATTTTGATTAATTTAATGTGTGTATTTTCCTTGTTCAATTTATTTAATAGGCTAAATTTATTTAATGCAAGCTTGTAAAGCTAAATTTGAGACTAATATAAATTCTTAGGTTAGGTATTCAATGATTAGCAAGAATTGATCTGAAGTTAGATATGAAGTAATTGGTTGCCAAGTTTACATGTTTACAAGTATATGTGGGTTGACATTGGGAACTGAATATACCATATGTCCCTAAGGCTAAATCTGGTAATTAATTATCATAGCCTTAGCATAAGCTAAAGCTAGTGTTTTCATTAGATCTATATCCATCTTTATGAATATTGAGGTCATGGGATGAAGAGAATATTTATAGATTTCTAAGGCTAAGACCTAATCAGGTTTATAAGGGTCAATGGTTCTACTATACATCTTTTGGAGCCTAGTATTGAAATCTCTAATAGGTTTATTGGCATCTCTTTTCAGGATGGTAAATTTCTAGTAGAAGACATAAGGGATGATGATCTTACTAAATTGGTTGTTAAACATGTTATTGAACTCATCCTAGGTGGTGATGCTATCATCAGGAAGGTTTAGGAATCACTCATATGCAACATCCTTAAATGTAAAAGGGAACAACCTACATGTAACATACACATGAATTACATTTAATAATTTCAATGTAACCTTGAATGATTTAAGATGATTTTATACTATTACAATAATATTAGGACTAAAAACTAGCAAATACTTTTCAAGATTCTGAGGAAGGTCATGAACTACACCTTGCATGTTGATTGGAGAACTTCTCAACCAAGTCATACCTTGATGAAGGATGAATGTAGGAGTACCTTGGAGTGGTAAAGTTGGTAAAGATTTTAAATGTATTCATCTACCTTTGTCTCATATAGCTTTCCTATGGACTTCCAACTCAAGTAGAGGCTCTCTTGTTTTTGAATGTTATCTTGTTTGATTTCTTGGTAGTTCTAGCTTGAGAACTTTGGACCTTGTTTGAGATATGATGTGTCAAATAGACATTTATGAAGAATAGGACTTAGATTTGCACACTAAGATAATTTTGTAAAGATATATGTAAATAACAATGAAGGGCATCCAATATTAACTAAGTTAGCTAAACCATGTGTCTAATTACATAAATATGGTTAACCTTTACAATTTCAATCCTATATGAACCCACATTTGTGAAATATATACCGACCTTTAATCAAACCTAGTTATTCTAACCTTAAATACTATGGATTCTCATGTTTTAAGCTACCTTTACTAGAATCAAGCATCTAACCTCAAATAACTTTGATATTTATCTAAAGGAATCATAAATATGGATCAAAAACCATAAATATCAATGATATTTATGTTTTTTAGTAAATAACTATGCAAAAGTGCAAAGATAACACCAATATTAGATCAAGATACACTAGAATTAATAGAGATTCAATAAATTCATAGGCCTTCCTTCTTTCATTAGTGGAGCTCATCTTGTTTATGCCTATAAATGTATCAAAGCTTCTCTTAATGTTTAAAAAACACATCTCATTTTAGAATTCTAAGAATTCAAAGCATGAGTAGCAGGTTTTGGTAAATCTAGTTACCTATAATGAAATAGAGTTAGAGCATATTAAACTATTTCACAAATTTATATTGACTGATGATTGGGAACCACCTTGCTCCTTAATATTTCTAAATTTTGAAGCATATATGTTAATCATAGTGAGTTATGATCAAATTTCAACACTAAATCTAATCTAGATAAATATTTACAATGAGATCTAAATTAAAGTGATTTGATAAAAAAAAGGATCAAAAATAAGTGTAGGGAAGAAAGAAAGTATGTCATTTCTTATCTTTGCCTTAAACATCATGAAATGGTTTTAATTTCAAATAAATATGCATTTAATGAACATATAGTATGAAGTATTAGATGCTCAAATCTCACCATATAATAGGCAAATATATAAGGAAAACATAAAAGAATATAAGTATGAACTAAACTTTTGTTTAAAGGTTTACTATTGCATCCAAATAGCTTTTTCACATCCTAATGTGGAGCAAATAAAAAAAACAAAATCTAATAACATTAAACTAATCTAGATTGAACATAAATTAGCAACCTTGTATCAAAGATTCACATTTAGAATTCATAAAAACCATTCAAATCAAAGACTTATAATAAGGACTTGAGAGAGAAACCATGTAGTAATTTATAGAAACAAACTTGGACAAACTTTTAAGTATCATTTTCTTATATTAATTGCTCATAAGTATATAATTTTTTGTCTTAAAACTCCCCCTCCTTTACAAAATGGTAATAATTTCTTTTATAGAATACTCGGGTAGTATACCAGTTAGTCATAAGATTACATATGTATAAAGATAAGGATAATTTTCCTTCTTCATAGTTCTAAAATACATTTTTGTTTCCAAACTGGACTGACCTATATGAAAATATGTTAACAAACTAGCATATGCATTTAAAAATTAGTATTCCACATTCTAATATTACAATGTTTTACATAAAATAGAATATCAATTAACTGGTTAGCCCTAGGATGAAGGGATCCCTTGTTACTCTTGGAGAATATCCATAGCTCTTTGATGTTGCTAACTGACAAGCTCAAAATCAGCAACTAGCTTTAAGAGACAAATATCCTCTTATTTAGCCAAGTCATTAATTTCCCTATCATTCCTTGTCATGCCCTCCTTGATTCTTATATCTATAACTATATTCTCTTTAATAGTGAAGATCATGCCCATGACTAGACTATTGTCACTTTTAGATTGCCCTTGACTTTTACTCCTCACTTCTTGCATCACCAAAGTGGCTCTATGCTTTTACTCATCATCATTAATGATTCTCAGGGAAGTAGAATTTATAGGGTTGGCCAACATGGTACCAAGGAGTTGTTTGATTCTAACTATTATCTCATCATCATCCCTTAGGAGTCTATCCAAGCTTTTTGAATAAGCACTTAAAATTTGTATCTTGTCAACAACTATCCCTAATATTAAATTCAATTGGGCTAGGCTAATGGTTTTGGAGCTAGGAATCCTAACTTTAATTAGTATATTGATAAAATCCCTTATTTTGTCCTCTACATCCTACCACTGGGCCACCAATCCTTTGGCTATTTCACTTTATTTTGTCAATGCATCTTACCTAAACTTCATTGACTCAAAAGAGTCAAACATGTAAAATAAAGATGCCTTTAAAATCTTTATTATTTCCTCTAGTATTGATAAGATAACCTGTGTCTCTAGATTTTCCATTTATTTCTCTTGGTTCTATATCTTTTACTCCATTCCCCTGATACCTACCTTGATCTAAGATGGATGAGCATCAACTAAGCTTTCTATGTCTTCCTCATAAATAGGATGCTCACTAATCCTTTGACCTCCAATGGGAGTTAAACCAATAAAAGGTTCAACTCTTTGAAAGGTGAATTCCTCACCTCTAACCATGGTCTTTGTGGTTGTCACCCTTTCTAATCCTATTATTTCTAGATTGAACATCACATTGGTTGTTGACACTATGATATTAGGAATCTCAAGAGTATCCACTTGTGTTTTTCTTGATTCTATGAGTGTTTCCATTCGTGTACCACTTGATCCTACTATGGAAATTATTCTTCTCTATTCATTTTCCTTCATCAAAGCTAATAACAATGGCTTGACTTCCTCATAAACATCAATGTCGATGTCTGAGTCAAGGCTCATGAGTGGGATAAAGTAGGAATATTTTACATCTCTCCCAAAAATGTACCATTCAAGGATAATGTGTTCATGAATGAGGTATTCATTACTAATTAAGTTGACCTCACTCATGTGTGGGTGAAGGCCATCTTGAGCATCTTTCTGCCAACTAGGCCTAATGCTAATTTATCTTTCTTTTTGTGTGGAGGTGCTATTGGAACTAGGTCTAAAGAAAATTCCTTCCCCTATCTTTCTCTATTTTCTCAACTTGGGCTTGGGGTTCTTTAGTTTTCTCTTCATCTTATTTTGACCCATATGTTTTGGAAATCACCTTAACTTCATCCTCTACTATCTCATCAGGTTCTAGAGTAACCATATCTAGGAAATATATAGGAGACTCTAGTATTTTAGGTGTGGATGAAGATGATCCCTCCTCACGCCTCCCTTCTAGTTTCAATTTTATAGTTATTTATGAAACCTATGTTTGAGGTTGTTGCATTCAAACTTGTGTGTATTCTAAAGGGGGCCTTAAGGATGGCCTAGACAATAATTGATACTATAGGGGCCCCATTTTCCAAATTTCTCCTAGTATCTTATCATATTCCCTAGCCAACCTGCATTCTAACTTAATTTCATGCCTCTTCAATCTATATAATACCTTTGGTAAACGAGAGGCCTTATGTATAGTGGGTCATGGACACCAAGCTAGTGTTCATAGGATTTGGTTATTGTCTTGGAATTGAGATGCTTGGTGACCTTCTCATTAAGATCCCATTACCTCAATTCATCTTTTTGTAGGGTGAATGAGTCCTTGTGTCTATAAATGGCATTCATAGGTTCCCAATTTTACAACATAGTTTTGTTAATTGTTAGAGGAAAGTGATGGAAGAGGCACTTCCTTTTCTCCTTGAAAAATACATCTACACCATGAAGAAGTTGGTATGCAATTTTTTGATCTACTAGTTTAGTGGGCACACAAATGTGTAATCTATAGGGCTATGCCAAAATCCATTATATCCTTATTACCATGTAATCCAAGTAAAACCATATATCCCCTATCAACTCCATATATTTCCTAACTATGGGGTTCATCCTACTCATAGGGATTCCTTTGATGGCTTCCACTAGAGCTAGGTAAACATAATCATAAATGAATTGCATGTTATGTCTATATTTAAATATGTGGAGCTTGGAATAATAATGGGAGATTGTGGTCTCCCATCAAGTGACCAATTTTTGATGTTTAGGATTTTAGTGGTGGCTAATAAGTCATCAAGCAGATAGGACATCATGCAAAAGTGTTTGTTGGTTTTCTTTTTGATGGCTATGAATTATGACTTTAAATGGATATTTATCATCTCACCCAATGGGGGAGTGAGTCCCTTCTCAATCACAAAGTATATATAGGACACCCAGACTTTATCATTATGTGTGGTGGAGGGGGATATTATAACCTATTCAGTAGGGTCATAATTATCCTAATTCCCTCCCTAAATTAGATAATTAGGATTTTACCTATGGGGTCTTGGATTACTTGGTTCCTGATAAGTAGCCATGGGGCAAGGATTATGTTAAAATTATGCTCTCCATTACATTTTTTAATTGTGGGAAAGTTTATCTTTGGCTTACATAGTTTATATTAGCTTTAAAAAGTAAGAGGGGAAATGTATGTTATTTTCCTAAACATATGCTCGTGGACTATCCATTCTTGCTCAATTTTATAATCAATCAAAAAGGAACAAGGACATTGATGTAGTGTAATACCTTAGGCTTTGTGGTAGCATAATGGAATATAATCATCTTGATCGTGACCAATCCATTATATCTCCATAGGATGTTTGCATTTTTTGTTCTTCTCTTGTAAGAGCTTGCATCTCCATAATGGTCTAAAAGAGTTCAAACTAATTCCTATTCCCATTGTTCAAATCTATAGTATCAAGGTCAAAGATTATTCCCTCACTATCTAAGTTCAAGTATAGCTTTGTTTCATCTATTTATTTCTATTTGTCAGGTACCATGGTTTTGAAATTTGTGACCACTTACCAATGAATTACAAGTAGATTCTAGGTCAATTCACTCTTACTTATATTGTAATTGAACTCTTCTTGGTTTGAATGTGACTAATATTAGATTGAATTAAGGATTTTATGGATGATAAGGAATTTTTGAAGCTTTAGTGGTAATGGAAATTTGGACTTAGGCTCATTCATGTCTTAGATTTGATTAAGACCTAGGCCTTTATACGTTTGCCTTTTCAATCACATAAAATCTTTAATCTTTTCATTTTTTGCTTTGGTGGCACCCATGTGGCATCCATTTAACAGATTTGATGTTATTTTTCATAATTTCATTAAGGGATTAGTCATGATCTTTTAAAAATCCACTTTTCCTTCATGCCATCAAATCTTTTTTTCTCGATCAATGTGGATTGTATACCACAATGAGGGGGCTTGAGAATCATTGGATTCTTTATGTCAGGCTCTATGGTTGTGCCATTTGGTACCTTTACAGGCCTACTAATATTCATATATTGTGTAATGAATTCATGCTTTCCATGTGTCAATCTTGTGGGCCCTTGAGGGATCATTGAATATTCTCTGATAGTTTCACTCCATTTGATTGCCTCTCATAATAATGCATGGACCATTGATCATAATATGAACATATTAGCATGATTGGTTTGATGGATCAAATCCCTTATATTCATCAAGTCTTTTTGATCCATCTGATCAATCTCCATGATGAAATGAGATCCATTGATGCTATAAAGGGTGAGAACTTTAATTAGTTTCAAGACATTGGAAGGGGATTAGGCTAAATACTTTAAGCTAAGGTTTATTTTGTGTTAATAAACATGAGATAAACTTTAGGCTAAAATATTTATTCCTAAGTTTATGTAATGGATATAAAAGGGACCTAAGCTAGATAATTCAGGCTAAAGTTTATGATGCATTAATAAAGACAACATATACTCTAAGATAAAATATTAATGAAAAGTTATTGTAATACATCTAAAGGGGCCCAAATAATAAGTGGTCCAAATGTTAGGTTTTAACCTAGGGTTCTATCATATCAATAAACATGATAAACCCTTAGGTTAAAAGAATTTTAAGATAAGTTTTATGTCACAGTTACCTTAATATAAGTCTCTAGCCTAAGGTTTATTGGATTTTAACAAACAAAATTGGACCCTTAGGAAATAGACTTATATTAAGGCTGTCTTCATATATTTAGGCCACAAGTTCATTTTATTATTTGAAGTTAAAATATACTAAGTGTTTGAACATCTTTCAAGGGGTCCCATTGATTTGAAATGTAGCCATAAGCTTTTAGAAACATTTTGAAGGATATCCTTATATCCAAGCTAAAATAATTGATTATCTTAAATTTTATGGTCTCACATATGTCAATGATAGCCTTGAAAATGTCAAATAATAGTCAAAAGAACATAAAATTTAAGTTAGTGGATCATTAGGTTGATGGTCTTAAAGTTGATGGTCTCATGGACATCAATGATAGCCTCATAGATGTCAAATTATGGTCACAAGAATGTCAATTTTAAGCCCATGAAGCCTTTTTGTCTATATATCATACATTCAATATGCTTCACTAGATCATCCTTCATGATGAAGGGAGATCCATTGATTAACATCTAGGGAGATGCATGACATTGGTTCATGCAACCATGAAGGAGATCAAGTTAATTAAGGACCATGTCATAATAATTAAACTAAGATAAAATCCTAAGTTTATGAGCATAATAAAATAATTACCTTTGAATGTTATGGTCATAAGCTAAAGTTTTAGCCTAAAGTTTATTGTATTTAAATAAATGTAATGAACCTTAGGATAAAAACTTAGGTTAAATACAAATTTTAATGCATGGGGCTCCTTTGTTATCAAACTAAAATGTAGGAGTGCCACATGGTGACTATGTGGGGTTCCTTGAGATTTTGAATTTTCAATGCCATGTTCACTCCATTAGATCATTTCTATGTAAGTAGCTATGGACCATTGATCTTGATCTGGATACTTGCATCTAATTAGCTAAATCCTATATAGTAAAAGAGGATCCATTTAAACTTGGTGATGATCTCATTCCATTTGATCATTGGTCCCACTAAAGTGTGGACCATTGGTCATGATCCTGGTGATCTTCTGAGATTGGTTTGATGGATCAAAGCATTAAGTTCATCAAGATTCCTATGCTCCATCGATCTTTCCTTGCATTGAAGTGAGAGTTTTTAGATTTTCAAAGAAGTGATGTGTTTAAGTTATGATGTGGGTTAATGTAAGAACTTATGCTAAAGTTTTAAGACTAAGGCCTCATTCATTTTGGAAAATATGAATGGGGCTTTAGGGTTAAGAATTTAGGCTAAGAATATGAAAAAGGGGACCATTCTAAGCTATAAGTAACTCCCAAATAAACATTAGACCATGCCAAAACATTAGTAATATAATGGAAGAAAATAAAAGGAGACCAAGAATGATTTTTTGGCTAAGGTTTGGTTGTGTTGAAAAACATGACCAAGCCTTGGCATAAAAATTAGGCTTAAGTCCAAAGTTGATTAAAACATCCCACAAAATATGTTCTTTATAAATTTGAATTTAAATTAAAGGTCTCAGTTAGGGTTTGTTGAAAGAGGGTTTCAAGACATGAATCCATCTACAAGGTTTTATAGACTAAAGGCCAGTGAAATCCTAAATAGAGATAATTTGTGAGAATCCCAACATAATCCATTAAAGGGATATCCATAAAGCCTAAAAATCAAGACATGATAGTCATATTTTAGAAACATTAGGCAAGGTTAAAGCAAAACCATGAACAAATGGGCTAATTTCATCAAGTGTGGATGATCTTCATATTCTAGTGAAGTGTAGATTATCATGTTTTTAGTGTGAAGTTTCAAAGTAATCACATGGGTCCCTATTTTTTAGAAATTGGGTATGCTGACCTCAAAACTTCCTTAATTTGAGTGGTGAATCAATAGTCAAAGTAATAGGTTTATAATACTTTTAAATTTCTATAAGGTTGTAATAACTCTCTCAAATTAGATTTAGTCATATTTTACTTACCAGTGCACATAATATTAATAGGTAACCTTTTATTATTAATATAAGGGAATATATAGAAGATATTTGAGACAACATGTCTCTTAAAGAAAATATAATAATGATACAACTTTATAAAGCCACCAATTTTAATAATAGAAAACCATTCCTTGAATCACATGTATATAGTATGTAATTTATCACAAAAAGGGCAACTTGGCCTTTACAACAATAACACTAAAAGAGATGTCAATCATCATAAAGTATGAAAAATATTAAAAGCTTATTATATCTTCCCACTTTCATATTAAATTTGGATACATATAATTTTACATGTATTTATAGATTCCTTATAACAAGGAATAATACCCAAACAATACCTTTATAATTTAAATGAACCTCTTATACAAATACACTCTAAATGAGTGAATTTATTTAACAAGGAAAACAAAATACAACCCATAAAACATACTTTTAATGTAATATTGTAAATATTGTAATGATTCCACACTTTTCCACTTCAATGAGTGTCCCATAGATACTAATGAAGAAAAGATCAATCTGGGCATAGTTTGACAACAAGGTTAAGTAACTAGGAATCATACTTTTTGATTCCTTACTAATTTATTTTTTTACTAAACCTACAATGAGAATGTTAACAATGGTTAGCACAATTCTGAGCAAGTCATATTCTACCTATTAGATATTTTGCCATATAACTTAAATAACATCATTACAATTTTAATTTGCAAAAATAAAGGAATTTGTGTTATTTAAACACATACTTATATAATTTGGCTATATAGAGAATACCATGCCATGAGACATGTATTCACTTAATGTATGTAGCTTTCAGTAAATGCTTACAAAAATTATTTATAGGAAAAGAATACAATTCGTCATACATATAAGTAATTAACATACTAATCATTGTAGTTTCATACAACACTTGGTTCTTTAAAGCCAATTCTCATGCCACAAGGATAAATGTAATTTAAATATTTCATACCACCCAAAACATAAAATAATAAAATAATAATATCACTCTAACTCGATTATTTAGGTCAAGACAATTCCAAGTTCCTTTATACTCAACAAGCTAACAAGGAGTAGTTCTACTATAAAAGCATCTCGAAAATGAGATCCAAATATCATGTCTAGAAGGAGGATGGTTACTTATTGTATTTATTTCAATAATATTTAGGTTAGTATCAAGGTATGAATTATTATTTACAAAAAATTATGGAGTTAGATATTTTTAAACCATCAACTTATACGTTGTTGTGAGCTGATATGCATAGAAAAACAATGTAAACAACTAAAAATAATGCGTTACCAAAAATATAAAACTATACCATAAGAATAATATAAGGAATTAAATTAAAATATAAATATGGGGAGATTCCATTATTAATTTTTTTTTGATAAAATCATACATCTACTAGAAAAATCAAGTCTCTTTCAGAGCTAACTTGCAGCCAGTTAAAACCAATAAATGTGGTTTTCTTTTGCAACTACATCCTAAAATGGTGTCACCAAAAGTAATTTTTGCTAGGGAGAATTAATATAATTATTAGTTATATTTAACATATGTTAAAATAATATATTCCAACTTTTGTTTTTAGTCTATTAAAAGTTTAGGTATTAATTTTAGGTTGTTATCCGGCTAATCTGGGTTGATTTTCCAACCTAGATCACATCAGCTTAAATTCTAGTCAAGGGGTGAAATGACAAAATAACATAAATATAAACTCTATAAAATTACCAATATAAAAAAAATGACCTCAACATATATATAATTTTAAAATCATGATTTAAACTTCCATTTTATGGCATAATTCTATTATGACATTTTAACAAATAGTGTGTATGTAATCTTCATAATCCTCAATTTTGTAAAATGATTCAAGGAAAGGAGAAGAAATATAGCTTAATATAAATAACTAAAATCTTAGGTTTTAATAAACACCACCCATCTAGGCCAAATTAATCAAACACAAGATATGTCTTGAACTTTATTTTACAAGTAAAAATATAGGGGGTCGAGCCCCAATTATAAAAATGCAGATTTTTAACAAAAGCCTGTAATAGAGAAAATAGAGTAGAAGTAAATATTTTTCTCAAGTATAGGATTTGTCCAATAGAATAATAAAGGCCGTATTATCCAATTTTAAAATTATTTACTTCTATCCATGATTAAAAAGTAATAAAACTTATATTTTAATATGAAATATTTATTCACATAAACCTGATACCAGCAGGGCATATAGAGTATGCTTGTAGAACCCTACTCAATGTTTTCTTTTCCACCCAATACTACATAATTTCCTCTTCTAAATATAAACCCATCACATAAAATATAATGAGAAGTGAATCAATAGGTCCAATAAATTCCAAGTAATTTATTGTACTTACCATTCATTATTATCAAGTAGGACACACTATTCAAAAACCAAATAAATCCATATACCACTCAGCCTGTATAAATAAATCAATCATTCTCACCATTCAAAACACATTAAATATCTGATATAAAATCCAACTAATATTTATTCTCATAATTAAAAACACATTAAAGAGCTTATATAAAACAAATTGGTTAATTCGAAGAAGTGAAATTTAATTCAATTTAAACACTTATTTTTTGCCCAAGTTCAAAATAACAAGGAAAGCACATACCCTTTAAGGAAACTCAACATTTGAAAAATACAAAATGAAACCAATCTTGTAAACATGACAATGACCAAACACTTTAACAACCATTATTTCTAGCTAAGGCATAAAATTATTAATCCTAAAATTTTCAAACCCAAAAAACATAATTTCCCTTATTGAACTAGAGCCTCACATATATAGGTTTATTTCTCCATATCTGACCCTATATCATAGCAAGGACAATAATAATTACCCATAATACTATAAAAGTGGTATGCAAGAAATTTTGTGTATAGAAATGGTCATTTGACTGGCTCAATGTATAATTTTGTCTTGGATTTAGAGCTCACCTTAGGAGGTAAAATATGGCCTCTCCTATTAACTTGTTTTAGATTGGAATTCATTTGACACCTGGTTATTTAGTAAATCCCCAATTTTCCAAAATCTTTCTCACAAAGTGGCACCAGATCTAGCCCAGCGCTATCCTCTTAATAAAATGTCTTTATTTATCTTTCCATAGTGATATTCATGCATCTAAAACTCTTGGAAATCTACCACAAATCCTATAGTGCCTCATTTTCCCCAATGGCATTTAGGCATCTCTTCCATGCCCTAGGTTGACTCTAGGCAATGTATAATTAAAATAATGATTTTGCACATATTTTAATTTTGACTTGCAAGGAAATCAATTTCTAATGATATTAAAAATTAAATTTTAAACCCAAGCCTAATATATGATAGTTTTTATTTTAATAATCATAAGAATTCTATAAGGTCAAAAACCTCCATAGGTTATTCACCCCAAGGACACCCTTGGTCCAATTGACCCTGATTTCTTTATAATTAACAATTTAATTATAGAGTAAATATTATATTTTGTTTAAGTAGAAAACATACCAAGATATAGATTATAATAAAACAAATATGTTCTTATAATCAATATGTAACAGTCCACCTATTATTGGCTCAACACTTTTATAATCACCTAAGATGGAAAGTGCACATAGGTTAAATTAACTTGTTATAAGTCCAAGTTGTCCTATGTTAGCAACCCAACCAATTAGGAATAATTGGTAATTTGTCAATGTTGGCCATCTCAACAAGTAACTAAACTCACATATATGCCTAGATATTTTTCTAATTGGTCATGGATATGACATCATCCCTCCCTTTAAAAGGCATCATCTAGCTGACTAAGGACAAATGAAATTGTCATACCAAAATTTTTAACATCATTAAAAAAAATTAGAATCATAATATTGAATGTAAAGTAGTTTCATGTTAGAATTTTCATCATAATAAGAATATATTATTCATAGAACCATAAATTCTATGACATGAATTATAATAAATTAGTGTTTATTCCCAACTATCAACCTACAATTTTTATGAAAATAGCTGATTTAACAAAAAACAACTAAATTTAAAGCATATTTAACAAAATTTAGTTATATCCCAAGCATAAATTTATAATAATGACCAAAAAATATAAACTATTATAGTAATCATACCTATTATTTTGTCATTCCATCACTTTATATTATGATTTATGCATAATTTCTTATCATTCATCGTATAATTAAATTAAAACCTAACCAACCATATTACTATGGTTTCCAAAATTTGCATCACTCATGGGTCAGTAAAACATCCCACACCAACCACAATAAATAATGGAGAGGCCATCTGAGGAACTCACATGTAACCTTCAAGGTTTTTATCATGTTCTCCATTAATTTTGTGATCTCACATGATGGGTCCATGGATTCCAATCCCACCATAATTTGACAATTACTTCTTAGTAATAGCCAAGAAATTCATAACTACCTGATCAATACATTACAATGCATCTTCTGAGTATAGGCATACATGCTAGTCATGCCTTTAAATAAATTAGAATATACTTTAAATAATATTGTCCCATAAAAAAATATCCATTTTTTAACATATCATGATTACATTTATGAGCCAACACATGCCTACATTATAACAAGTGTAGTCTTATTATAATGCATAACAATCCAACTTATAGGACCAATTAGTGTTTCACAAGGATACATCAAGGAATTGACACATAGGTTATTTTTAAAATAACCTTTGCGAGGTGGATAAAGTAACACTTAATACATAAGGTGACCATTATGTATGAAGATCTCATGAACAACTTGTGGCACACATGATGCACACACCTGAATGAATTATGTGAGTACCTCATGCAAAGGGGAAAAGTGGGTTTTCAGCCCATGAGAGACTTCAATTCCTAACCCATACCCTATCTAAATCAATGTATACATAATTCTTTTCCACCCTCAACCTCACACTTGCATCAATGCTCATCACTAGAGCAATGATACATGATTACACCACACAATACAACATTATATCCTAGAAGATTTAATTAATATAGGTTACCTTTGAAAGGAGAATGTTACATCACAAAGTAGTTTATGATCACATTCATTCATATCAAGAGCTAAAAACACAAGGTTGCACTTGTTCTATTTCATATACATGAAATAATTATGAAATAATGTTTGATAACATTAATAAATTATAAATTTCCATGGTCTAACATAATCATAAATAACCTAGAGGTTTACATAACATACAATAGTTTTACTTGTAATAAAGGAACTATTGTTTTCAAATCTTTCACCCTAGAAGATGGTTGTTTAGGCCTCTAGATTTGGGCAACATTGGGACATTTATAAGCCTATGAGTATGCCTATAAGTGGAAATAAACCTCAAGGTTGAAAGTACTAGCTCCTTGTATTAGTTTTTGTGCAATAAAACTACTGAACTAGTTTGTATGAGTGAAAAGAGTCATAAGTTTGCATAAATGAAAATCCTAGTCTAAGATGGTGATACAACAAGAATTATTATCCACATGTATTCCCTATACTTATACACAATATAGTATAATATAGTCTATAAATCAAGCTCTAGAATATTCCAACATAATTATTTCAATGAAGAGACAAAATGAATGAAATCACACAAGGTAAATAACTAGAAAAGATAACCTATATAGTCCAAAAAAAGGCTACACATTTGAAAAATCTCATACAACTAGAATGTACTCTACATGACCTATTGGATCAACTCCTTGCTAATAAATATGAAGGATAGAGAATAAAAGGATAAAACATCACTTCCTATCACTTTGTGTCTCTTGCATGCCTAGGCAAATTTCTAGAACTTAGAAATAAAATAGACTTATGCTTCTTTTCTTAAAGGTAAGAAAATCACAAAAAAATCTAGTAGGGATTTACCATACTATCTATGGGTGATAAAACAAGAGCCCAAGGGTCTTATTTATATAAAAAGAGGGAGAGAAGAGAGATCTCTTGGGTACCAAAATAGAAGCCTCCAAAATGGTTTGCAATCACCATCTTGGTGAAAACGCTTCTAGTTATTCTCTCAATCAGTTGTAGTTTCTCCTTCTCTTTGATTTTCCCTCTTAAAATGACTAGGATCATTGCAAA
The DNA here is from genome assembly GCA_037957365.1 of Torreya grandis. Lineage (NCBI taxonomy): Eukaryota > Viridiplantae > Streptophyta > Pinopsida > Cupressales > Taxaceae > Torreya > Torreya grandis. The sequence continues at coordinate 1,249,634 of JARHVA010003557.1, forward strand.
ATCAATAGTGAGATGAACCTCCATAAGAAATGGCTCATATCACTATTATGAACCTTAGATTCTTCCTGAGAGCTCTTGTGTTTTGAATTGCATACCCATTTAGGTTTTCTAAGTGACTTTACTTCTACTTGCTTCTTCAGGTTCTTTGATTTCTTATACTTGTAAAAGTCATAAGAAAAGGTCTTTTGAAAAACCACAAAGCATTGTCTCTTCCTTTTCAGGTTTTTTGATTGATTTTACTTGTAAAATTCACAAGTAAAGCTCTTTGGGAAACCCAATTTACACTATCTTTGTTTATGACCCTATCGAGTTCTATGTATGGATTTACTCCTTACTTGAAGACTTTAGGCATGAATTTGATGTCCTACAATATGTCATCTTTGAATCTCAATAGCTAGTTGGTGACCCTAAATTTGATTTCCCATGGCACACCATGTCATTGAATCCCAACAAATAATTAGCTATATTAAACTTGATATACTATAGCACATCATGGGGATCCATCATGTCAAGTTTATGTTTTGGTAAATTTTCATGAAGTAATTCCTTTAGACAATTTGTTTAAAAGTTATCTTTTGGGGATTTTTCCCAAAAGGCAATGGCTAGTTCATCTAGGAAATTTTCCTGAAGGACACCTAGGGAAGGGACAAGGTCCCTTTAGAAAAATTTGAAGGGCATTTAAAAAGGAAATTTTCATTTAAAACATTTGTGAAGGGCATTTCCAAAGGAAATGGCCCTTCATAACTTTTTTGAAGGGCATTTCTGAAGGAAATGGCACTTTAAAGAAAAGTTGAAGGGCATTTGTAAAGATAAAGTGCCCTTCAAAATTTTTTGAAGGGTCACGTGGGCTAAAAAGTGCCCTTTGGAACTTTTTCAAAGGGTCACTTGGATAACAAAGTGCCCTTCAGAAAATTATAAAGGGACACTTGGCCTAAAAAGTGCCCTTTAATTTTTTTTTTCAAGGTTCACTTGGAAGAAAAGTTCCCTTCAAAAAGTCTGAAGGGACACTTGGGAAAACAAAGTGCCCTTCAAAAAAAATTTAAAGGGACAGTTGGGGGGGGGGAACATTATCAAGACCATTTTTGGTTTTCTGATTGTTTTTGCTTATAAATCAATTTAATACTTGGCCTTGGAAAACCCAAAGTCATTCATCATTGAAAACTCACAAAGTATTGAATGGAGTAATTTTGGTTCATAAATCTAGATTACATCTACACATGAAAACTTTATAATTGGAGTCATTTAGAGAACCTGACTTGGTCTTAAGGAGTAACTTAGGTTTATGACAGGCCAATAATTGACCTATAAATAACACACCATACACATCAATGGATCCAAAACACTTTAGCCTCCTTAACTTGCAATTTTGGACCTCTAAAATGACCCATTTTTACAACTTCTATTTAGCTCTCCATGAAAATGGTTAAACAAATTATACTGAGGTGAAATTTGGTCAACATTTTTGGTGATTCTAATGGGAGGCATGCCTACTATGTCAAAGACCATTTGCCTAAATTCTTCCATTGGTCATGGAGTCATGGATATAGGTACTTAAAAAAGAATTGAATAAGCTTTGGTTCAAAAACACACTAGCTACGTTGATCACACACATAAAGCAAAGACGCACACCAAACAAAGGGAAGGAAAACACACATGTTCTACAAAGTACTTAGAGAAAACAAACAAAGCAAAGGAAACATACCAAAATAAATTATATATAATACATGGCCAACAAGGGTCAAATTAAGGCTTCAAGAGGATTCCATTTATTAGAATAGGCAGCTCTTCTCCATACATTTTGGCTATATGAAAGGAGTTTCTTTGCTTGAAATTGATGATTATGTAAGGACCACTCCACAAGGTATAAAAATTTGTATGCTTGCCTAGTTTTTCTCTATCTTCATCCCATTTCAAGACCAAGTCACCTTCTTTGAGCACTCTTTCCCATGCCCTTTTGTCAAAGGATTTCTTTGTGAGAACTCGATAGTGTTCCAAATCTTTGTGTAAATCATATCTTGCCTCTTGAAAATGTATTAATTATATCAATCTAACCTCTATAGGAGTGTTTTCAAGTAATTATAGTCATTGTGTAAGTTCCAAGGTAGGGAGCTCTTGTGATATGGATATCCTAGCTTCTCTCCCATAGACAAGTATAAATGGAAGATTACCAATTGACTTCTTAGGAGTAATTCTATCTACCCATAAGGTTATCTTCATCTTGTTATTCCATTTTATTTTATTTGGTTAAAATGTCCTCTTGATGACCTTGATGAGGTTCTTGTTGGTAGAGTCATCCAATCTATTACCTTGAGGTGAGTAGTTAGATGAGGTACTCAAATAAACTCCAATATTTTCTACCGAATCAAATGTTTTAACACTTATGAAAGCAAGTGCATTATATAATATAATGATATGAGGAGATCCAAATCTTGTTATAATGTTGTCATAGAACTCCAGTATGTAATTTTCATTACTTCCTTCAAAGCAACAACCTCTACCCATCTTGTGAAGTAGTCTATAGTAGTCAATATGCATTTATGTCCATCACTCGATGGAGACTTGATCATTCCAATGAAGTCAAAGCCCCATTGCATGAAAGGCTATTCCACTTAGATATGATTCAATGGAATGGTAGTAAGCTTCTATTTTACAACAAAGAAAACACATTGAGGACAAACCTTAGCCGAATGATAATAGTCCTTAAAAATACTAGGCCAATAGTAACTAGCTCTTATTATTTTTGAAGTTGTTGTTCTAGGAGAGAAGTGACCACCATCTACACCATTAGGGAACCTTTCTAGCAACATATCAAATTGGTCATTGTTAATGCATCTTAACAACACATTGCTCACATCCTTCTTAAAGGTAATTCCATATATAAGACAATAAGTAATATTTTTCATCCTAAAACACCTTATTTGAAATTTGTTTAAGCCATTGGGACACTCACCATTTTTAAGAAAGCTAATGATGTCTTGTGTCCAAATTTGATTTTAAATTTGATCATTTAGTTGGTTTTAAACTTGATTTAACAAGGCTTGCTCTTTTGGCTCTTTAAATTTAGATTCTAAGTGCTCACATAAACTCTTCCTCTTACTAGGCTGGTTACCTTGATGTGAATGTCATAGTCCATAACCTTTGTGATCCATCTAGCTCTCTTCTCATTGAGACCCCTCCTTATGAGAAAATCCTTGGTGTTAGGATGGTAGACATGACATGGATCCTATTGTTGGAAACCATATGCCTAAAATTTTTCAAACCTTTAATGATGGTTAAATTTTGATTCTCAATAAAATAATATCTCACTTCATAGTCTTTAAGCCTTGGTTAAAGAAAGCAATTGGTTGTTCAACATCTTCATCATTATTTTGAATAAACATAGATGAGATAGTGTCAAGGTTAGAAAAAGTATAAAGAATGAAATATTTAGAAAAAATCAGATTTAAGAGAGTGAGAGAGGCTACAATTTCTTGCTTGAGTTCCTCAAACCTGCCTTTACCTTCCTTTGTCCAATTAAAAACTTGGTTCATTTTTAGCATGGTTGTGATAGGCTTTACCACAGTTATAAATTTTGGGATAAACCTCCTTACAAATTTTATTTTTACCAAAAAACTTTGTATCCCTTTCTTGAGTTGAGGCAAATATAGGACTATAATATCTTCAATCCTTTTGGGGGTTAATAGATAATCCTTCTTTAGAAATAACATGACCCAAAATCTTACCTTCATGGAAAGTGAATATACACTTATTTGGATCAAGGGATATGTTTTACTCTCTACACTTCTCAAACACTTACCTTAGATGTCCCATATGATTAGAAACATCTTTTGAAAATATGGTTATATCATCAAGGTAAATAAGCAAAAGCATATTGATCACAACTTTACAAGCCATGTCTATTGCCCTTTAAATTGTATCTCTAGCATTAGATAAACCAAATGGAATCTTCTTGTAGGCAAAGGTACCCTACTTGGTGGTGAAGGTTGTCTTGAATTAATCCCCTTCATTTACCAATATTTTATTATAACCTAAATAACCATGAAGAAGTGAGAAACGTTAAGAACCTCAAACAACTTGTAGAATTTGTTCAATGGAAAGGAGTGGGTAATGATCCTTGAGAGACACTTTGTTTAGATCATGAAAATTCACACAAAATATGATTTCTCCATTCTTGTTTCAAAGCAGCACAAGGTTGGCTACCCAAGTTGAGTGCTTTATATGAAAGATAATCCTAAACTCAATAAATTTGGTCAGCTCTTTCTTCATGAATTCTTCTACCTTGCGGTTGATAGGCCTTTACTTTTGACTTAATAGTTTAGCTCCATGATCCAACTGAATGGTGTGATGAGCTAGACTTGGGTCAAAACTTTTTGGGTCCTTGTATTCCTAGGAAAAGATGTCATGAAACTCTTCTCATAATGCAATAAAAGATCACCTTTCTAACTAAGAACAAGCATTGCCAATCTTCAAATGCTTGTCCTTGAAAATCCAAACTCTCTTATAGTTCTCTTCTTTTTTTGACATGCTCATTCTTTGATTTTTCTTTTGATCATCCTCATTGAAGACACTCTCCAAGATAATCATCCCTTTGGGTATTTTATTTATCTTTAACTTTATAATTTGTTCTTCATAATGATCATGCAACCTCTTTTGATTTCTTGAAGAGAAGGCTACCTCATTTTACAAGAAGCATGCAATGTGTTCATGACTTTCAAACACTTGCCATAACACTTCATTATCTATAATGGAAGGTCTCACAATGATCTTTATTTTGAGATTGATATTTCTCTTGTTGAAAATCAACAACTAAGTCAAAATGTTCTCCAATTGTAGCCAATCTATTAATGTGCTTGTTCAAGTCTCTTGGTATGGGATGGATGTTAAAGGCATCAAAACCCTCAAGTAGATCTTATACCCTATGCTTGTAGGAATTGAGCAAGGGGTTCTTGGCTATAGTTTGAATTCTCACTTGATGAATGACTAGGTCACTATCTCCATAAACTTTCAAAATCTTGATTCCTCTCTTCTTTGACCATTAAAGACCATGAACTAAGCCTTCATATTTTACCACATTACAAGTGCAACTAAAGTGAAACCTATATGAAGGGTAGTAATGATTATTTTATGGTGAAACTAACATTACACTAGCTTATACACCTCTTTTCTCCTTCAAGTATCAAATAACATTTCCCACATGCCATCAAGCTCATAATCTTTATTGGTGAGTGAATGAATTAGGACATTTTCCTCATGCATGTAGTAAACTCCCAAATCAGTTTCCTCAATGAAAGTGTAAGGATCAAGGCCATGTGTTTTGGCATTGTACTTGTTAATATAGATTTCAAAAATACCTTCAAGAGGAGAAGATATTTCACTATTCAGGACTACCTCTTCCTCCTTGCTGATTAGATAGTTTTGATTTGTCATTGTCTCTAAGTATTGCTCAATGTGGAACCTTGATAAGGGATTAGTTATTATGGTTACCCTAGTTACATACCTTATCTTGGAGGATAGAAATGACCAATCATTAGAAAGGTATCCTCTTATCTTAGCCATAAAGTTCTTAGACAAACATATATCAAAGTGTGCTAGAAGGTCCACCACCACAATATATTACATGATAGGGAAGCTTCAGAAGCTATGTAAAAACACTTTCATAACTTTGACCAATCCTACCATCTTGGTTAGAGTTCCATCCAGATACAACACACCTTTACTATGTGGCTCATAGTTCAAACCCAACTTATTAGCCACTATTTTAGGTATAACAATAATGCTTTCTCCACTATCCACAATACAATTATGGACCAACTTATCTCCTATAATAAGTATGAGGTAGAAGGGTGGAGGATTTTAATGTTTATTGGAAGGCTCCAAAATATGATTTTGATAATTTGTGAGAGCCACACTATGATGCCTTGAAGATTGAGAAGCCACCTGCATGCATGCTAACTACTCTTACAAAAGCTCCTTTTGACCAGGTATATGTAGAATCTACCAAAGGAATATGCTTATCTTAGTGCTCTTTAACAAGTCAAAAATATTTAGAGATGGAGTATTCACTTTCTCCTACATTTTTATGGTAATAAAAGAGCTATTGCCTATTGTTTTGCAATCTTGGTAGCTACATTTACATTCTAATTTTATTGAGGAACATGTCTTATAGAAGGTGAAACACTTTGATTAATGTTTTATGGCATTGGAGGGGCATCACTTAGCACTATTCATGGCTCTTAGAATTCTCCCAAGGATATCTTCTTGGACCTTGTATTAGCTACAATTGACATGCCTTGAGTCAACACAAAATCATCCTTTTCTTGAAAGTTCATCATCCCTGCACTTAGGCTACTACCTTGTCCATGATTATCCCTTTGGATAGGAAATGCTTCTTCTACTATCATGTAAGGAGTATTTTCTTCTTTTTTAGTCAAAACATAGTTTATTCCTCCATCATCATGTGAAAACTAACCTTGAGGCTACCCCCATTAGTCCACATGATCTTCTCCTTCCACTAGGTTTTCATGAACTAGAACAACCTTTATAGGAGGAGTAAAATTTGGATTATGTGAATTGGGATGCCTATTGTAACCTTATTAATGTTTTCCTCTCCCTTGATAATTGTATTGGAATGAATCTATATATCCTTTCTTAGGATAATATTGTGCATTAGGAGGAGCACTTGCCTAATATTGAGTTTGCTTGAGATGAACTCTCAATAATCTGATTTCTTCATCCTTGTCCATAATGTTATCCACCTTCTTGGGAAAGGTTATTAGATTCTCATTAGCATTGGGAACTTGAGACATGCTTGGATCTTCAATCAAATTATGGGACATTAAAGGCATGTAAACTCTTGGAGGGAGTCTTATAGCTTGAATCAAGCTATTTTAAGACTTAATTGCTAGCTCATATGCACCTGGAAGAGTGAATCCTCCTATTGACTACGACATAATAACAACATCAATACCAATCCCTTTGTGGTATGTTGGGAACATAAATCTAGGAGGAGGTCTCATGATTGGTGGTAGCCTATACCATGTTCTTTGAAATCTCTCATTAAAATCTGCTATGGATTCATTTGGACCTCTTCTTATTATATTTAGATAATGTATTAGGGAAGCATGATCACTCTTGTTTTTGAATCTTATCACCAATAGGTATCCAAAACCATCCCAACTTATAATGTATCCCCCTTACAACATTCTATACTAGTCAAGTGCTTCCCCTTTTAAAGACATAACAAGTAACCTAATGGCTATGTTGGCCCTAGTAACATTATAGAAATCATAGAAATTCGAGATATCTCTAATATGTTTAAATGGGGTAATAGGACACTCTCTATTTAAATTAGGAATATTTTTGGTAGTATTTAGAGGGATGGGGTCATATGTAAGAAGCTCTATTGGGTTTTGGGTATTAAAAGAAAGGAAAGGTTGACGTCTATTTATCTCTCCCCTTTCTCCCATTTCTATTCTTCCCCTATGACCCTCTATTTGTTCTTCTTCTTCAACCTCCTCCTCTCTTTAAACTTATTCAACCTCTTCTACTTATTCCCCAAAACCTCCTTGCCAATGATTTAATAGGGCTATGAGTGGTTCAGGGCATTGTTCTTTAGGAAAAGCTTTAGTTGAAGGGGCTTGGTTATAAAATCTTAAGGACCTTATGAGGACCATGTAGGATAATGTATAAAACCTGGTCTAGAACTAGGTATTCACACCCTTTTGGAATCACTAAATGATACGTTAGGGGTATTTATAATACTTAGGCCTATCAAGACCAACATTTGCCTTGACTTAGCAATAATTTGGGTCCCATCGGGTGTGACATAACTATTGTCTCTAAACCTTGCACCTTAGAAGAGGGTTGTTCAAGCCTCCTCTAGATTTGGGCAATGTTAAAAATTTCTAGGCCTATGGGTGTGCATATAAGTAGAAGTGAACCTCTATATTGAAAGGGATAGCTTCTTGTATTAGATTTTTGTGCAATAAAATTGTTGAACAAGTTTTTATGAGTGAAAAGAGTGATAAGTTTGCATAAATGAAAAGCCTAGTCTAAGATGGTGATACACCAATAATTAGTATCCATATGTATGCCATATACGTATGCACAATAAAATACAATATAGTCTATAACTCAATTCTAGAATATTACAACATATGTATTTCAATGTAGAAACAAAATTAAAGAGACCACACAAGGTAAATAACTTGAAAAGACAACTTGTATAGTCCAAAAAAAAGGTTACACATGTGAAAAATCTATACAACTAGAATGAACTCTACATGACCTATTGGATCAACTCTTTGCTCAAAAACATGAAGGATAAAACATCACTTCTTATCACTCTATGTCTCTTGCATGCCCAAGAAAATGTCTAGAACTTAGAAAGAAAATAAACTTATGCTTCTTTACTCAAAGGTAAGAAAATGGAAAAACATTATAGTAGGGATTTTCCATCATATATATGGATGATAAAACAAAATCCCAAGGGTCCTATTTATATATAAAGAGGGAGAGAAGAGATAACTCTTGGGTGCCAAAATAGAAGCCTCCAACATGGTTTATAGTTGCCATCTTAGTGAAATTGCTTGTAGTTATTCTCATTCAGTTGGAGTTTGCCCTTCTCTTTGATTGTCCATCTTAAAATGACTAGGATCATTGTAAAATAAATGGTGAGATAACCCTTCATAATAAATGGCTCAAATCACTACTATGAACCTTAGATTCTTCCTGAGAGCTCCTATGTTTTGCACTGTAGACCCATTTGGGTTTTCCATGTGAATTTTCTTCTACTTGCTTCTTCAATTTATTTGATTTATTCTACTTGTAAAAGTAATAAGAAAATATATTTGTAAAACCCACAAATCATTGTCTCTTCCTTTTCAGGCTTTTTAATTGCTTTTACTTGTAAAATTCATAAGCAAATCTCTTTGGGAAATGTAATTTATAGTATCTATGCTTAAAACCCTATCAGGTTATTTGAACGGCTTTACTCCTTTCTTGAAGACATTAGGCATGAATTTCATATCCTAAAACACGTCATCTTTGAATCTCAATGATTACTTGGCCACCTTAAATTTGACATCCTTATGGTACGTCATGTCTTTGAATCCCAATGGCTAGTTAGTTATATTCAACTTGACATCCTATGACACATTGTGGGGATCCATTAAGTTGAGTTTATGTTTTAGGTAATTTTATTGAAGTAATTACTTTGAAAATTTTGTTTAAAATAATTATTTCAAGGATTTTGCCTGAAAGGCAATGGCTAGTTCCTTCGAGAACTTGTCTCAAAGGACACTTGGGAATGTATCCTTTAGAAAAGTTTTGAAGGACATTTGAAGAAGGCATAGGGTTCCTTTAGAAAATTATAAAGGGAATTTACAAAGGAAATGGCCCTTCATAGCTTTTTTTAAGGGCATTTCCAAAGGAAATGTCCCTTCAAAAAAATTTTGAAGGGAAATTCCATAGACAAAGTGCCCTTCAAAAAAGTTTGAAGGGTCACTTGGACTAAAAAATGCCCAATTCAAAATATTTCTAAAGGGTCACTTGGACAAAAAAGTGTCCTTCAAAAAATTCCAAAGGGACACATGGGCTAAAAAGTGTCCTTCATATTTTTTTATGAAGGGTCTCTTGGAATAAAAGTGCCATTCAGAAAACACTAAAGGGACACTTGGGAAAATAAAGTGCCCTACATAAAAATTTTGAAGGGACACTTGGGGGACCATTTTAGGTTTTCCAAGTGCTTTTGCTTATAAAGCAATTTAAGACTTGCCCTTGGAAAACCCAAAGTCATGCATCATTGAAAAATTGAAAAGCAATGGAAGGAGTAATTTGGGTTCATAAACCCAGATTAATTTTACTCATGAAACTTTTATAAGTGGAGTAATTTAGAGAACCCAACTTGGTCTAAAGGAGCAACTCAGGTCGATGAGAGGCCAAGACATGATGTATAAAGAACCTAACATACACTTCAATGGATCCAAAACACTTTAGCCTCCTTAACTTGTAATTTTGGACCTCTAAAATGACCTATTATTGCAACTACTATTTGTCTCTCCATGAAAATGTTTGAATAAATTATACTAAGGTGAAATTTCGTAAATAGGAACCACATGGAATATGATACATATACATGAATTAGGTGTTTTCATAACTTATGTGAAAGTAATTTTTACATCACAACACACAAGCACACTTACAAGTGAAGTAAAAGGGTCCATAAATTTTATTGATCCACCCAATGTTTAGATGTCATCATAGAGGGAATCCAATAGCCATCACTTATCATAGTATGCTCAGTTTTAGGGATCTCAAGTTTACCATCACCTTCTTTCAATTAAGAGTGTTTTTCAATATATCCCATTAATATATATCCTTGAGAACCAAAAAATTACCTACAATATTTTCACCTCATTGATTGGATGGCTCATGATACCCATTAAGAATTAGATTTTTATAAAACTTTCTAACATGCCCAGGTAAGGCAACATATTCACCCTAACTCAGCCTTCTAGGATTGAGTCACACCATCATTCCTCCCAAGGATGTCATATGTCAAGTATTATATGAGGGATCATCTAAAGAAGCCATCATTAGACACTAGGCATTTATCCTTTTATTTCAACAATAAGCTTTTATCACTAGTCCCTTGATTGGCTTACCCAAAAAAGTGAATGGTTGACTAATTTTGCTTTTCCTATGTAGTGTGTCCTTGAGAAGGGTGGATTTAGACAAGGCTCAAGGTGAAGGTTATATTACTATCATGTAAATTATAGCTTCCATAATTATTAATTTTAGCTGAAATTCATATATTCTAGTAGCACAATATCATAGATTATAGTACTTATTCTATTTTAGTTTACATGATGGTTTTAATCAGCCAACCATAATAGCATTTCAACTAGAAAGACCTTCATGGTCTAAAAAAATATCAACATTCAGTTAGTAAAATTTTTTGGTCTTGATTATAAATTTACTACCTTGGACAAAATAGTGTTTCACAAGCACTAGACACAAAACAAAGTACTCTATTAGCTTATACTTGTGCCAAACAAGTCCTAACAATAAGGTGGGATACCTTTACAATGTCACTTGACCTTTTGAGCCTTAATTCATCTTTTATTCCTTTGTTAGCTATAAATATTATATTTAACAATAAGGGTATCAATTTAAGACAAATCGATTCAAAAATTAGTTTATTAATTCTTTGTAAATATAGTTAACATGCTAAGAATCATAATAGGCCAACTTCACCAAGTTTCCAATTAGGTATTTAATATAAAATAAGGACTACTAATTCCATTCAATACTTCACTTAATAATATATAAATTCAACCACATAAATAACATAAGAATGGTGGCATAAATATAGTTATAACTTAGTCCAATAGAGAACTTAGGAGAGTAATTCCTAATTTTAAAAACCACCAAAAAATGAGTCAATATTCATACAACTCACCAAATGGTCTTGATAATAAAAAATTAATTTCAAGATATTTATCTTACAACATTTATTATTAAGTTTGATTAATACATATTCAATGGAATGATAATGGTAATCAATAACCATTCAAGTCTATCAATCCAAAAATCTCAAAGTAGTCCTCAACCAATGAAGATTCTTATACCAGATGATTTACTCAAGTAAATTAGGCACACTATCTATTTAATTAGCCTCTCAAGCATAAGTCATCCCTTAGCCCTTCAAGGACATAATGTCCCAAGAAAATTTACAATAATTATCAAATAATTATTCTAAATTCTAATAGTGATCTTTTATCACATTAAATCTTATTGCCATGCCCATACAGGTCAACTAGTAGTGACGTGAGACCCACATAAATGCAACCTAAAATTGGAAAAGGGTGACTTCATCCAATAAAATAGATATCAACATATTATGGTTAGGGAATCATTAAGATCCCTTAGGGTTCCAAGATGAAATAGGGCTTATTTTCCATTCTAATCATAGATATACACCAAGTGTATTAACAACAAATATAGTTTGGATATAAAGTTTACTAAGATATTTATTTTGGTTAGCAACCTCTTCCTTAAAAAATTTTAGAGCACAGGCTCTGATAACAAGTGAAATGAACCAAATCAGTTGACATTTCTTTTTCAAAACAACGGTTCTTCCCTATTTTATCCTTTCATTATACATATTCCAATAGTGTGCTTGAATGGTAATTCCCAAGATTAATAGAAATTTATCTTAACTATAAGTGAATTTAAGAATGTTCCATTTTCATAAGTTCATATACCATCCTTATAAAATGGCCCATATTTGAACAACATGATTTAAGCACATAATTTGGTTACCAAGACCTATTAGTTAGTAAATAATGAGAATCTTGAACAAATAGGGAATAAAATACCTTGTGGAATATTATCAGGATCATTCCACTAAGCTGCCCCAAAATACATAAGATAAATATAAGATAATTCTTTTATCATAGATCATGCATCAATCCACAAGATTATTAAACATATTAAGCACACAAAGTCTCCCAAAAATGTATTCATGCCCCATGCAAAGGTTCTTAGACTTTCTTCCTTAATTAGAGTGGTGAAGTAATAGTTAAAGTAATAGGTTTATATTAATTTTTAATTTCTACAAGGCTACAATAACTCTCTCGAATCAGATTTAGTCATCTTTTACTTAGTGGTGCACTTAGGATTAATCGGTAACCTTTTATTATTAAGATAAGGAAACTTATAAAATATATTTGAGACAACATGTCTCTTATATCAAATAGAAGAATGATACATCTTGATAAAGCTACCAATTTTAAAAATCTGAACCATTCCTTGAATCACACATACATAGTATGTAAGTTATCATAAAAAGGACATCCTAGCCTTTACAAAAATAAGACTACAAGAGATGGGCAATTGTCATAAGGTATGAAAAATATTAAAATCTTCTTATATATTCCCACTTTCATATTAATTTAGGATACGTATAATTTTACATTTATATATATATTCCTTATAACAAGAAACAATACCCAAATAATACCTTTATAATTTAAATGAACCTCTTATACAAATACACTCTAAATGAGTGAATTTATTTAACAAATCAAACACAATACAAACCATAGCATATACTTTGAATGTAAGATGGCAAATATTGGAATTATTCCACACTTTTCCACTTTAATGAGTGTTTTATAGATACTAATGAAGAAAATATCAATCTTAGCATAGTTTGTTAACAAGGTTAAGCAACCAGGAATCATGCTTTTTGATCCCTTACTCATTTATTTTGCCACTAAACCTACACTAAGAATGTTAAAAACAAGGGTCATCACAATGTTGAGCAAGTCATCTTCAACCTACTAAATATTTCTCCATTTAATTTAAACAACATCATCACAATTTTCATTTGCAAGCATAAAGAAATTTGTGTTATCTAAATACATACTTACATAACTTGGTTATATAGATCATATTTTTCCTCCTGAGATGAGCTAAAAATCCAAGACAAAATTATACAATGAGCCAAGAAAGTCACCCTTTTTATACAAAAAAATTCTTGCATACCATTTTTATAACATTATGAGTAGTTCTTATTGTCCTTACTGGTATATAGGCCCAAATATTTAGAAATAAACATGCATATATGAGCCTCTAGCTCAACAAGGGAAATTATTTTATTGGGTTTGTAAATTTTTAGATTATTAATTTTATGGCCTAGTTGGAAATAATGGTTGTTAAAGGGTTTGGCCATTGGCATGATTACAACATTTGTTTCATTTTTTAATTTCTAAAATGTTTATTTTCCCTTAAAGGGTTTATGCTTTCCTTGTTATTTTGAACCTAGGCAAAAAAATAAGTTTTTGAATTGAAATAAAATATGAATTGTTTGAATTAACCTAGTTCATTTTATATAATATATTTAATGTGTTTTTAATAATGAGAATAACTCTCCTTTGGACTTTATAGTAGCTCTTTAATGTGTTTTGAATGGTGAGAATAATTTATTTATTTATAATGACTGAGTGGTATATGTATTTATTGGGTTTTTGAATATTGTGTCCTACTTGATAATAATGAATGGTAAGTATAGTAAATTAGTTGGCCTTGATTGGGTCTATTGATTCACTTCCCATTATATTTTATTCCATAGGTTTCCTTTTGTAAGATAATTTTTTTTAGCATTGGGTGGAAAAGAAAACTTTGAGTAGGGATCTAAAAGCATATTCTATATACCATACTAGTATAGTGTTTATGTGAGCAATTGTTTCATATTAAAATCCAAGTTTTATTATTTTTTTAGCATGGCTGGCAGTAAATAGTTTTAAAATAGGATAATATGGCCTCGATGAGTAAATTGGGAAAAATCTTATACTTGAGTAAAAATATGTACTACTACTATATTCTCTTTATTCTGGGATTTTGTTAAAAATCTACATTTTTATAATTGGGGCTCAACCCCCTATAACCTTGCTTGTAAAATAAAGTTCAGGCCATATCTTGCATTTGATTACTTTGGCCTAGATGGGTGGTTTCTATGAAAACCTAGGATTTTAGCTTTTTATATTAAGGTATATTGCTTCTCCTTTCCTTGAATCATTTTATAAAATTAAGGATTATGAATATTTCATGCATACTGTTTGCTCAAATACCCTAATGGAATTATGGCATAAAATGGTAGTTTAAAGCATGATTTAACATAGAGATATAGGTTGAGGCTATGTGGTTTTGTCTTTGTAATTTTATAAAGCTAATATTTATGTTATTTTTTCATTTTCCCCCTTGACTGACATTTAAACTGATGTGATCTAAGCTAGAACATTGGCCCAAATCAGCCCAGATAACACCCTGAAATAAATAACAAATGATTAATAGACTAAAAATTAGAATTGAAATATATTATTTTAGAATATGTTAAATATTATCAATAATTATATTATTCTCCCTAGCACAAATGACTTTTGGTGGCACTATTTTGGGAGGTAGTTGCAGAAGAAAACTACATTTATGAGTTTTAACTGACTACAAGTTAGCTCTAAAAGAGACTTAATTTTTATAGTAGATGTCTAATTTTATCAAAACTCAATTTTATAATGGAATATCCCAAAAATTATATTTTGAGATAATTCCTTATATTTTCCTATGATATCATTTCATATTTTTGATAATGCATCTTTTTAGCCATTTATGCTATTTTTCTATGCAAATCAACTCACAACAACCTAGACGTTGATGGTTTAAAAATATCTAACTTGATATTTTTTTGTTAATAATAATTTATACCTTGATAGTTGCCTCAAAATTATTTAAATTAATAATGGAAGAAACTATCCTCCTTCTAGACATGATATTTGGATCTCATTTTTTAGATGCTTTTACAATAGAACTACTTGTTAGCCTGTTGAGTGTAAAGGCACTTGGAATTATCTCGACCTAACTAATAATTTTAGAGTGATTTTATTATTTTATTTTGTTATTTTTTGGTTGGTAAAGATGGAATATTAAAATAACATTGATCCTTGTAGCATGATAATTGGGTTTGAAAAACCAAGTGTTGTATGAAACTACAATGATTAGCATGTTAATTACTTATTTCATATATATATATATATATATATATATATATATATATATATATATATATATATGATGAATTGTATTCTTTTTGTGTGAATACTTCTTGTAAGCATTTATTGAAAACTACATTGATTAATTGAATAATTGGATAATGGAATGGTATTCCTCCCTAATATTAACTTATTTTAGAATGGAATGCATCTCATGCCTAGATATTAATCAAAATCCCAATTTTTCAAAATCCTTCTCACAAAGTGGCACCAAATCTATACCAACAATGTCCTCTTAATAAAATGTCTTTATTTGTCATTCCATAGTGTTATTCATGCATCTATAGCTCTTGACAAGATGTCACAAAGCCTTTAGTGCCTCATTTTCATAAAGTCATTTTGGAAGTTCCTCCATACCCTAGGTTGTCTATGGGAAATACATAATGAAAATATTGATTTTCACATATTTTTCTTTTGAATTGCAATAAAAATAAATTTTAATAATATTAAAAATTTAATTTTAAACACAAGTATAATATATGATAGTTTTTATTTTAATAATAATAATTCCATAAAGGTCAAAAACCTCCATAGGTTATTCACCCCAAATACACCCTTAGTCCAATTAACCTGATTACTTCATAATTAGTAGTTTCATTATAAATCAAATATTATATTTTGTTTAAGGGGAAAACACACCAAGGTATAAATTATAATACACCAAATATGTGTTTTTAATCAAAATGTAAAAATCCACCTATGATTGGATCAACACTTTTGCAATCACCTAAGACAAAAAATGCACATAGGTTAAATTAACTAGCTATAAGTCCAAGTTTCCCTGTGTTATCAACCCAACCGATTAGGCATAATTGGTAGTTTGTGAATGCTAACCATCTCAACATGTAACTAAATTCACATAGATTCCTTAATATTTTATCGGTTGGACAAGAATATGACATCCTCCCTCCCTTTAAAAGGCACCATATTAGTGACTGAGGATAAAAGAATAGCTTGTAACTAAATTTTAGCATCATAAAAATAATCAAGATCATAATTTTGAATGTAAAGTAGTTTCTTGTTATAATTTTCATCATAATAAGAATATATTGTTCACAAAACCATAAATTCCATAATATGAATTATAATAAGTGTTTCTTCCCAACTATCAACTTATAATTTCTATGACAACAACTGATTTAACATAAAACAACTAAATTTGTAACACTCACCATAAAATCAGTTGGGTTGAATAAATTTGTAATACTCACCATAAAATATAAACTATTATAGTAATAATACTTTTTATGTGGTCTTTCCACCACTTTAGATTATGCTTTGTGAAAATTTTATTATCATTCATCTCAGAATGAAAGTAACACCCAACTAACTATGGATCAAATCCACATTTTTAAAGTTTTTGGGCAGTTGTCTTTTCATCATGGATGTGCTTGAAGAGTTGGAAGGATTAAGTATCAAACTCCTCATTTCTCCTAAGTTCCAATTTTACTTTTTGGTTAAGTCTTGACTCCTTCCAGTGGCATGTGGCACCCCAACACACATCCTTTATAAAAGAGTTTTCATCTCCCCTAGAAGTAGAGCCAACTCACCATGTGGCATCACAATTCTCTTAAAGAGTGAAAGGATTTCCTTTATAGGAAAAGGGTACACCATTAGTTTTTTGAATTAATAGGATCCAAAAGTAGCTATATCTTTAAGAGGCATTCCCTTATGCCATGTGTCATCATGGCACTTATCTAAGGCAAGGTTCATTCTATTAGAGTTTTAAGCTACACCATTGGTTGAGGGAAGTGGGTCCCATTTCTAGTAAGAATTTTAGGATCAGTTTAGAGAGAGACATGCATTTATATATCACTTCTTCTTGGCATGAAGTGAATCATGAGGCATTAAGGTTATGTCATATTCAGGATTTGAATACTATTTTCAATTATGAGATAAAGCTCCCCTTTTTAGTTACAATAGCCTCATAATGAACATGAGTACCAAGATCTATGTGTTGATTGATTTTATCTTGTAAGGTTGTCATGCCTATATATTCAGTGTTTCTTTACTTAGTAAGGGGCTGGTAGTTAGTTAATAGTGGGTTATTTTCATGACTGTTATTAGAGATTACTCATTATAATAGTTTTAGTTTTGAGTATAAATATTACTAGTTTTTTTTTTCATTCTAAGACCTTAGAAGGTGCCCCTTGTATGAAGGATTGAATAGTCTATACTATGCCTTTTGGCCTTTGTATTCTTTTCTACACTCAATAATGAAGAGGACATGATGTTTTGTGTTAAATTATGTAGAATCAATTACTTTCTATGATTTGTGTTCTTTTCTTCTATAGTGTTGGATTTTGTTTATGTTAAAAACTTTAAACCATGCATATGCTCTTTTAAATTTTCTAAGCCATATTATTCAATATTAAGAATGAATATATTAATAAATATCGTACATCACCTTAGTTTTATTTTATGCTATCTTTGCATTTCCTTCTTCCCCTTTTCCTCCCAATTATTTCAATCCAACATATATAAATCTTGATATAGGAGTTTATTTGCTGAGAATGAAAATTCTAGGCATCAACAGTAACCATATTATTATGGTTACCCAAATTTACATCATTCATAGGTTAGTGTAGTGTCCTGTATCAACCACACCAAACATTGGAAAGGTCATCCTAGTACTCACATGTAACCTTCAAGTTTTATATCATGTTATCCATTAATTTTTTTAACTCACATTATGATTTCGTGGATTCTAATCCCACCATCATTTTAAAATTACTTCTTTGAAGTACCTAGAAATTTCAAAAGTACCTGATCAGGACTTTATATTTCCCCTTCCAATCATGGGCATACTTGCTAGTCATTCCTTCAAATGTATAAAAATATAATTTCAAGAATATTATCCCATAAAAAAATATCCATTTCATAACATATCATGCTTGAATTTACAAGGCAACATATAGCTACATCACAACATGTATAGTCTTGCTATAATGCATAGTAATCCAATTTATAGGACCAATTAGTGATTCACAAGGATACATCAAGGAATTCACATAGATTTATTTTAATAATACCTTTGAGAGGTGGGTAAATTAACACTTAATCCACAAGGTGACCATTATGCATAAAGATACCATGGATACTTTATGACACACATGGTGCACACAATTAAACAAATCAAGAAGATACCTCATCCAAAATAATGGATTTTTACCCTATGATAGACTTCACTTCTTAGCCCATACCTTATCTAAATCAATGTGGATATAATTCTTCTCTAACCTCAAGATCACGCATGCATCAATTATCATCACCAGAGCAGTGATGTGGGATGAGCAGTGATGTGGACATAATTAATAGTGGTCTAGCATATCTAGGAATCACTCTAGTATATGTGAAATGGTGGGACTAAAAATAGTCATTGAGATTGACTACTCCATTATGTGGTGACTAGGGATAGGTATAGGAAGCTCAAGGTGCTCAACCACACATACCACTATGGGTTCATTGATCAATAACCATAACAATTATAGTAGGTTATGGATCATAGGAGGAGGGAGGAGAGGAGGGAGAGGATGAAGAAGGGGACTCAAATATTAATGTTGAGTATGTAAATTAGGAGATGAAGGTAGGGTTAGATGAGAATATGGTGGAGGTAGGCATAAGAGGTATAAATCATGCCTTGGATATGATAGAAGATGTAGTACAGGTTGGCCCATGGATATCATTAGTATCATCAACTAATCAAGATATTATTTATAGGTAGAGATAGGATATTAGTGCCAAAGATACAAATATAGTTAGGTGCGTAATAGATTATATTGATGATCATAATAGTTAAACTTAACAAATAATTAAATCAATGTAAATCAAGTAAAGATTTTAAAATTGAGGGTAGAGGTGAGTCATATACTACATGTATAGGTGTAATTGACTAAAGAGATAGATTTTACTCTAATAAAGTGGGATTTGGTGGGAGTAGAGTGGAATTTAATGTGATCAAAATAGGATTATGCATGATTAGAGATAGAGATGCATGCTTGATATGATTTGGGTAGAGTACAGATATAGAAATATGATGATTTAAATATTATGACATATATGTGGCTACATTAGACCTTTGAGAGGAGCCTTTAGGATAAGGATGAAGCTAGCTATTATATGATCTTATATGTGTGAGTAATACCAGGGACAACTGATGTTCCCTATTTTTTATAATATAATGCCTAGACATCATCATCAAGATTAGGCTAATCTCATAAGAGTTATACATCAATTACATCTATGGCCTGTTCACCTACTTTATCACCATCTAGGGTCCTCTAACATAGAAGACCCTTGCTTAGAATAGGATAGGATAAATTTCTCCATTATATGATAAATAGGGTAGATCTACCAAAGATGGGCATAGTTTGAGTTGACACTTGAGACAACACTTTATAGTTTTGATTCATGATATGTGTAAATTTATGTGATGTACTTGGATGGACCAATAAGTAAATGTATTCTCATTGATGTATATATGATTCACTTTGATGTTCATATGGACCTATTTTGATGTGTGTGTGTGTGTGTGTGTGTGTGTGTGTGTGTGTGTGTGTGTGTGTGTGTGTGTGTGTGTGTGAGAGAGAGAGAGAGAGAGAGAGTGTGTGCGTGTGTGTGTGTGTGCGTGTGTGTGTGTGTGTGTGTGTGTGTGTGTGTGTGTGTGTGTGTGTGTGTGTGTGTGTGTGTGTGTGTGTGTGTGTGTGTGTGTGTGTGTGTGTGTGTGTGTGTGTGTGTGTGTGTGTGTGTGTGTGTGTGTGTGTGTGTGTGTGTGTGTGTGTGTGTGTCCATGATTTTGACTATTATCTCATGTGATGCTTATTTCATTTTCCTATGATAATTTTACTTAGATTAGACATTGTTGATATGAATTTATTTAGAGATGTTCTTAATTTTATGAGATATATGTTGTGCTTAGTGATGTGATGAAAATGATTATGATGTTTTTAGTCTTATGATTGGATTAGATAGAGATATATATTTGATTTTAATATTTATTAGACTTATGAAATTTTATTTTTAGTATTAAACATGATAGCATGCATCATAATCTAGAAATGAATCATGATAGCATTTGTTTGTCAAAATTCATAAATGGGAATTCAAAATGTAAATGTATACAACTTTAAACACGATATTGAAAATCAAGCTTTAAATATAAAACAAAATTCACTTAAATCAATTTTTATTCAAATACAAATGTTTACAACTTGAAATAATGATATGGATAATAAGACTTAAGTTAAAAGAAAAGTTTACTATATTAAGGCAACTAAGTAACAAATCAACACATAAATAAGCAACCAGAAAAACAACAAATAAACATAAACATACAAGTGAAATCACATAAACATTCCCTTAGCAAATAATTATGTGTGAAAAAAAGGCATTACTCTTAAAATCAAGGGCGTGACAAAATAAACACGATCAAAGGGCAATGGGATGAAAAAATAATGAAGGGATGGTTGAGCTAACTCCAAATTCCCCATGCAAGTCGACCCTAATTAGATATACCTATGCAATTTAGGATAAATTTATTTATCCCAATGATTTGGGAAAGAATAAAAGTGATGACAAGTTAAGAAGACTAATTATCAAATAAAAATAGGAAAGGGCTCATAAAATAGTGATAACATATAAGGAATGAGATTGTTAAAACAACAAGAGATTTACTCACAAGACATTGAGAGCATAGGATAAGGATGGTCAAGATGACATTAGAAAACTAAGTGTTTCCTACATAGTCCAATGGGAACTCAAACCATTGTAGTTCAATAGAAATTGGGAACATAAAATGATAAGTATGATGAATCAAGAAATAAATGGTTTAACTCGTAAACTAGTGAGACCATGAGAATGAACTCATAAAATGGTGATAGCTTAATTTAAGAATAAAAATGGTCCCAATTTTGAAATTTATTACTGATGAGGAGATGGAATCACCTATGAGGTACTTTCGTATGTGCCACCTAGCTATGAACAACTAGAAATCCAACTTGACTAACAAGATTACTAGTTAATAACATTATCTCAAAGGTAGGCATAGATGGGAAAAATTGTGGGACATTGAGTCATGCAAATTTTTTAGGTTTTTCTATATAATGGAATATTGGGATGTTTAGGTATTTTTGGAATAGGATATATTTAAGTATTTTTTAATATTTGAATGTTTAGGGATTTTTAGAATATTTAAATGTTTAGGGATTTTTAGAATATTGGAATGTTTAGGGATTTTGGAATAGGATATAAACAAGATTATTTTTATGAAATACTATAAAAGTGATAGGAAAATATATTCTGAGAAACATCTTTGAAAGATAGAGACACATGAGGGTGTGAGGACTTAAAAACAAAAAGGAAATGTGAAAGCGAGTGTCTATACATGAGTAATTCGGGGGGAACCATTCAACATGAAATGAGAATAGGATCAAATTCTCTTAAAAAAATGAATCAAGATTTAAATGGATTGAATAGGGTGATGAAAATAGGAATGGATAGTAAATCAAGGGATAAATTAAAGTAATACAAGCCAGAAAATCATGATGTTCAATATTCTAACATTTCATCTACAAAGATATTCTAACACAAACCATTCTATAACTTTGATATGACTCTATTGATGTTTACTTTGGATTCACCTATTGTACCTATTTAATAATAATCTAATGAGGGTAGTAGAAGAAAATTTGAGACAATGAATAGTGAAATTATACCCCCAATTAAGGGAAGAAAGGAGAGAAAAGATAGAATGTAATAGAGATGCCCGCAATCAAGAAAACTTAAAGACAAGAGCATGACCATTCAATCATAAAAATGTTTCAGATGTATAATATTCATTGGCATTGGTTCATCTAACTCATAACAATAAAAATGCTTGAGATGCATAATATTCATTAGCATATGCATATCATTTTTTTTAATAGTTGAATATTTGGATGTTTAGGGATTTTTAAAATAACATATGTACTAAGGGTAATTGGGACCAATAATAACACATATCATCTTAGAGTTAGAATATTTGTATGTTATAAATATAAGGTTTTTGATTAATAATTGATACTCTTTGATAATATGAGAGATTGCAATCATGGATCCAATGGTATACATATCATCATGATACTTGTTTTTGTCTTGAGTAATTTACTCAAACTAGATGACTTCAAATTTTATCTTATGTATATCTACCACACCTTTTTAAGACACAAGATTTTAATTTTTTGTCTTAAATTAATTAGTTTATTAATTAATAATTAGTTGTGAATCACCATATACTAGAAAATGTTCAATATTACACTCGACTACAAGATGATGCTCATTAAGCAAATCCTCATATTTAGATATTCGATTTATGCATGGGAATCTAATGAGAAATGCCTTAGTAGTAATATCTCCCTATGACATAATGAAAAATATCCATACTCCAAAACCATGAGATTTAAAAGAGCCATCAGAATTTAACCTCCATTCTTTAGCTTCATCTGGAGTCATAATATATTCATAAGGAAAATCCACTGTGAAATGAGTAAAATCTTAAAGAGATGCTTCATCAAACTTATTTACTAATACCTACCCTTTAATATCATTATGGCATGTGTAGTCGATGTCAAAATCACTAAGAAACATCACCCATTTATCCATTCAATCAATCAAAATATAATTTTCTAATTGATACTTCAAAGGATAAAATTTTGCAATCAACATGGTTTTTTTGTTCAACATATAATGTCTAAGATGTTTAGAAGTGAAAACTAATGTGAGATAAGATGTTTAAATTGAGTGTAATTACACTCATAAATGACTATTGTTGGGCTCAAATATTATATAACTCTTTCTTTTCCTTGATCATGATGTTGGGTGAGGATTGACCCCAAGGCACTTGTAGTTGCATAAATGTACAATAACAAAGGCTTCCCAAGTGTTGATGGAAGAAGTACTAGTGGATTTTCTATGTACTACTTTAGTATCTCAAAAGTTTCTTGACATTCAACATTCCATTAAATATAGTGGCCTTTTTAAAAATATGCGTACATGGATGACATTGAACAATAACTTGGAAAATGTAACATCAAATGTCTTAGATATTGCCTTGTAGTCTACATAGTTGTTTCAAATTATCAAGAGGAGGCATATTAGTAATGGCCTAGACTTTAGATGGGTTGAATTAAATTCACCTATAAGACACAATGAATCATAAAAACATTCTATATGTAACTCCAAAACACATAATTTTTATGGTTCAAACTCACTTTGTATACATGAATCCTTTCAAATATTAGTCTTACTATATCTTGATGTTCTTTGCAAGCCTTATATTTTCCCAGAATGTCATCTACATAATATTAAATAATGGAATGCATAAGATCATGAAATATAGCTACATATTGTCATGTAAAATTTGAAATTTTACAAATTTAGTATGGCTAAGACATGTAATCCATAATTCCTCCTATTGGCTCACACAACCCTTTTAAGCTACTTATTTCCTTGATTGCCAGTCATCCAAAAAAAATTCTAACTTAGATTTTTTAGAACTAGGTAGCCCTTTAGATCCTAGATCCATCCCCCTAGGTTTTTTTCCCTCTAGACAATAGCACCCAAATAGGACAAGAGCACTAGAACCTAGAGTGTCCTATTTTCAGTATTATTGTCTAAGTTCACTTTTTGTCTTAACAATTACATTCTTCTAGTTCTTTATATTTTCCATTGTTATCCTAACACAAATTCATCTAACTAAAAATAATTTTTTCCCTATAAAATGCCATTAAAATTCTATTTAGAAGGGTTCACACTCATTTTCAAGGGAGACATAAGAATACAAGCAAATACTCTCAAACACTCCTCCCTATTTTTTGCATATAGCCTTTCAATATTATTTAAAAGCCTACTCGGGTCATTGTACTAGTCTATAGCTAGTTGAAGCACATCCAATTTTGTATTCTAGTTGCATTTATCATACACAAATTGAACCAATCACTTCAATGGCAGAACTACATTAGCTTGAACCCTCTTTGGAGTATTGGTATGTAGGTAGTGTGACCACACATGCGGTGTGAAGTACATCTAGTGGATCCTTTACACTCTAAGCCCTTCTCTCTCTTTCCCAAGCTTGCTTTCAAGTTTAAGCACTAGGATCTCCTAAGATTTTTGAAGATTAAAATAGGCACATAATGAGCTTTGCGAGGTCCTAGACCCTAAAATTTTAGTTAAAAGGTAACACAAGCATTCTGAATAGAACCCAAAAAGCTTTTAGCCTTAGAACAATAGCACTAGAATAAGACTACAGTGCTAGATAATAGGGTGTCCTATTTTTGGTTCTCCTATCCAATAAATAAATGAATTTTAGATACCTATTATTTATTATTTCTCAATTTTGCTCCTCCAATATCAGACCTTGTCTTAGTCCAAATTAGTTAGAATAAGCTAAGTTCTAATCTCTCTCACTTCCCACTATATTTATAAAAGGTAAAAATACAATCTATTTACATAAACTATTAGGTTAATTCTTACATATTTAATTAATTATTTGCATTTCTCAACCCATTTATTATTTAGGATTATAACTCTAATATTTCAAAAATAGTAAAACATTTGGTAAACTTGACTTAAAATTTTTGCATAAAAACCCTAAAAATTCTGGTTTTAATTATTTCTAATTTTTTACAATATTTTCCTAATTTTTATTGAATTTAAAAATAGAAAAATACAAATTAATTTAAATACTTTAAATAAAATCATCCAAAACCTAGTTTGCATATACTAGGTCTTATTTTCATACAAACACTTTCAAACCACTAAGAAATATATATTGCTAATTTTATAAATATTTTTAGATTTTTCCTAAATTTTTAAAACTAAATTCTACAAATCATATAATTTTTTTAAAATAATGATACTAATTTAAAAAAATATTTTCAAACCCTAGTTGCATGAACTAGTTCCTAATTATTTTTCAAACATATTCCAATCATTTTCCTATATTTTAGTTGAATATTGAAATTACAAAATCAATTTCAAATTAAAAAGTTCATAGTTTTTTTTTTCAAATAATACTTATAAAAAATCTTTAGTTGCATATACTAGCACTATTTTACTTCTTTTAGTATCACCATACATGTTTTGAAGCTATGTATCCTTTGTATACATATTCCAATTCCTTGTTTAGATTATATCAGCTTAATCTTTTTTTTCTTTTATCCATTTGTTTTCCTTATGCCACCTAAGTTGCTTGCATCTCTTCCCTCAAGATAAAGTGCAAGGATTAGTGGAAATCATCTTAAATTCACTCAAATTCCTTCAAATTGACCATATAACATGGATAAACAACCAAATTAGATTATTGTCATAGATTCTCCAAATCTATATTATACAAATTTCTATGAGGATAACTCTAATCATTAGTGTGAAAATACCAATGATGATGTACACACTAATGCTCCTATTCCACCATATGGGACTACCGATCCACTACCACCTATTGTTGATAATGAAGTGTCCTCAACAAATATTTGGTTTTACAAAATTTTAGAGAAAGAATTAAGGAACAACCTAAAGATCATAAAGAATTAAGGAACAACCTAAAGATCATACACTAATTTTGTAATCTATCATGGAAATCAAAAAGGCTAAGCAAGTTGAATCTTCCAGTGATTTAGAGAATCCAATTTAAAATGACACTATAGGGTAAAATGTGTCTCGACCACCCCTATAGTAGTCCAACCTTCTTCTATGCAACCATTTGTAGCTAGTACACCCCTATCTTTTGATGTGGTAGCCCTTGTGCAAGAGGTCTGATCTCTTCAATTCAAGGTGAAACATCTTGAGCAAGGTACCACTAGACCTATATAGGATTTGTATTATTTTAATCTTTTATATACATGATTGACATGTCATATTTATTCTACACCCTTGACACAAGAATTTATTCAACCCAAGTTTACTCTTTATGATGGTAAGGGTGATCTAGAGACACATTTGATATATTTTCACACAACATGCTTGGATTATGTACCCAATGACTAGCTACTTACCAAGTTATTTCTCTAGAGCGTAAAGGATTATGCTTTACAATGGTTTTATAGTCTACCAAATCAGTCAGTCAAAACATTCATTCCTTTAGTAGACATGTTCTTATCATGTTTTAGTATCAACATTGGTGATAAGGTTTCTTATGTATAGATTTCACAACAAAAACAAATGTCAAATGATCCCCTCATAGATTATGTTATAAGATACAAGAATATTATGGCTAAGCTAACTAGCCCCATGGTTGATCAAGAGCTACATGATATCTTCAAATAGAGCCTTCTACCAGCACTACATGAGTCTATTATGTTCAAAATATT
Organism: Torreya grandis; assembly: GCA_037957365.1. NCBI lineage: Eukaryota > Viridiplantae > Streptophyta > Pinopsida > Cupressales > Taxaceae > Torreya > Torreya grandis. The sequence goes on from JARHVA010003557.1 coordinate 1,276,587, forward strand.
TTCTTCCTTCACTTAATTGTGCCATGCACTCAAAGGAAGATAAGTCAAACAATTTTCAATGGGAAAAATTAAGTATTCAAGTATCCCAGATAGAACTAATATGAGTAACAAAGAAGTCTCATACAAGGTAAAAATCAATGATAGTAAGAATCAAAATCATCAAACAATTAATGCATCTTTTGATCCCTCTTAGCATGTGGTTATATCGACACCTCTTCATCATGCATTTACCAATCTACCAATTTCTATAACTAGGTTTTTATGGCAGTTATTGGAATATAACATCATCACTCTCCCTCCTATCTAGGAAGTGGAAATAATAAATCCTCTTCCATGGGGATATGATCATCATGAATTTTGTGATTTTCACAAGGCACTAGGCCACACCATAAATAGATCTATCAATTTTTGACATAAGATACATGACTTGATAGATGATAATCAACTTGATTTGGGCACTTTAGTTGAGCCTCCAAAGGAAAAACCAACACAAGATAAAGCTTCTACAATATTTTTATATCCATTTCCATATCATTTTAAATAGGAGCAAGGGGACATATCAAGTGTTCACCATACATACCAGGCACCTTCAATAGAATCACATCCTTTAAGTGGTATGATAGGGGTGTATGAGTCTAGAGTTCTAGCCAAGATTTTGATATATTTTTCAAATCCTAAGAGTTTGGAGGATAACACAGGTTATAATGCACAATTTATTAGAGCACATATTAAAAATAAACCTATTTGTAGTGTACTCATCAATAATGGTTCCAGTCTTAACATGTGAACTTTAACACTAATACAAAATTTGGGCTATTTATAGAAGGCTATCACTCTAATAGACATAGTTATTATTGGTTTTAGTGGGCATTTATAGAGTTTATTAGGAAAGATAGTACTTCCATTATAGGTTGGTCCTACATATGAGGCCACACCATTCACTATAGTTCCCAGTGCAGGAGTTCTTAACATATTATTTGGTTGACAATGGATTCAAAAACTTAGGATAGTATCTTCTATAGTTCATATATGTTTGAAATTCATTCATACTAATTAGGTTATTATAGTTTCCAAAGTTATTTATGAGTCCCCACTCCCTGCTTTAGAGCTAACTACCAACTTCTAGTCACCAGCTCCAGTTCTCTCACTAATTTTAGCTTCTCTTCTCATCTCAATATAGCTTCAACTTCTGATCTAGCCATATTATAGCATCCATCACTAGTATAGAGAGTTCATACAATCCCATAGTTTTAGGATTCTAGATAACTTTTAGCTATAGTGTTCACACCTAGAGAAATTACATTATGATCTCATACAACTACATAGAGAGCACCTATTCATGGAGTTTATTCTCCTACTTTCAAATGGGTCCCTAAGATCCCTATAGTTACAGCCACTTCTCATAGTCATAGTGGGACCCCTCATTCAGTTTTTACTTTATAGATTTTAGATTAGCTACAATGTACACAAATTTCAACTACATAATCTCAAGCATTCCATCATGCCTCTCGATCATTCATGATCCCATTATTTGATATAGGAGGCCATGATAGGGATTCTCATCAATTAGTATCATTTTATTGTAGCATTGATTGTACATATTATCTCCTACTTGATTGTACATAGTTCAAATATTTTCATAAAAAAAATAACATAACACTTTAAAATACAAAAGCATTAAAAAAAATTTAAAAAAACCAAAACCATTTTTGATTGTATGCATCATCCATGTTTAAATTACTACTATCATGATAAGACTTAAATTTTCTATTTCATATTATTGTATGTCGATTTATCTACATTACCATGCTTTTCTTGATCTCTTTTGAGTGTACGTAGTGACATCCAACTCTTTAATTTATTCACTCTACGCATCGAAGGGGAATTTATACTTTTACATTCAAGACACACACCAATATACATACCCAATAGGGGTATATTCTACATGACTACACCATCTAGGTTATGTCATTCCTACACTACACCGTCTAAGTTATAATACTTTTGCAAATTACTTAATAGATTACATAAATTAATACATTGACATTTCTCTAGTACCTAGCACTTTTGTATTTCATAGCATATACCTAGTCCTATACTACACATGTTTTTCATACTTTAACATTTCCTTTGACTTTTCAGATGTGTTTTTGTATTATATTTCTTACTTTTTATTTCATTCCTTGTTTAACATAGATTGTGTGATTACACCTTCCATTTCTTTCCTGTCTTTTATTTTTTCCTTAGGACATATACTAATGTCCTTTGCCTCTATTCATATGTGTGCCTCGATATATTTTCCAATGTTCTTTTTTTGTACTCTTTCATGTTTTTGTGGCCCTTGTGCCAACTTTTCTCCTTTCACTTGTGTGTGTATATGGTATTTGAACATGCCTTTATGCTTATCTTCTAGTTTGAATGATATGTGTCCATGTACCTTATTTGTGTGGCTCCTTGGCCACCCTTGTATGCTTCTTAATTCTTTTTCTGTATGCTTATTTTATCCTCATTGTTTATAATTCTGTGATTCTAATCATGCATTTATCTTGTTTTTTAGATGCTATGATGGAAAACATGATCCATCCCTCTATACAAAATAACAACTAATATATAACATTTCTAGTTCTAATCTATTACTTTGTGCATGATTTCACATTATTATATCTATCTAGGCATACCCCTATTTAACTAACAATCTCTCAATATAAACATTTCTATATTTAGAGATATCAAATATCAATGCTATATCATGTATCTATATAGTTCAACACACTTGTAGGGCTCTTTTCTTCTAAGGGTAGCCATTGTAGGCTCATCATTCCTACCCTTAGAAGAGGGGGAATAAAATAGGGGTTTTTCATAGAGATAAAACCTCCTAAAAATGGAAATAGCAACATTTAAAACACTCAATACCGAATCTAGAGGTCAAATAGGTCAAACTAGAGTACAAAATAGTGATAGTTCTAGATTAACAGTCAGTTTTCACATTAGACAATAGTGCCAAAAATAAACAATAGCAACAATAATAGGGGTGTCCACATTTTGGCACTCATATTTAAAAAACAAAACACTTAAGTTTTTTAGAAATAGGCAAAAAAATTTGTTTAGGGATAGTTTTTACACTTCTAGATCAGTCAAATTCAATAGTTTTAGTATAATTTTCTTAGATAAAGTGTGTTATCATGTGCAACAAGATGGTTCTCACTTTTAGTTCAGATTAGGTAGTTGGTATAACTTCTAGACTAGACTTCATGTTCTAGACATCAATGATTGGGGGTAATGTGCGTGGCACATTGATCTTCTTTTCTTTTTGAGTTTAGTTTATTCTAGGCATTCTCAATAAATATATGCTTTAATCCATCTATAGGTGGTTGGAATCACATTTGAGTTATAATTTCATACAAGTTTAGGTTTTTGAGTTCCTAAGTTGGCTTTCAAATAAGCATTTTGCATCATTTTTAGAGAGGCTTTCATAAAATCCTATCCTCCATCTTTATAAATGGCCAAAAAAGGCCTAGTTTTGCACATCTATTTAGGCTATCCATACCACATTGTCATATTTCCAAAACATCCATGGGATATAAGAGCCATCTCGTATGATATCTATTTTATATAGGTATTACATCTTAGTTTCACTTCATAGGGAAATGATGGATTCAAAGGTCTAGCTAACCTTTATATTCTTGAGCCACCTATTCAAAGGGATTGGACACATAGTCTAGACATTGATTAGCATATGCATGGTTTTTTAACTTCACATAGTTAGAAATAATGGATCTAAAGGGATATCCTTTACATTCTTGATCCAATTAATAGTGAATTGAGCACTCAACTTTGTTCATGATATTACTCCTGATTCAACACACACTCAACATCATCCAAGACATTCTAGCATCATAATAGGTTTTGTATTGGTTCATGTACTTGGTGAGGTGTATTCATTCCTTTCTATTCCTCTTACTTAGATCTTATACGTTCTTATTTTAGATATAGTGTATCTAGTAAGAATTGATATACTTTATGTTTTTATTATAGATTCATGATTCATAGTGTACTCTCTCTCTATACACATCTAGCATCACACAGCTTCATGAATTTCATCTTTACAGGTAAGTTTAGGTATGATTTTTATTTTCCTTTATAATAGTATTTTGCTTTGTTGCATCACTAAAATAAAGTGGGGGAAAATGTAGTCATGTAAAATGTGAAATTATACACTTCAGTATCGCTAAGATACCTAATCCATAGGTCTTATTATCTCACATAACCCTTTTAGGCTACTTATTTCATTGATTCCCAACCATTTAAAGCTTTTCAGGCTTAGCTTTTTCAAACCTAGGTAGTCCTTTTGAGGCCATATCCATCCCCTTAGGTATTTTTCCCTTTAGACAATAACACCTAAATAGGACATGAGTATTAGAACCTAGGGTGTCCTATTTTTGGCACTATTGTCCAAGTTCACTTTTTATCCCAATGATTAGATTCTTTTGGTTCCTTATCTTTTCCATTATTATCCTAATATGAATTCATTTAATATATGATCATCTATTGCCCTATAAAATTCCATTCAAATTCCATTTAGAAGGGTTGACACTCATTTTTAAGAGAGACATAAGAATATAAGAAATTACACTCAAATACTCCTCCCTATTCTTTAGATACAACCTTCTAATATTATTCAAAATCTTACTCAATTCATTGTACTATTTTATAGCTAATTAAATCACATCTAATTTTACATTATAATTTCATTAATCATACACAAATTTCACAAAGAACTTCAATGGGATAACTACATTAGCTTGATCCCTCTTTAGAATATTGGTGTGTAGGCAATGTGCCCACCCATGGGTGTGAAGTGTGTCTAGTGTATCCTTTATACACTAACCCCTTCTCTCTCTTTCCCCAGTTTGCATTCAAGTTCAAGCACCAAGAGCTCTTAAGAGTCTTGAAGATTAAAATAGGCAGACAATGAGCTTCACAAGGTCCCAAACCCTAAAATTTTAGTGATAGGGTAACACAGGCATTTCAAATAGAACCCAAAAAAGCTTCAATCCTTAGGAAAATAGAACTATAATATGACTAAAACACCAAACAATAGGGTGTCCTATTTTTAGTGCTCTTGTCTAATAAAGAAATGAAGTCTAGATACCTATTTTTGACTATTTCTTGATCCTACTCCTCCAATATTAGACGTTGTCTCAGTCTAGATCAACTGGAATAAGCTAAGTTCTAATCTCTCTCACTTATTACTATATTTAGAAAAGGTAAAAAATACAATGTATTCACATAAATTAGTAGGTTAATTCTTACATCTTTATTTATTAATTTGCATTGCTCATCCCCTTTATTATTTAGGAATATAACTCCAATATTTTGAAAATAGTAAAACACTATTGTTTTGTGTTCATATTTAGCTCCAACATTTTTCAATCCACTTGGAATGACTTGGTAACAAAATTTTCCCCATGGAGTTGTGAATGTTGTTTTGGTTTGATCCTCTAGAGAAATGTAGCTCTTATTATAGATATAAAATCCATCTATAAGATTTAACTTCTCATAACCTATTGTAGAATCCATAATCATATCTATATTGGTAAATGGAAAATCACCTTTGGGACTATTTTTTTAAAGATATCTAAAATCTATGCATATCAATATACCAATTGGCTTCGTACTAAATTGTACAATGTTATAAATCCAATCTACATAAACAATAGGTTTAATAAAACCTACTACAAGAAAATTTTCTAATTCTTCTTTGACTAGGATGGTAACTCATGGATGCATATTCCATATATTTTACTTAATAGGATTAGCATACAAGGGTATAACCAAATGATACACTATTGAATAAGGATCTAAATTAGACATATCAAATTAGGCCCAGGTGAATATATCAATGAATTCTATAATAATAATAATAATAATAATAATAATAATAATAATAATAATAATAATTAGTTCACATTCTTCTCGAGTGAGAGACACACCAAGATTGATCATCTTAAGATTATAATGCATGCCAATATTCACTTCTATGGTATCTTACACAAGAAAATTTGAATGATATTTTATAAGTATAGGCAAACAAGTCATCTAATCATCAATATCTAAATTTGGGATCTTAGACCTACTCCTGTATGAAGAATTAGAATCATTCATAGGAGGTAATAATTAATGAGCTACTAAATGCAGATTTTCTAGGACCATACACTTAAATTATTCATGATATTCATGATTTATTTCTACTCCAAATGATAATAATGGAATTATGTACCATTGGGATTCCTATGAAGGAGATTGAACTTACCCATCTAATGGTTCTTAAAATAGGTTTTCACTAATTGAATTGTCATTTTATTTACTATTTCCCTTAGCTAAAAGTGCCTCAAAGAATTTTTACCTTAAGCATGTCAATGTTTTATTTTCATTTTGACCAAGGATGTTGGTTTGATCCCCAAAGTAAACCTTAGGTTCTAAAGTATATTCAAAGCCTTACTTGTGGTCACCCATCACTAAATTACCTCTTAATCCCATGAAATGTGAAATGTCTTCTTCATTTAGAAACTTGTCGAGTTCAATATCATGGTCATGATAGTCCCCATCAATGAAGTGAAGATAATGGAGAGTAATGGGAAAGTTTGGAATAATATAAATAGTGATAATATAATGGGAATAAAAAATATTGGAGTTGGCAAGATCATAATAGATTCTATAAAATGACCCTGTGTCACTACCGATAACATTGTAATTTAACATAAAGGTTGAATCATTTTCCAGAGGTGTGGGGAAAACTATAGGCAATTTTTATCTAAAAAATTTCATTTCTATATGATTAATATGAATAATAGGATATATTATACCTTATTCCTTTGCTCCCAAGCCTTTTCCTTTATAGGCATGACTAACCATAATTATATTTGGAATAGTATACTTCTTGCTTGGAAAACAAGGAGAAAAACCCTCCACATATAACCAGGACTCATTTTATTATCTTCTTTACTAAATTATTTTTCTAGGACAAATTTAATATAGTCATAGGGTAAGAATCTAGATTATTCTTACTCCATTCCATCTTGGGACTACCATGGGACATCAGTGATCTAGGCAGTTTAGCAATATGAAAATCATTTTTAATATTTTATGTGCCAAGGCCTTTATCACAAATACTGAAATGTATGGAATTTAGTGGGGGGGGGGGAAGGTTGACATTGAATAGGAAGTAAGGCTACAAGGATGTATATAATTGGATTTAGTTGGATCAACCATCAATTAGTTGTCTTCTTTGATAACATGCTCAACACTAGGGTAATAAGTGTATTAGTGACCATCTTCTTCTAGATGTTTATAATTTTTATAGGGTTGCATATATTTAGGAATAGTGACATCCATTATATAATGGGTAAATTTGATACATTTATGGAGCATAGAAGGTATTGCATATATCTCATGAATCCATGGGCAACCAGGGAGGAAATTATATGGTAAGTCAAGATCAATGACATGACATAGGGTAATATGAATGAGGGGTCTAACTTAGATGAACAATGGAGTTTTACCCATTGATTTAATTTATGTATTATCATTCCCATTAATAATTATTATCTCATTCTTCATATCTACCATAATGTAACCCATATGTTAGACTAATTTTAATAGAACAATATTGAGGATATAACCATTATCTATGAGTATCCACTTGATTTTATGGTGGGTAATTATGACTTAATTATACAAGTAATTTATATGGGAAGAACCAAGGGATGATATTTCACTTTGATAAAATATTAGTTGTGCTCTAAGAGATAAATGTCCTACTAGTGATTGAAATTTATCTAATGTAATATTTTTAGGAAACTAAGATTGCCTAAAAATCTCATACAAAATATCTCTATGGAGTTGAGAGGTACACAAAATATCCAAGATGGAAATCCACACTGATGTCTTATTCAAATGATCTACAAGATCGTACTTCTTCTTGATAGGAGGTACATACTTGGTGGGTTTGGATTGATCTTGAACATGATTATAATTAGAAGGTGGAATATGATTAGTTGGAGAAAATATAGGCCCTTGAATGGTAATTTTAGATCATTGAGTTATACAAATAAAATCTCAAGTGGGAATATGAACATAAGGATTTGAGGTAGAATAAATAGGTCTTAGGATGGCAACTCAAGGAAGAGGATTATGCGGAGGAAATCCCAAAATAGATAGACCTCATCCTAGAATGGAGAGATTTTATTTTAGGGAGTTATTGGAATAGGATCAGGGGTTGATTATTATTTTGGCCACATGATTTTCCATTATACATCCCACCATGTTGTAATCCTAGGGGGTAGCTTGATAATCAACATTATTAGTCTAGGAACTTTGATTTTGATTTTGATTATTATTCTATTGATGCTAATATTTCTCATTATGATTATGTTATTTCTCAATCTAATAAGTATTATGGAAAGGTAAAGTTTGTCTATATAACCTCATGTTATAATTAGTATTAGAGGATACATTGTTTAACTCAATATCTTTTATTTACAACATCTCTTGGATGAGATGCCAAAGTTGCACACATCTATAAATTGTATGAATGTTGATGTCAAGATATTCACAATATTCATTATCTCTATACCACTTGAGTTTTGGTTGAATTTCATCAAATGGATTTATATTTTTGAAGGTAATCATATTCATAGTGAGAAACTTGAAAAATACAACCTCTATGTGCTCTCTCAAATCAAAAAATAGTCTTATATTGAATTCAATCATTAGATGAGGCATATTCATAGCAATTAGTTTATAAAATAAAACCTCTATGATCTCTCTCAAATTAAAAAATATTCTTCTATTGATCTGATTCCTTAGATAAGGCAACCTTTGCAAAAAAAAGAAATTGTGTTTGAGGCACCTTTTTCACTAGTGGTGATTTTAGCACGTCGACATGTATTGCTTATGTGACTCCATTACCAACCACATTATTATTACTATTGAAAGGTTTGAGATTATCTAATACACTTGTTAGTTTTTAGGTTGAGGTATGGTTCTAAGTTTGATTTTGATTTTGATGGTGGAATTGATTTTGTGAATAAATTTTAATCAATCCTTTAGTGATGATAATCTTCTCTGCTTGGATACCTTTATTAATGACATCATCAAATTTTTTGTAACACTATTGTATGAGGTTAAGAGATAGTTTATAATCTAAATTTATCATGAATATGTTTTATAATTCATTAACAAGAAGAAAATTTGTAAATATATTAGCTAATGAACACCTTATTTGAAGATAAGCAACAGATCTCTCACCCCCTCATTCCATCATGGTCAGCTCATGTTTAGTGTTATATGAAAAATGCTTTAAAAAATTCCTTGAAATATCATAAAAATATGTGAGACAACCTTTGGGAAGATTCATAGACCATGTTAAAGGTTTCCAAATAAATATCTATAAAACTAAGCAAAGCAAAATTTAGTTTCATGGCCTACTTCTTGGTAGGAAACAATAGATTATAGTAGGTGTTCCATTAGGTATCCCTTTCCTTTATATTTATGAAATTTATCAATATTAAAGTGAGATGGAAAAGGTATCTAGAATATTTTTACATCAAATGGATACAAAAATATGTTATCAAACTTGTACTTTTAGTCTTGTGTCCCAGCTTGTAATCCTAAGATTGCATCTTTAATAGCCTACCATTCATTATAAAACGTATTATTTTGGGATGCATGTTGGGAACTATATGACTGAAAATGAAATTATGAATTTGATGGTTTTTTTTTTTAAACATTTATACTAAATGATTAGAATTAGTATTCATATTACAAGGATGGAATTGGTTAGGAGGAACTTGGTGTTGATTAGGATTCAAAGATGGAATACATAATCTTTGTTGTGTAGATGGAATGTGTTGGATTTAAGATAAGAATTGTTATTGATCTATGGGAATATTTTGATTATTATAAATAACATATTATTTAAATGATGTTCATTATTGTGTACTAGAAAAAACCTAATGGGTATTATAGGGAACTTGATTGAATCTAAGTGGATTGAGTTGGGGCATATGTGAAATTTATTAGACAATATGTGTGATATATGTCATATGCCTATAAATACCTCATCCATCATGTTGGCTCTGATCTTCCTCTTGATGCCTTCAATGCTATTTGACTTTACTTTCAAAATTTAGGTAATTTTATTCTCTTTTACACTATTAACCATGTCTTGGCTCACTAGGCTCATAATCCCTCTTGATTACATAATCTTCTCAGCTATCTTCTTACTATATCATTATTCAACACCATATCCACTCTAATCCTTCTTAAATACATTAACATCCTTTGATCCACAAAATTCATCACTTCACTTTTGGTTCTTACATGTATCTTATTCATATTTTGAGATAAGTGTATAAACCTAAAAGCCTAAAACTTGAATACAAGGTTATTATATTTTAATGAGGAATCTTATGTCCCCCTCCCTATAAATTTGAAATCTCACACACATCCAAACCATTGATACAATCTATAAATTAGAAATCTCAAACCAAAAACACTTTTCTTCTTTAAGGCCTTTTCTCTTATATCCCTATTTTGGGAGAAAGCTCCTAAGTTTGAACTATCCACAAAGTTTAAAATAAATAAATAAAATCACTTTTATATACCCATTAATCCCTTACAAATTTTCAATAAGTTTCGTGACCCAAATTTTATGGTAAACATATTAACTCCACACTCCTCTTCATTAATTCGGTCTCTTAAGGCCTATTCTAAAGACATAATATTAGATACCATACTATACCATACTTTAGTAATTAAAAAACTTCAAAATATTTTAGTTCACATCAAACCAAATTGGATTACCAAGTTTCATGAAATATTAAGGGTGTAAATTCAATTTATTCAATTTTCAAGTTTGAAACCCTAGCCTAGGTTTAGGGAGGTGTGTGCAAGGCCTGGGGATTATCCAAAGGGATATTTTGAATTTTAAGGCTCTTAAAATTCTAATAATACCTATAAATAGTATTTTCATGTTTCCTTTAAGTTTTACAAATAGTACTTGCTCTTGAACAATCACAAAAAGTTCTCTACAATCAAATATGTATGTTGGGGATCAACCAACAAACTTGATTACTTTTATGTAAGCAATTAAACACAAAATTAAACCAAAATAATAAGAACTAGAATCAGAAATAGCAAAGAATAAGAGATACAAGAAACCACCATGAAAACTTGTATTAAACTCTTCTAGAAGGAAATATAATGAATAAAATCACACTTTCTTCTCACACCTCTCAGATGTATAGATCTCTTTCCCTCAAGAGTTTACAATCAATTCCAACAAATTGGATTGATACACACATATACAATATGTCTTGTACTATTCTTTCTTATACACACACAAGCTATGAAGATCTATCCCTATTATATAAGATTAGGGATCATGAGCTATGCAATATCAACCATTAGATACACCTCCTAATCAAAGGCTTAAAACAGTCCTGCTAAAGATAGAGATGTGGAATTACAACGAACAGTTAAACTTATCATGTAAACAATCTATTCCATCTATAAAAATAGACTTTTTAGATGCATAGGTGACTGACATCAGTCCCTGCTGTCTGCACATGACCGATGTCAGTCGATACATGACCGACACTGGTAGCTACTAGTCGACTCCTTGCCGTCATCAATGACTGTGTAAATCTAACAACCTTAGCATCCACTCATCTGGTGAAGCTTTTAGATCCACACCTTAATAATCTCCCACTTGGAGATAAATAGCTGCACCAGTACTCATATAGTAACATCTTCTAGCTTTTCCATCTTCAAACTCAATCTTGAAGACCAACAAAAGTTGAATGAAGATTCAACTTCTCCTTTATTACTAGCTTTGTTAACATATCAGTAGGGTTATTATCTGTATGGATCTTCTCTAGCTTCAACTCGCCATCCTCCAATACCTGTCTTATGAAGTGGTACCTAAGTTGTATATGTTTGGTTCTTGAAGGAAAGGCTGAATTCTTAGCCAAATGAATTGCACTCTGACTATCACTGTATAATCTGCAATTCTCTTGCTCTTTTCCCAACTCTTCTATGAACTGTGTCATCCATATCATCTCATTGCTAGCCTCTGTGGCTATAATGTATTATGCCTCTATAGTAGACAGGGCAACAACCTTATACAACTTTGAAATCTAGTTAATCACCATTCCACCAATAGTGAACACATATCTTGTGGTGCTCCTTCTGTCATCTAAGTCTCCTAACATATCCACATCTACATATCCATGTAGAGAAGTGTTTGACCCTCCATAACACAATTGCCTACTGCTGGTCCCTCTCAGATATCTGAGAATCCACTGAACTACTTTCCAGTGCTCCTTTCCTAGATTGGCCATATACTTACTGACAACTCCCACGGCTTGGGCAATATCTGGTCTAGTACATACCATTACATACATTAAGCTCCCAAATACATAATCATATGGAACTCTACTCATGTACTCTACCTCATCATGTGAATTAAGACATTGTTCTTTGCTCAACTTGCAATGTCCAGCCATAGGTGTACTTACCAGTTTTGCATCCTGCATATTGAACCTCTCCAACACCTTGTTCACATAATCCTCTTGAGACAAAATCAACCTATGATTTTTCCTATCTCTCTTGATACTCATGCCAAGGATATATTTTGCTGCTCCCAAATCCTTCATGGCAAATGTGTGAGCTAATTTCACCTTAAGCTCAGAGATATCTTGCATGTGTGAACCTACAACAAGCATTTCATCTACATACAACAATAGGATAATATATCTACCATTATCTAATATCTTAAAATAAACACAATGGTCAGATTGACACCTACTGAAACCATGCTCAGTCATAAACCTGTCAAATTTCAAATACCATTGTCTAGGAGCTTGCTTGAGACCATACAAGCTTTTCTTCAATTTGCACACAAGTTTCTCCTTACCTTTGACCTCAAACCCTTCTAGCTGATCCATATATATTTCTTCTTCCAAATCTTCATGAAGAAACGTTGTCTCAACATCAAGCTGCTCAAGATGCAAATCCTCAATAGTAACTAAAGACAATACAGTCTGAATAGAAGTCATTTTTACTATAGGAGAAAAAAATTCCCCAAAATCAATACCTAATTTCTGTGTAAATCCTTTCACTACCAACCTAGCCTTATATCTCATCTGTCCATTCTCAGCTTCCTTTAACCTGTAGATCCATCTATTCTTTAGTGTCTTCTTTCCCGCTGGTAACTCAACCAAATCCCATGTTTGGTTCTCTTACAAGGAATCAATTTCCTCATTCATGCCAAGCTCCCACTAATTCCTAGATTCCACCCGTATTGCTTCATCAAAACTCTCTGGTTCTCCACTATCAGTGAGCAATAAATATTATAATGAAGGGGAATATCGAATTAGAGGTTTACTTACCCTTTCTAACCTCCTTATGGGTGTCTAAGACTCATTCTCAACAAGTTGTCTACGTAAATTCTCTGACAGTGACCGATCTCGGTCATCTCTAGGCTTTTAACTGATCGACATCGGTTCCACATGACCAACGCTGGTTCCTTCCCAACCAACATCAGTCACTGTCTGACCAACATCGGTTCCTATATTGCCAATGTCGGTTCCTACCTTACCGATGTCAATCTCTATGTTTTCCTGTCTATGATTATTATTTCCCATGAGCTCATTATGGATCATCACCTCGTCCAAATCTTCATGGCCCTACTCAATTTTTTTCAGCTTCTTGAGCTGATCACTATACATCACTTTTTCATTGAAAACAACATCACGGCTCCTAATTATTTTGTTAGTTCCTAGATTCCAAAACTAGAATCTAAAATCTCTAGAGCCATAACTAATAAATGTGCACCTCATAGACTTAGCATCTAGCTTCTTTTTATTTTCCTTATCAACATGCACAAAAGCTTCAGAACCAAAAACTCTTAGAAATGAAAGATCTACCCTTTTACCTATCCAAGCCTCTTCTAGAATTCCACCATCCAAAGCTGTAGAGGGTCCTTTATTAATCAGGTAAATTGTAGTATCTACAGCTTCTACCCAAAACTGTAAGGGTAAACTATCATCCAATCTCATACTCCGTGCACGTTCTAATATTGTTCTGTTCATCCTTTTAGCAACTCCATTTTGCTGAGGTGTCCTTAGAACCATCCTTTCCCTACATATTCCATACATAGAATAGTAACTTCTGAACTTATTGCTGTAGTACTCACCACCATTGTCAGATCTAAGGCACTTCAATCTCAAACCTATTTCATTCTCAACCAAAGCTTTCCAATTCCTAAATGTGTCAAAAACATTAGATTTATTCTTTATGCAATAGACCCATACCTTTCTTGTAGCATCATCAATGAAAGTAACATAATATTGTGATCCTCCAATAGAAGCTACCTGAGCTAGTCCCCACACGTCTATGTGAACAAGCTCTAACTTGTGCTTCTTCTTTGTTGACCCAGTTTTAACAAACCTTACTCTCTTTTATTTTCCAAAAACACAATGCTCACATAAATCTAGATCTATGGTTTTCAAATTTGAAAGCTTACCTTTTGACTTAAGAATAGTCATTCCCTTCTCACTTATGTGGCTGAGCCTACAGTGCCACAACTTTGCATCCACATCTGAAGTAGATAATATAGAAGAAGAATAATCAGTAATACAATTACATAAATAGAGAGTACCTACTCTCTTACCTCTGACTGATACAAGTGCTCCCTTGGTAACCTTCTAAGATTTAGCTATGAGAGTTACTGTACAACCCTCATCACCCAACTTTCCTACAAAAATTAGATTTCACTTCAGGGCTGGGACATGCATGACATCTTTCAACACCCATGTGTTGCCATTCTGCAATTTCAACTACACTTTTCCTTTGCCAACAATTTTACAAGGCTCATCATCCCCTAAATAAACTTTTCCAAAATCTCTCTGGACATAATCATTGGAAAATTCTCAATTTGGGGTAGCATGGAAAGAGGCCCCAGAATCTAAAACCCAAGATTCTATTTTATTCATGCAAAGAAAGTGAAAGAGCATCTTGTGTAACAATACCTGCAAATTTTGCTTCTTCATTACCTTCATGTTGATTCTCTTCATTAACCTTCAACCAGCAATCTTTCTTTGCATGTCCTCTCTTTCCACAATTCCAGCAGGTTATCTTTCTTTTTCCATTTCTGGATTTGGATCTATTGCTCATCTTTGACTTAGACCTTGATCTCCCTTGCTTGCTCTTCTCTCTTTGCCTTCCCCTGCTTTCAATACTTAAAGCATTACCTGATGATTCCCCTGTGCTTTTTTTGTGAGTCTCTTCATTCAAGATTACACTAACAACATCATCAAATTTTAAGATATTTGTAGCAGATGCAATATTACTAACTGCCATTACTAAATTATGCCAACTTTTAGGTAAAGAGCATAATATTAAAAGAGCCTTAATTTTATCATCAAAAACTATTTTGACTGAATTTAATTGATTTACAATTCCATGGAAATCATTAAGATGATTAGATACAGATCCACCTTCCTGCATTTGCAAATTAAATAACTGCTTCATGAGATATACCTTATTTGAAGCTAAGGGCTTTTCATATAAATTTCCTAAAGTATCTATTAACTCTACCATTGTCTTTGCCTGTGATAAGTTAGAAATCATAGTAGATCCTAGACTCAATCTTATAGATCCAAGAGCCTTTCTATCAAGAACTTCCCATTCGTCATCTTCCATATATGTGGGCTTTCTATCAATCCCACCCAACGGTAAGTATAGATCTTTTTGATACAGATAATCCTCTATCTACATTCTCCATAATTGGTAATTCTTACCATTAAAATTCTACATTCTTAGTTTACTTTCTTCTACCATTGCTTCTCCCACTCAAACAGAAACCCTTGTGAGTGACATGTAATCAACAAACACTAACCAGATCTGAAACACCTATTAGTCAACCTGAGCTCTAATACCACTTGTTGGGGATTAACCAACAAACTTGATTACTTTTATGTAAGCAATTAAACATGGAATTAAACCAGAATAATAAGTAATTAGAATTAGAAATAGCAAAGAATAAGAGATACAAGTAACCACCCTAAAAACTTGTATTAAACTCTTCCAGAAGGAAATACAATGAAGAAAATCACACTTTATTCTCACAGCTCTTAGATGTATAGATCTCTTTCCCTCAAGAGTTTACAATCAGTTCCAACAACCTGAATTGATACACACATATACAATATGTCTTGTACTATTCTTTCTTACACACACATAAGCTATGAAGATCTATCCCTATTATATAAGATTAGGGATCATGAGCTATGCAATATCAACCATTAGATAAACCTCATAATCAAAGGCTTAAAATAGTCTTGCTAAAGATAGAGATGTAGACTTACAACTAACAGTTAAACTTATCATGTAAACAATCTATTTCATCCATGAAAATTGACTTTCTGGATGCACAGATGACTGACGTTGATCCCTACCTATCTGCACATGACCGACGTCAGCCGATACATGACTGACACTGGTAGCTACTAGTCGACTCCTTGCCATCATCAGTGATTGTGTAAATCTAGCAACTTCAACATCTGCTCATCTGGTGAAGCTTTTAGCTCCACACCTCAACAATGTAGAGTTATGGGTTCTTTAACTAGAACTATGTTACTCGAGGGTTTATAAAATGAGTTAATCTATATTACAAATAAATTAAATAACATTATATAATTTCATAAGGTTTTACCCAATCCTCTTCATCTTCATCAATGGCTAATTCTCCTTTCTCAATCACAATGAATCACCAAGAAGATAGTTTACATACTTCTCAGTCTTCTCAAGACTGTGTGTTAAGGTTCTACTTGTTTCTAACTCTTTGATGGATCTATGAGCCCCAAACCCAATGGATTAATTTCATAACACACTCAATATCTATTATGTTTGTGTTTTAAATAACTCTATAACCTTCAATGAATCATCAATACTTTAGATTACTTGTCACTCTTTATGGTGTATTGGTAGACTTGCTCTTAAATAGACTGTGGGCATTATCATAGAGACTTATGTTAAATATTTGATCACTAAGTGTAATATTATATTCATAAATGGTTATTCCTCATTATACAAATACTATCCACTATATTTCTATTCATATATAACAAATGAATGAGACCCAAAAGGTAGCCCTATTCTCTATTTTTTATTGTGCTAAGAGAGAGAAAATTATCAAAGATGATGCTTGTTAAATTTCACCTATAGAACTCATAAAATAAAAATAAAAATAAATAAATATAGTATCACATACAAATAGTTTTAATTAAATGAAAGAAACTCTCTTTATGTATTATTTCATTCATTGTTGTTTTTACATCAAAGAATCATATACATAAATTTATTGAAGATAGAGTTCTCCCTAATCCTGATATTATTTTATCTTTCTTGGGGATATATACTATGGTTTATTCCAATTTAATCACTCATCCTACCCTATTACTACTCCTTATCTACCTATACATGAATATCTATCTTCATATATTATTTCAAACATGTAAGAACTCTATTTCTAAGTCCATGTATGGAGGGCAGTTACACATATGCCATTATTGGATTAGCTTGTTATTTACATGAATTTTACATTGGAAAAATTGATAAACCATATAAATTACCTAATAATCATTCATCAACCATTATATATTCCTCATAATCAAAAATATCCCTCTAAGACTAGTCTATAAATTCAAATTTTCAAAGTAGGCATTTTGGCAGGAAACTCTGAAAGGCTTACAAACACATGAAATTCAAGACTTATAATGATTATATTAACTCATAATGGTAATTTAAGACATATAACACCATAAAAATACCAAAATTTGTCATATTTAAAGTATTAGACATATTTATATACTTCTCACCTTGTGATGCTCTAGATCATACTCCCCAAGTGGGGAAAAGTTTGAGATCCTACTCAAATGTACTTATCCTTTCTTCTCAACTGGTTATTACATCTTTGTATTCTTTCTTGGTCTTGTCTCTTTCCTAACTCATCTTCTATCTCCATGAGGTGTATGGCCTATTTCAACTCCTTGTCTACTTCATATTCTATATCCTCCATATGTGACTTTTATCCATCATTATTTTACTCTAATGGATGATCCTAATTATTTTATTTTTCTTCTACTCCATGTATTTCTTCCACATTAATCATTATTGGTTCATATACTCTTGGCTGGGATTTATTTTCAATCATGTTTTCTTTTTCATTCTATTACTCTAATGTCTACCGATACTTATGTTATTACTTACTCCTTATCAAACTCTCCTTGGAATCTTATTTAACTTCCTATTCTTAACACTTTACATTCTCATTCTTTGTCTTATCATTATCTTTCTTATCTTGTAATGGTATCTCATTTTCAAATTTAAGTTCAACATGCCACAACACTACTTGTAAACTTATCACCTTAATATTTTTAGACAATACATTAAAATAATTTAGCTACAACATCACCAATTGAATAGATCAATTTCTTACCTTGTTATTGATTCCTTTGCTTACTCTCTAGCTGGCTTATTTATGGATCTATTTCCATTAGCCTTTGCTCCTCACCTCTTGACTCACTTCTTGGACTATTTCTTGGGCTAAGGCTACCCTCTCTTTTTTCTCTCCACTTATTCTCATTCCTTCATTGAATATTCTTAGGACTGATCTTGTCCTCTTTTCAACATGCATTATTCCTCTAATCAACTCCTTTGTGAGGATTATATATTTATTCCCCTTGTATTGGATTTATTATGAGCTCTTGTACTTCCTTGTCCATTTCCTCCATGTGATCATGGAATGAATTATTATTTATAATATTGAAACCTACACTTTCATTCTTAGTGCCTCTAAAACTACACTCATGAGAAGTGATATTCCCTTTTAGGACCTCATTGTCCTACCCACTCTTTCTTGTTCTTTTATGCTTATTCCAAGCTTCTTTAGGCTACTCTTTTTTCAATTGGTTATATCTTTTTGCCCTTGTTTAAATTGTAATTTTGTCTTCTTGATGTGTCTCTATGGGCATCATGCCATTTTCTTTGACCTCTTATTTTCTCCATATTGAAAATATACTTTTATCTCATTTATTACAGATCCAACCATCTCTTTTCCTAGATTTAATAACTCCAATTGATAATATTCAAATAATGAAATGGTTTACTCACCTCCTATGAGGTATAATCACTCTAATTCTTGCATAATCTACTACCTAATATTTTATTCTTCCTCTATATATTCTATCATAGGTTTTTTTCTAGCTTCATCTTCTTTTACATCTTATACACCAACTTGATTTTGGGATTATTCTTTCATGAGAGTCAAATTAGACTACTTTTGTAAATGTATATATTTATACATGGAAAACCTAAATGGAAAAAACATGGTGAGAATATCTACTAGAAGCTAATGTTCTAATCTATCCTCATATTTCAAAGCCTCACTAGTAAACCTCACTGGTTACATTTAAGGACACCAATCCCAAGGTGACACCAATCCTATACTTTAATATTACCAACTCTAAAGAAGTATAAACTCCCCAACTAAGTATAACTCAGCTTGTCTAATGGCACCAACCAATCATATCTATGGAGCTACAACTTTACATTACAATATTGATTCATGAATGAATCAAAATATATTCTCTCTATTAAACTTATAATATATAACTTCTCATTCTCTATACATTGTCTTTTTTTTCTTTTCTTCCTCTCTACTCCTCTCTATTCCTCTAGTCCTATGTTTGGATATCTCTATTCAACACACTTCATTGGCTTCACAAACCACTCTGATCTACATTCAATTTGGCTCAATAACAAATGAAATAGTTTATTCATAGTTTCCTTTATCCTAGATACTATATTTATAAATAAATGATCTAGGGTTCCATATCTTCTATATGTTCACACTTAGAATACAACACATCATGTCAATTTTGGACTCTAGTTCATTATGAAATGAACTATAAGTTTCTAACATCTTGATTACATGAATCACATCATAATTGTAGGTCTCTTTACTATCTTTATCATTTCTTAGACTCAAGTTTTGATTCACAAGATCTTTAATGTTGATTTGATCAGTTGGATCATCAATATCATTATCCATGTCAAGATATAGAACTTATACATAACCTCCTACATATACTTGTAACTAATTGTTTATTTATACATGACTTTAAACATAAGTCATTGATATTTACTTTAGTTCCATGATCCAATGGTCTATATTCAAATAGCTCAACATTAACATGCATCCATTTGATCATTCTCTAACAGGATCACACTATCTATTCAATCTCCAAAGATGCATGACATTTACCTACAATTGGTCATTAAACTCTGACACTTTGACCTCATCTCATAGATTCTTGTATCTTTATAATGCTTCCACTCTATCAATCTTCTAAAATGTCCTCTATCTTTAACTTATTTCTTTGTTAATAAAAATTGATAACTTTATAAAATTTGAGTCCATTCACTCAGTTAGATCTCCTTTGCATGATCACCCACACATAATCAAATCTTTTGAAAATCTCAATCTTTATATCTATCCAACCCTCAAGGATATGACACTTGTCATAAGTGTGTGCCTTCTATACATAACTATCATTTCCCACTATTGAGACATTTTGAATCCTTGCATTAGTCCTCTATCTACTAGGTTCATGTGCTTGTGACACTTGGCATTATCAAATTCACTCAAAGGGACCTTTGACACTTTGACTTCATCATGCTCCATTGGATCTTCATTATCTAATTAAGCGTGAGCCATTTGATCTTCAAACTAGATCGATTATTAACTTTGACAAGATTATGCTCATTGGATCTCTATCTGAGAAGCTCTATGAATGTGACACTTATCACTTACATGCTCACTCAGATCACCTTATGACAATTTGGATTTTCTTTGCTTTGTTGGATCATTTGTGTATGATGAAGTGTGAGCCATTGATCAATCTCAGACATAATAAAAAGTTTGAGACTTAGGAAATATTAAGTCCTTCGAACATTACTTGAAGCTAGTAATTAATAGTTTGAGGGAAGATTTTAACAATGATGACAAAGACTTAAGTTATAAATTAAGCTACTGATTCCTAGCTATACCAATTCAACATTTAAATAGAAATTCTCTTGTTGATGCCATGGTTAAACCCTTAGGTTTTTACTAAGAAACCCTATCCAATATGAGAGTAAATATAAATCAATTCTAAGTTCATCCCTTCTCATTTGAACTTATGAACCATATTTTTAGAATGTCTATGAAAAACCCATAATGTATCTTCTATTTGTTCGATTTAAATCATCCATAAATGGTTTTTGTAAATTCATGATAAATTTGCATAGTGCAACTATGAAACATGATCTTCTCTCCATCAATCTTGTCTGATCTTTTTGACATTAATGACATCCATAGTGTCTCTTTTGACATCAATTATAATCATATTACCAAAAATCTCCCGCTTTCATATTGATGAAAAATTAAATACTCTAATGAGAACTTATTGTTCTAATATTCAGCTCTTTTTCTAGTATTAATTGCATTATCTTCTGATAATTATGAATTAAAGTTGTTCATACCAAACTTGGTCCCCTTAGGCAATGGAAGATTTTCCTAAACTCATCTTGGACACTTGTTATTCTCTTCCAAACATTTTCAAAGAGCATTTTCACTTTTTCTCCAAACTTTTACAAAGAGTATTTGCCCTTTTTCTCCCCCTTGTACATCAAGGGTAAAGGGACTATGTCTAACTATTTGTCCAAATATCTCTCCCACTTTATCAAATAAAGGAGTTTATCCAATAATCTACAACTTTCAACTCATTATTAATTTTCAAAAGTATACATACCTAATTTGACTTTTTTCTCTTATTCCAGGGATTAATTAAGATTCCATGAGACTCCCCTTGGACTTATACCCTATCACTAGTGATTTAGTGATGTGGTGTAGGACCCACTACTCCCAACATCTATCTCTGATATTTAAACTATTCTTTGAGAAGTGTTTTGGTGAATATGTCTACAATCTAGTCCTTAGTTGGTACATATTCCATTATGACCTCTTGATCTACAACACTCTCTCTTAAGAAGTGATACTTTATTGATATGTTCTTAATTTTATAATGCATCACTAGATTCTTTGATATATTAATTTCACTTGAATTATCAAAAAGAATATAAATACGTGACTTGTACTCAATCTTGATGTCCTTGAGTGTTTGCTTCATCCATAGGACTTGAGTGCAACATGCCATTGTTGTTACATACTTTGATTTTATTGTAGACAGAGTAAATGACTCTTAATTTTTTATCATCCATGAAATAAGTATATTTCCAAATAAAAATGCCCCACCACTAGTGTTTATATCATCTATACTTCCAGTCCATTCAACATTTGTATATGTTATCAAAGTGAAATATTCAATTATAGGGTATCATAACCCATAGTCAATTGTGCTCTTGATGTATCTAAAGTTGATTTTCATTGCATTGAAATGTGACTCTTTAGGAGCATCCTAAAATCTAGAAACCATGCACACTACTTGCATGATATATGGTCTTGATGCAGTTCAGTATAGAAAGCTAACTATCGTTTATCTATACATAGTATGATTTGCATCAAGTTATTCATCCTCTTTGCTCAACTTGCATCTAGTTTTCATGGGAGTACTAACTAGTTTTCTATCTTCCATTCCAAATTTATTAAGTATATCCTTTGCATACTTGGTTTGGGATATAAATATCCCTTCATCATATTTTGTTATTTGTATACCAAGGAAGAAGGAAAGTTCTCTTAGCATAGACATCTCAAATTCACTTTGCATTTGTGTAATAAATTATTTACATATTTAATTATTAATACCACCAAATGTGATGTTATATAAATAAATAGTAATAATCAACATACATTCACCTTTTGATTTGAAGTATAGATTACTATCTACACATCTTTTGCTGAAACCTTGTTGTTGCAGGTATTGTCCAATACTGAATATCATGCTCTAGGTGCCTATTTTAGACCATACAATGCTTTCTTCAGTTTTCACACATAATATTCTTCATTTGAAAACTAAAAACCTTCTATTTTTTTAATATATACTTCCTCTTCTAGCTTCCCATTCAAGAAAGTAGGCTTCACATCTATTTGATAGATTGAATTTCTTGTTAATAGAGAATGCTAAAAACATTCTTATGGCTTTCAATCTATCAACTGAAGCAAATGTTTCCTCAAATCCTTTTCCTTCTACTTATGCATATTACTTGCACACCAATCTTAATTTATTTCTTATAATAACTCTATCCTCATTGAACTTGTTTCTATAGACACATTTTGTTCCTATAACATTCTTATTTGAGGGTCTTGGAACTAGTTTCCAAGTTTTATTCTTTTCTATTTGAGTTAGTTATTCTTCCATGGATTTTAGATAATTTTCATCCTTGTTCTCTTCAACATAGCTCTTAGGCTAAATTTTAGACATTAGAGAAAAACTTAGTTGCTCCTTATTCATTGCAACTCTTCTGCTTGTCTAAACTCCTTCATTCTTATTACCAATTATTTTCTCTTTAGGATGATCCTTTTGAACAAATCTTGGAGGTGATTTTCATTATTTTTCTTAGAATATTCACTATTTACTTATTTTTCAAGATATGTCCATTCATTATTAGTTTCCTTGTCAGGTTCAACATGTTGTATGTCTTATTCAATCTTGACATTTATGCTCTTCACTATCTTATGTAGCCTCTTATTGTAACATACATAGGCTTTTCTTTAAGTGGAGTAACCAAGAAATATTCTTTCATCACATATTGATTTAAACCTTCCTTGTTTTTCCTCCTTTCTTCTGATGTAGCAGTTGCTTCCAAACACTCTAACATAATTAATAGAAGTAAGATTTCCATAACATACCTCATAGGGAGTTTTGTCACTATTTACCCTCAATTAAACTCTATCCAAGATTTATACTATTATTTGGACTACTTCTCTCCAATATCCATTAGGTAATTTGGCCTCTTTTAACATTGTTTTGGCCATTTCCTTGACTATTCTATTCTTTCTCTCAACAATTCCATTTTGATGTGGAGTCCTTGCTACAGAGTAGTGCCTTTTAATCCCATTCTTCTCATAATAATCTATGAATTCATTTGAGGTGAATTCTCCACCTTTATCATATCTTAAGAATTTTATTTTTATTCCAATCTCATTTTCAATCATGGCTCTAAAGATCTTGAATCTCTTAAAGGCTTGAGATTTGTCCTTCAAAAAGGTTACCCATGTCACTCTTGAGTAGTGATGTACAAATAACATGAAGTACCACTCTCTTTTATATCCTCTTGTCTTGGTAGGACCAAAAAGATTAGTATGAACTAATTGTAAAGGCTTTGTAGTTTCATACTCCTTTGGTTGAAGTTTGACCCTTGTATGCTTGCCTAGTTGACAATCCTTGTAAGTAGTATCTACAAGTTTGGTTATTTTAGGCATGTGTCTTACACACTTATTTGAGTTTAACTTGACAAGATTATCAAAGTTAATATCTCCCATTCTCCTATGCCATAACCAAATCTCATTAATATTTCACATCAAGCAACTATTACCATTCATTTTAACAAGATTGTAGATATTGCTCTTAGTCCTTTTCCCTTCTACAACTATTTTTCCATACCTATTTAGCTTACATCATTTTGCATCAAATTTGATCTTATATCTATTGTCACACATTTAGCTAACACTTAGTAGATTATGCTTCAATCCTTTAACATCAAGGACATCATGTGTAGGTAGTTTAGCATCTATGTTCAAGGTTCCTTTACCTTTGATCTTTACTATTGTGTTGTCTCCCAGGATGATATATCCTTCCTTACATTTTCTCAATTTGGTGAACTTACTCTTGTCACCAATTATATGCTTTGAGAATCCATTTTATATCACATAAAAATTCTAATCCTTGGCATAAAGTGTAGTCTGAGAAATCATGGATTGATTTTTCACTCTCCACACATCCTTGGGTTTCTTATTTAGCTTCTTTTCAAAAACATTTAAACTTTTATTCACATTGGGAGTAATGTCTTTATTTACATTATGTACTTTTTATCTTACAAAGATATTTCTACAATGTTTATCTATGTGACCAAAGTTATTATAATTATAACACATTACATTTGTATCCACCAAGGGGACAAATGATTTTTTTCTTACAAAATTGATTATCCTTATAGTTATAACTCTACAATTACTATCCTTATGACCATAATGATTATATTTATAATAGTAACCATAAAAATATGAGGAATACCTAGTCATAGCATTTTTTGGCACAACATGAGGAATTCTTCTAAGTTATGGCTTCTTTAAGTTTTTCACCTTGATGTATCCATCAACATTAGCTACCTTTATCTTGTTTTTATCTTCAAACCTCTTTTTGGGTTCACATTTATTCACATCATCTATGTTTGAATTTTTATTTATTACTTGAAAGCTTTCAATTTCTTTGTTCATGATTCTCCTTCTACTTTGAAGTATTCATATAGGTTAGCAGATGTACTAGTTGAATAGTTTTTTCCCTTCTCATAACCAAGACCCAATCTCTCTTTTAAGGGATTTTGAGAGTTGATCAATTCATCAAGAATGTCTAATCCTCCTGTCAACTTCAAAAAAAAATTTATTTAACCTTTGGATTTTTCTATTTTTTTCTCAAATCCACCAATCTTCACACACTCATGAGATTTAGATTGTAGTTCCATTTTGACTACATCTTCTATTATTTTAACCTATTCAACTTATGTCTTTAATATAATTACCATTTGATCATATTTCAAAAGACTTTTATACATTTTCTCAATTTCCTTTTGTCCAAGTTTTTTTTGCTTTTAGTGCTCTTTTCTTAGCTTGTCAATCTCATAGAGATCACATATGAACTCACATTCTAAATCTACTTATCCTTCTTATTCATCTGAGTATTCAACTTCATCTTGATCTAGATTTATATAAATTACTTCTACTATCATGAATAGGGATTCATTTTTCTTAGACACAAAAGCATAGTCATGATCATCATTTGAACTATCACTATATTTTTTTGTGTACAAAACTTTCTTATTCTTGAAAAAATTCTTCTATTTATGATAGTAGGGTTTCACCTTTTTGATACTCTCTACTCAATCAGAGTTATCCTTTTTATTATGAGGGTATTTAGTAGCAAAATGTCTTACTTTACCATATTTAAATAATTTGAATGGTAACTTACTTCTATACTTTCCATATACTCTCTTTAGTCTTTTGACAAAGTTAGCTTCTTCTTCATCAGTCCCCTTAAATTCAAATGTTGATATTTCTTCCTTTACTTTCTTGGTTACTTTGAATGCATCTTCTCTCTTGAAGGTGTTTGTCTCTTCCATTCTCATCTTAGAGGCTATGAAAGTCCCATGTAACTCATAAATAATGAGTTTATATAGATCTCTTACTTCTTCTATTGTAGATATTTTAGAATCATATCTTGATGGCAAAGATATTAAATCCTTTCTTACAATGATTGACTCTTTCATTTATTTTCCAAGTCCTCTGATTGCATTGAATATTTCATCTACACTGAGGAAGTTGTCTATAATATTTTCCTCTTCATTCATCTTAATACGCTCAAAATTTCCTTTGTAAGTTTGTATCTTGGGCTGATTTACCTTATCATCTCCTTCATAGATGCTTTTCCAATTATTCTTGATATCTTGAGCATTTTAACACTACATAACTTTGACAAACTCTGAGTGTAAAAGTCCATAAAGAATAAAATTCTTTGCCTTAAAAGTTCTCTCATATGCCTTCTTGACAACTTGATCAATAAGAGTTGTAGTAGGGGTTGTATATCCATTTAGTATAGACATCCATACATAAAACCCTAATGAATATAGATATGTTTCCATTCTTATGCTCCAAAATGCATAGTTACATCCATAAAAGAGAGGTTTTTTGTTTGATGAAGATCCTTATTGACTAGCCATTATGTTCACTATTCCAAGATCTAACTGAGCTGATTAAGCTTCTTTCAAGGAACCCTGGGCTCTGATACCATTTATTTAAACATAGCTAGATAATAAGAATAGGGGGTGAATCAATATATCAACTAAAACTAATCCTTTAATCCTTTAAAAAAAAATTCAAAATCATATGTATATTAAAATATAAATACAAAGATCACATACATACACAAATACACATGATGCCAAATTTATGCATGAAAGACCCAAAGGGAAAAACCATAGTGAGAATAGTTGTTAGAAGCTACTATTCTAATCTAACCTCAAAGTTTAAAGCCTCATTAATAAACCTCACCAGTTACATTTAAGGAAACAAATCCTAAGGAGACACTGATCCACTACTTTAAGAGCACCAAATATAAGGAAGCACCAACTCCCTAATTAATCACCAGCTCAACTTATCCGATGGCACCAACCAATCAAATCTATGAATTTACAACTCCAAATTATAATATTGATTCATGAATGAATAAAAAATTGTTCTCTCTATTACAAGTCTAATCTATCACTATTCATTCTATGCACATTCTCTTTTTATGCCTTTCTTCCTCTCTACTCCTCTCTATTCCTTTGATCTTGTGTCTAGATATCTCTCTATTTAAAACACTTCATTAGCTTCACCAACCACTCTGATCTATATTCAATTTGGATCAATGGAAAATGTAATAATTTAGATATAATTTTCTTTGTCCTAGATATTATATCTATAAACAAATTATCTATGGTTCCATATCCTCTATATGTTCACACTTGGACTACAGCACATCATGTCAATTCTAGACTCTAGTTCGTTATGACATGAAAAGTAAGTTTCTTACGTCTTGATTCCATGCATCATTCCATATTTTTAGGTCTATTTACTATCTTTAGAATTTATTAGACTTAAGTTTTGATGCATAGGCTCTTTAATTTATATTTTATTGGTTAGATCAATCAATATCATTATTTGTGTCATGATATAGATATTATACATAACCTCCTACATGTTCTTATAACTAATCATTTATCTGGATATGACTTTAAATGCCAATTATTGATCTTACATTTAGAACCATGATATAATGGTCCATATTCAAGTACCTCAACTTTAAAATACATCCATTTGATCATTCTCTAATAGGCTCACACTCTTTATTTGATCTCCAAATATGTACAACCTTTACATTAACTTGGTCATTAAACTTCAACACTTTGACATCATGTTATAGCTTCCTCTATATTTGGATCTGTCGGGCAATCCAAGAACAAACACACCTGTTATGATCCCACTTGTTAGGATCTTGCTCCTCAGAAAGAGCACAATATGATTACCAAATACAAGCAATTAAACATGTGGAAATTATACCAGAAGTACAAGTAAATAGAATTCACAAATAGCATAGAATATGAGAGACAATATACAATCTTGTATTAATACTCGTATAGAAAAGAATACAATAAAGAGATGCCACACTCTTCCACCTTATAGAGGCTTGTTGCACCTCAAGTGTATAGTAATTCTTCTTCACTCTCCTACCAAAAATGGTCCCAACACACAACTCACACATAGAATTGGTGTTCACGTCTCCAACCAGTCAATAATAACCCTGCCAGTACACCAAACACTCTAAAGTACTTCAAGTAGATCTCCCATGAACCTACAACCTGTAATTCAATAGGCCATACTTACACATGTAGATCTCCTATGAGCTTGCAACAACCTGCAACTCAATGATCTTACAATGGAAGGATCTTCCTTGCCTTCCTTTTCAGCTCATAATTACAATACATGCCAATGGGTCTATAAATAGATCCCAGACTTAAATAATAACTTAGACTCTTAGTTTACTATAATTATCCACACAGCTCAAAACTTGAAATAGCCTTTACATGTAAACACTTAGTTCAACAAACTAACTGTTTGTGCAATGAACAGTTTTGGAACACACAAGCGACTGACGTCGGTCCCTATCTAACTAGTGCTGACTGATGTCGGCCAACTCCCTGCTGATGCTGGTTGCCTTCTGCATTCATCTTGACTGACATCGGTCATACTATCGATGCTGATACTTCTAGAACTTTAGAAACCCTCTCTTCATCTGCATAGTTGAAGCTTTTAGCTCCACAACCTAACAGGATCACTTTAATTTCATATATCTTCTCAAACCTACTCAATCTTTAACTTGCCACTTTATCAATAAAAATTGATCACTTTATATAATTTGAGTCCATTTATTCCGTTAGATCTCCTTTAAATGATCACCCATGTACCATAAAATATTAAAACAAGATCTATCTTTATATCTATCTAAACCCAAAGGATATGGCACTTGGCGTAAGTGCGTACCTTTTGTATGTAGCTATTAGTTACCACTATTGAGATGTTTGGCATCCTTTTATTAGTCCTCTATCTGACAAACTCATGTCCTTATGACACTTGACATTAACATGTTGACTTAGAGGGACATTTGACACTTTGAATTCATAATTATCTATTAGATCTTAAATATTTTATTAAGTGTGAGTTATTTGATCTACCAATTAGCTCGATTATTAACTCTGACAAGCTTATGCTCATTGGGTCTCTATCTGACAAGATCTATGCATGTGACACTTGTCACTTGTGTACACACTGAGAGAACCTTTTGATGATTTGAATTTTCTTCATTTTGTTAGATCATCTATGTATGATGAAGCATGGGCTATTGGTCAAGCTTGGACATAATATAAAGTCTAAGACTTAGGAAATATTAAGTCCTTTGAACATTTCTTCAAGCCAGTAATTGATAGGTTGATGGTTTGATTTAACAATGATGATAAAGGCTTAATTTATAATTTAAGATACTAGTTATTAGATATACCAAGTGAACATTAAAATATAACTTTGCCTTCTCACTCCATGGCTAAACCCTTTGGGTTTTACTAAGAAATCCTATTTAGTTGGAGAGAAAATATAAATCAATTTTGAGTTCATTCCTTCTTCTTTGAACTTGTAGACCATATTTTTGAAATGTATATGAAAAACCCATAATGTATTTTATTTTTATTTGACTATAATCATCCATAAATGGTCTCTATAAAAGCAAACAACTTTTTGCCGTACAACTATGATACATTCTCTTCTCTCCATCAATATTGCATGATGTTTTTAACTATAGACATCTATAGTGTCTCTTTTAACATCAATGACAATCATATTACCAAAATATTCATAAAAAAAAATAGCATTGAAAACTACACCTTGAAACCCTTTAGCATCTCTAACTTCTCCTTGATTCAACTATCTATCTCTCTCTCTTTATTATGCCTTCACGAGGAATTCTTATTTTTGAAGATTATGTTATCCAATCATTACTTCTATTTTTAGATAATAAATTATTCTACCTTCATTCATGGTTTCCCAATCGACTAGTTCTTTCACATAAGCATGTTGCTCATACTTTATTTACTCCATATTTTCAATCTTTATGTCCTTATCATGGACTTTTTCCTCTTTCACTCTTGTACCTGCATACACACATGACAATAAATATTTAGATGTAAAATATTGAGGATTTATTTCCTTCATCTTTTCCTTCTTAGGTTGTTTTGTTCTCATGACTATCTCCTTCTTCATATGATGTTTCCCACATCCCTCATGTTCATCTCTCATGATTTTATTTATCTCCTCCTTAAACTACCTACAAAGAAAATTGTAATTATTTTCATTGTCTCTCATGAAAATCTTCATTCTTCTCTCCATGAGTATCCCTATAAGCCACTTATCCCTCTTATTCTTTATAATCTAACAATACCATTGGTTCTCTTCTTCTTACATGACCTCGACCAAGAACTTGATCCTTTATAACCTTTGTTTATCTTACTCATCTCTTATTTAACATATAAAATTATTATCTTTGGGACTTCATTCCTCTTTCTCTCATGGTGATAGTATAACTTATGCATGCACTTATTATCCTTTACCTTTTCTACCATCATATTCAATTAATTAGTCCTTTTCACCTTTATTTAGTGTCTTAACCTCTATTTAGTCTATTGACACTTCATCCAAATCTTTTTTACTTTGGAACCAAAAATCTCACTTAGAGTCTCTCTCTTCTCTTTTGAGCTTCTTTTATCTCTCTTATTACTATTTCTTACCATAACTCTTTAAATTTATCTTACTGTACTCTTTCTACTTAGCTTCATACATTCTCTATTTTCAACCTTTAACAATTATCAAATAATAACCTTTAACCTTCAAAAACATAACCCAATACAAGATCTTACCTTCTCTAATACCACTTGATTCAGGGCTTGTGACTATAAATACCTCATCCATCATGATATCTTTGATCGTCCTCTTGATGTCTTTAATTATCTTTGACTTTACTTGTAACTTACATGTAATTTGCTTCTCTTAGACATTCTTAACCAATTCTAGGCTCACTAGGCTCATAAACCTTCTTGAATACATAGTCTTATCATCTATATTATTAATATCTCATTCTTTAATACCCTCTACAATTGGATCCTCATTGAATGCATCATAATATTTTAATCCACAAATTTGCATGTATCTTGCTCATCCTTTGAAATAGGCACATAGGCCTAAAATCCCAAACCTTGAATCCAAGGTTCTTATCTTTTCATTAGGATTATTATTTACCTATCCCTATCTATTTAAATTATCACACACATCCAAACCAATGACATAATATGCATATCAAAAATATCAAACTGACACATTTATAATTTAAGGCCTTTTATCTTATAGCCCTATTCTAGGACAAAGCTCCTAGGTTTTAATGATCAAAAAAAAAAAAAAAAAAAAACTAAAACTAATTTTACATACCAATAATCCCTTACATATTCATAAGAAATTTCATGACCCAAGTTTGAGGGTAAACCTATTAACTCCACTCTCCTCTTCACCAATTACATCTCTTTAGGCCTTTTTCAAAGATACAATATTAAAGATCATACTACATCATAATGTACTAAACCAAAAACACAAACATATTATATATCACATCAAACCACATTTTATTAGCAATTTTCATGAAATATTAAAGGTATAAACTCAATTTATTCACTTTTCAAGTTTGAAACCCTAGCCTATTTTTAATCAGGCTTATGTAAGGCTAAAGGATTACCAAAAGGGATATTTTTAATTTTAAGTCAATTAAAATTATATTAAGACATGTAAAATTTCTACCCATATTTACTTAAACTTTTATAAACATTATTTTCTCTTGAACAATCACAAAAATTTCTCTACAATCAAATATGCAATGTTTTGTGTTATTTTATTAGAAATGTGTTACACAAGGGTTTTAAAAATGAGTTAATTTTCATTACAAATAAATTAAAAAACATTTAATTATTACATAATGTATACCCCAATCCTCTTCATATTAATAAATGTCTAATTCTCCTTGCTCAATCACAATAAGTCACCACTAAGATAGTTTGTACATTTTTGAGTCCTCTCGAGACTGTGTGTTAAGGTTTTAATTGTCTAAATATTTGATGGATATTTGATCCACTAAATGGATTAATTTAATAATAAATTAAAAATATTATATTTTTTTTCAAACAAATCAATAATCTTAATTCAATCATCTATACTTTAACTTACTTGTCACTCTTTATGGTGTATTGGTAGACTTGTTCTTAAATGGACTATGTACATTACCATAGATACTTGGGTTGAATATTTTATCATTAAGTGTAATATGAGATTAATAAAGGTTTATGATCACTATAAATATAATTTCCACAATACTTTAATTCATCTACAATAATTTAATGATACCCCAAAGATAACCTTGTTTTCCTTTGTTCTTGACTGCAAAAACAGAGACATAATTATCAAAGCTTATGATTATTACCTTTCACATATATATTAATTATAATAAATAACAAATATATATATATATATATATATTTATATATAGTATCACATACCAAAATTTTATGTAAATAACAAAAACTCTATTGAAGTATTATTTCATTCATTCATGTTCTTACATCAAACAACCATATACAAAAAATTAGTATAGTCATAATTCTCCCTAATATTGATCTTATTTTGTATTAATTAGAGCTATATAATCTAGTTTATTTCAGTTTATATGGTAATCCTACCATAATAATATTACTTCTATACCTCTACATACATATATATATATATATATATATATATATATATATATATATATATATATATATATATATATATATATATATATATATATATATATATATATATATATATATATATATATACTATTTCAAACATGCAAAGCTCCTTTCTTTCCAACTCCACGTATGGAGGGCAATTACACTTATACCATCTTGTCCTAGCTTTTTTTTTTTTTTTTACCCCTAGCTTGTTATTAACATTACATTAATGTTATAAAAATTTATATACCAAATATAATTCCTTTAAAAAATTCATAAACCATTACATATTCCTAAATTTACAAAATACCACTCTAAGCCTAGTCTAGAAATTTAAATTTTCAAATTAGGCATTTTGGTGGGAAACATCAAAAGGATTATAAACTTGTAAAATTAAAGACTTATATTGAATAAAATCTTAGATATGGGAGTGGTAGGTAATAAATATGAAATATAAATCAACACTTGAATACCTTGTTACAATTTAGTTATAATGTTGGGTGAAAATTGGAGTGGGGCCACGAATAGATCCTTGCCCTTTCTATATGTTTTACAACTATTAATGTTTGAGAGCTTGTTAAACTATGAATAGTGGAGGGTAAATCCTCAATTCTATTTTTATTTTTTTAATATTTTTATGGGATTGATATTTTTCAATTTTATGTAAGGTTTCTATAGGATAATCAAAGGGAACCTTATCACCCATCACTACTAATCACAAGATAGCTTCATCTCTATTTTCAATCAAGTCTTTGTTCAAGTATTGTCAATTATGTCATGATGATTTCATAGAGGTGTCAAAGTAAGTGTATGAAGTTCTTTGATATCTTTAGAGAAAATTACAAAGTGTGAAATGTACTTGTCCTATTGTGCTTGAATTTGGTTTGGTTGATCTTTAGTTTTGACATGGTTAGATATGATAAAGGATGAGTATGGTGATTTAAACATGTGAAAGTGGTCCTATAAAATGATTTATATTATTTGGATGCTTGTGTGCATGATTTTAATTCATCTATTAGTCCATTATTTTATTTTAGACATGTTGGATCTAGTGGAAGAAAATCTGAGTAGGTAGTTTGATGACATCATATTTGCAATGTGTGGATAAGTTAGGGGGATTTGGTCATATGATTGTGATCACATTAGTCCCTAGTTTCTATTTTATAAATATTAGGTCATGCACCTAAGAATAGTAAAATATATATGGGTGTAAATTTGGGCTCTTACGTATTTTTATAGTGTTTTCCCATAGCCAAATTTGTAATGTGGCAAAAAGAGTCGAGTAAGTAGTTTGATGATGGAATAGCTCACATGTGTGGACATTTTAGGATAAGGTGATCATATGGATTTTTTAATTTTTGTGCCTAGTTGATTTTTTCTTATTTTTAGGTCAAGTACAAAATTAAACAAAATATATGCAAGGGCAAAATTGACTTCCCAAGTAGTTTGCAATGTTTTATAGACCATCACAAACCATCATAAAGACATGGATGAACTAGTAAGTTTGTGAATTTATTTTAGGTACAAAAAAGATCAATTTTGGTCAAAGGATATCATGTATATGTTTTCTATAACTTCAAGAATCTACCTTGAAAATTTGGAGTCTTGAAGTGTTGTGCAGCTCAAGATTTAAATCTTCAAAATTGTACTTATAGATAGTGATGGGTTAGAGACCATCAAGTTTATTCAGATTGAAAGATGAGGTCATTTGGTCTAGAATATCCAATGGTGTGCATTAAATCATACATCTTGATCCTATGATGTGTATGAAGTCAACATGTCAACATTATATGAGAGGCTACCAAGTGACACAAGCACATGGAATGATAGTAAAATTATTAGAATGCACATGAGGGTGCCATGTGTCATGATCTCAAGAATTCTGAGCTAGATATAATGGTGAGCATTAATAGTTAAAGACCTGATTGATCTATAGAGATCAAGAGTGTGTATTTAGTCAATATTTTAAGGGTGCACGAGATGAGTTCAAAGTGATCTAGGTTTAACATTTAGCATTGGAAAATTTTGAGTTAAAGGTTGAGCATCATATAAAAATATCAATGGTGCATGTTTAATTTAAGCATCAAAGACCTAAGATGAGAGAATAATGTTTGATGTTTAACCATGAACATTTGAATTTGAATATTTGAATTTTCAAAGGAAAAATTAGTGCTCTATATTTTGGCTGTAACTTTCAATCAAAGCAAAATTGCTCATGGTATAAAATGCAAAGTGGTATAGGAATCCAAGGTGCATCTGGAAATATAGATTTAAATATTTGAAAGTGTGTATATTCAAAGTTATGAATTTTCAAAGTTGATTGTGTGTTTTTTCTTATTCTACAAGTGACCCAAGAAGGATAATGGAGCTTGTGTAGATGTTGTTTCAACGTTTCATGATGAATTGGCTATTGGGGATTTTTTAAGACTCCATGAGGATCATTTGTGTGCATTATAAAGGTTTTAAGAATCATATGTAGTATGAACAAAGGTTTATAATTTGACTATGTATTCGTTCATGGTGCCTATGTGGACATAATGTCATTTGAGGGATTTATGTTTAAGCAAAAGGGTACTATGTTAATTGTTCAAACTTAAGTGGGACCTATAGGTCATATATTATGGGTCCATGATTTTATAAGTAGTTTTGTGTTCTTATTTTTTTAATAAAGTGATAAATAAGTTAATGGGTCTTCATGTGACTTATAAGAGCTACAAGTGCCTATTTGATAGGTGTAGCTACTTAAGGGTGACGCATAGATGTTATGGAAAACATATGAAGATTTTTTTGTTGTGTATTAATGTGAGAGATGCATTATGCTCTTTAAAAAGTGGAACCAAAGATGATGGCTTCTAAACTTGAGGAA
Organism: Torreya grandis; assembly: GCA_037957365.1. Classification (NCBI taxonomy): domain Eukaryota; kingdom Viridiplantae; phylum Streptophyta; class Pinopsida; order Cupressales; family Taxaceae; genus Torreya; species Torreya grandis. The sequence continues at coordinate 1,312,693 of JARHVA010003557.1, forward strand.
TGTTTTTGTGAGACATTAGAGAGAGGCTTATGTGTGTGAATTATGGATTGATGTAGGGGTAGAGTTCCCTAAGGATATGTTGAATAATATAATATATTGAGGACTATTTTTATGACCTATAGGACATGATTCTATTGGTATAATAGTGCTCTTACATATTGAGTGTGAGCAAAGGTGAAGAGTGATAATTATATGTCTATCATCAGGTATTTAAAACATTAGTTCATAGGTGGATGTTTTCATAGGTGTTGTTTTATAAGCTCAACATCTAGGGTTTTTACATCCCCTTTTTAAGGTGTAGCATGATAAAAGTCTAGTTTTTGTTGTAACTCAGCTAAACAAGTGTTGTATCACCCTATGGGACTATAGTCTCACTAAATAGGGATTTTAGTTCCTTGATCAATTACAACTAATCTAAATTGGTTCTTATTATTATAATATAGTAATAAAATTTTAGTTTTTAGTGGGTTTTATCCCCCAAGAGGGTTTCCCACATAGGTCATGTGTTATGTGATTGATCTTGATTTATCTCTCTTTCTCATTGCTATAAATGTTGTGTATGCTTCAAGAATGTTTATGGTAACTAATTAAGAGTTTATAAGGATTGAGATTTTTGTTGGATTATCTGGTCTCATTAATTCACACCCCACTCTCAATTACTTTACCTCTAACAATTGGTATTAAAACAGGTTCTTTGTGTAAAATTTGACAGCTTGAAGGTGATCCAAGGTACAATATGGGTATTCATCAAGGAGGTTTATCTATTAAGCAAGCACCAATGTTTAATGGATCTAATTATGATTTTTGGAGTGAAATGATGAAGACATATATTATGTCCCTAGGGTTTGATGTATGACAATTTGTTCCAGATGGTTAGGTTTCTCCTACTACTATATCTAGTGATGTAGACAAGAAGTTATTTGAGAATAATTTTAAGGTAATGAATGCTTATCACTTGTGGTCTTTCAAATACTAAATACACCAAGGTCATAAATTGTAAATTTTATAAATAGATATGGGATAAAATTCATATCATTTATGAATCAAAGGTCAAGCTTGTTAAGTTGTAGACTCATAGAAGGAAATTTGAAAGTATCAAGATGAAGGAAGAAGATTCAATGTCATCTTTTATATAGAGATTTGATGAGACTATGAAAATCATCAGAGGTCTTGGAGATAACCTTGAAGAGGCTAATATGGTTCAAAATATATAAGGTATATAACTCTCAATTTTTATCCAAAAGTATCTACTATAGAATAAAGTTATGATCTTACTCAATTGAAGATGGATCAATTGCATGGAACTCTTACTACCTATGAGATGAGAGTAAATGATGATATAAAACCAACGAAGGAAGAATAGTTAAAGATATAAATGAGTCTTAAGAAGAAGTTATGAGGTAATAAAACCAAATAGGATGACATATTTGACATTGATGATGATAAATTAATTACTTTGCCTATTGAGAAATTGAACACAGGCTTAGGGAAGTATAAGGGTAAACTACCCTTCAAATTTTTCAACTATGGAGAGATAGGAAATTTTGATCATAAGTTCCCTAGTAATCATGAGAAGAATTATGATGAAGATCCTGGTGAAGGCCATGATGAAGACAATAAGACATAAAGGAAGAAAGGATTCAAAAAGTATAACAATAGGAAGAAATACTTCAAGAATAAGAAGAGTCTCTACACTAAAGAAGATTGTAACTCATCAGATGAGAATGCAAATAGTTATTCATAGTGTGATCATGAAGATGATGGTCTTAATGAAGATGAATCTCTATTAATGGCTAAGGAATAAAGTTTATCACATCAAAAAGAGTCTAATTGGAGTGATTTAGATGATGATGAAGATGAGATGGACTCTAAAACTGTTTGACAAATGCTCTTTAATAACTAAAGATTGAGAAGAAGATCAATAAGAAGATGAAGTCCTAACTCAAATACAATGAGTATAAATTCAATGTGCATGAAGAAAGATTGAATAAGGATACCAAGGAGCATGAAGAAATGGTCAAGCATCTCAGTTGTCAATTGGAAATCCTATATACAAGCCTAAAAGCTAAAGACGATGAGTGTTCAACGTATGTTTCTGAAAAAGAGTCTTTAAAATCTTAGTTAAATAAGACATCTAGTAAGGTAAATACATTTTTTATATTTGAAAATAGCTCATGTGATCTAGATTATATTTTAAGTGGTCAAAATCATGCTAGTGATAGAACTAGTCTTAGATATGAAGAAGAATAAAAGAATGTAAATCAAGACAAGATGAAGACTAATGTAAACCAAGACAATCAAGCTTTAAATACAAATAATTAGACAAGGAATGAAGGTGTTGAAATAATAAAGACAAATAAGATCATATAGCCAAATGTCATGAGGTATTAAATATTCAATGGTTATTATTACACATGTAATCAATTTGGTCATAGGGATAAAAAATGCAAGAGACATGCTAGAAATGAATTTGCATAGAAGTATGATGGGGTCATCAAACAAAAGGTGTTAATAAAATTAGGTGATTTAATTATCATGACATGGGACCCATTCAAATCTTTTATCCAAATAAGTTATGGAAGGATACATTTCTTACAAAAGGTATGGTGTGCTTCAATTATTAATAGAGATGTCACATTGCTAGATTTTATAAACAAAGGTTTACAAGATAAAATGAGTTCAATCAGGCTCCTAGAGCGTAAAAAAGAAGGCAAATTAACGCATGGAAGCCCAAAGTGACAAGTATGAGTCATGATGAATTTGTAGGTCCAAGTAATATATTTACTATGGTGGAGAAAGATATAAATATTAAAAAATGTCAAAAGGTCTCATTATCTGATCATGTTAAGAATGAAGAGAACAAGCTTAAGGAGAATACCAAGATGATGGTTAAGGATAGTTATAAGGTATTCATGGATCAAAGTGAACATCCTTATTTATTGAGTATCATTCAAATAACTTCAATTGTTAGTACCTAGTGAGGAGGTTCCAAGCTGTAAGGAAGATTCTACGGATGAAAAGGGATGTCATGAATCTATGTTGTCTCCATGTATTGGAAATCCAATCATAAAAGATTAGGAGAATGCTATATTTTTTTAGCATGTTTCTTCTCTTAAGCCTAAGAATAATAAGAACTATAAGCATTAGATGACCAAGTAGGAGAAGTAATATGAGGAATTTTGGGTAACTCCTAGTTTCACATTGTTTTAGGATATTGTGAAGTAGGGTGTCTCTACCTATACTTTCTAAAAAACATATTCCTTATGAAGAAGAAAGTGTGTATGATCAAGATCATAATTATAATCTATACATAAAATTATGTTAATCTTATAAGATCATTAATTAAGGGGGATCAACAAGTTCATAAGCTTGTTTTAGAGATTTATGAATGAGCTTTTGTGTAGGGTCAGAATGGGTATTTCCAGATGGCATAATGAGTTTGATGAAATGTCAAGTATATTGAATGCCAATATACTTAACATTTTGTGCTCAAAATATACCTAAGTGAAAAAAAAATTGTGCTCAACATAAGTTTAGACCTCAAAAACACTTATTTTGTGCTCAATTGAGCACAAAATAAGTGTTTTTGAGGTCTAAACTTATGTTGAATGCCAATTGAAGTTTTATAAGTGCTCTTAGTTTCTTAGTATTACCTTAAAGACAAGCATGCCTAAAAATGAGTTATAGGAATTCAAAGTTCCCAAAGGTTTTAAGACTCAAATTTTGATCTAGAAGTGTGTGATGGTTGTCTCTGGATGTGTAAAAAAATTTAGAGGTGGACATTACCTAAAAAGAAGTTTGTTGAGTCAATTTGTTTCAAGATTCTAGGGTTTTGGGCCATGCTAGAAAAAGGTTTTGTATTTTTTATTGAGGTATAAGGATTTTTAATAAGTTTAATGGGAAAAATGGGTTATCAAATCAAGATTCATAAATATTTTAAGTTTTATGTATTTTAAGTTATTCATGTTTTTGTCAAGATGAAGGCCTAATTGGAAAGTTTGTTTGTAAAGTAAGTATGTTATATAGGTTGAGATAATTGATGTGAATTAGTGTGATTAATGGGGAACATGAGATTGCTCCATATATGAATTTTTATGTCTTGAAGATATGTTTACTAAAAATTGTGGGATTTGAAAGTTTTGGGTAGGGCTATAAGGAGCCTAGGCATGCCTAATATGAAGAAAAGAGTCTTTTTATAAAATTATCCAAAAGAGAAAGAAATGAGTATTTCAAGGTGAGTTATCAATTTGGTTTAGTGCATGTCTCCTATTTGGTGTTTGGCATAATTTTTTTTGGGTGGTCCTTATGGTAGCTTGAAAGAGAAGGATAGTAAACATGTATGATGGTTCTTCATGGTGTGTGGATATTTGAAGATGTTGATCTGATGCAATGGCTAAAATATCTTAGGTAGAGTCCCTATTAGATGTTTATTAATGAGTTTCATTATATTTTAGTGCTTTTGTGTGTACTTTCTTCGTAAGCTACAGTGTTTGGTTGAAGAGAGTGTTTATATAGATCAAGAAGGAAGTTTTCAAGGCAAGTAGAGGTAGGCTCAAGGTAACAAGGAGTTTGTAATATATTTAAAATATGGTATTCTATTATTATTTTTATTTTCAAGTCCTAAATATTAGTTGGTTCCCACTTTTTCATTGTGTCAGAGGGGGTGAAAATTCCTATTATAGATTACTTAAAGAGAGAGAGGGAAGGCGAGATGTATATTGCTATATTGATAGTTGTTGACATCAATGACAAAGAGAGATATTGTTTGAGTATTTTCAATGATGTTAGAGAGTGTCCAAGTGAGTGGATTAAGTGATTTGATAGCCTTAGTGACAATGACAAAGTGTGCAATGTGTGTCCTAGTGGTTTATAGTTGGTTTGGTTGATAGTCACTTTTGACATGGTTAAATATGATCAGGGATGATTATATTGATTTGAGAATGTGAAATAGGTCCTATAAAAGTTTTTATATTCTTTTAATAATTATATGCATTAGTTTAATTCATATAGTAGTCCATTATTTTATTTTAGACATGTTGGGTCTAGTGACATAAAATATGAGTACACAATTTGATGACATCATATTTTCCATGTGTCGATGAGTCAAGGGGAGTTTGTCATATGTTTGTGATAAAATTATCCCTATTTATTATATTATAAATCTTAGGTCATGCACCTAAGTGCACTAAAAGATATGTGGGTGCAAAGTTGGGCTCTTAGGCATTTTGACAATGTTTTCCCATACTTAGCCAGATCTACAATGTGGTAAGAAGGGCCAAGTAAGCATTTTTATGATGGAATATCTTACAAATTTGGATGTTTTAGGAGAAGGTGATCATATGTTTTTTTTATTTTTTTCCTAATTTATTTACACTAATTATTAGTTCAAGCATTGAAGCATGACAAAATATATGCAAGGGAAAACTTGGCTTCCCAAGTAGTTTGTAATGTTTTCTAGACCATCAAAAACTATCATACATGCATGGATGAAACAATAATATTATTCATTTATTTCATATATATATATATATATATATATATATATATATATATATATAAGATCAATTTTGGTCAAAGTATATCATGGATATGTTTTCTATAATTTCAAGAATTGACCTTGAAAATTTGGGGTCTTGAAGTGTTGTCCATCTCAAGATTTTAATCTTGAAAGTTGCACTTAAAAATAGTGATGGGTTGGATATCATCAATTTTATTCAATTTTAAGGATGAGGTAAATTTTTATATAATATCCAATGGTGTGCATTAAATTGTAAGTCTTGATCCTATAGTGCATATGAAGTCAACATGTCAACATTACATGAGAGGCTACCAAGTAGCACAAGTGCATGGAATAATAGTAAAATGCTAAGAAGGCACACAAGAGTGCCAAGTATTCATGATATATATATATATATATATGTATATATATATATATATATATGTATATATATATACAGATATATATATACATATATATATATAGATATATATACATATATATATATACATATATATATACATATATACATATATATATACATATATATATATATATATACATATATATATATACATATATATATATACATACATACATACATATATATACATATGTATATATATAATTGTGATAATTAATATTTAAATACCTCATTGATCCATAGAGATGAACGGTGCATATTTAATCAATATTACAAGGGTGCACAAAATGAGGTCAAAGTGACTGAGGTTTAACACTTAACATTGGTAGACTTTGTGTTACAGGTTTATATTAATAAATAATATTGATAGTGCATGTTTAATGTGAGTAGTGAAGACCTTATATGAGAACATAATATTTTATGTTTAACCATGACCATTTGAATTTGTAAAAGAAAAACCAATGCTCTATATTTTGGCTATAACTTTATGTCCAAGAAAAATTTGCTCTTTGTGTAAAATGCAAAGTGGTAGAGGACTCCAAGGTGTATTTTTAAATTTAAATTTTATTATTTTAAATTTTGTATAGCCAATGTTATGTAGGTTCAAAGTTGACTATGTGTGTGTGTGCACTTGTTCTATAAGTAATCGAGAAGAATAATTAAGCTTTTGTTGATGTTGTTTCGATGATTTATGATGAATTGAATATTGGTGAGTGTTATAGACTCTATGAAGATCATCTATGTGAATTATTATTGTTTTACCAATTTTATTTATTATGAAAAAAGGTTTAAAAGTTAACTATGTATTAATTCATAGTGATTGTGTGCACATAATGTTGTTTGAGCAATTTGTGCTTAATAAGAAGGGTACTATGTTGATTGTTGGCACTTATAGGGACCTATAGATAATATGGAATGGGTCCATGATTTTTGAAGTGTTTATATGTTCTTATTTTTTTTGATGAAGTTATAAATAAGTGAATGGATCTTCATGAGATCTATAAGAGCTATAAGGGCCTATTTGATAGGTGTATCTACTTAAGGGTAACCCATAAATGCTATGGCCTACCTATGAAGATTGTTTTTTTAATTTATTGATGTGAGAGATGACTTAAGGGATAATGCATTACTAATGGAAGATAAAAGTGTTGATTATCATGTATGCTCTATAAATAGTGGAACCAAAGATGATGGTTTCTAGACTTGACGAAGAGACTTGTGAGAGATTTGAGAGAGGCTTCTGTGTGTGAATTATGGAGTGAAGGAGGGGTAAAGTGACCTATGGATATTTTTAAGATAATAATAAATTTATGAATATTTTTATAACCTATAGGTCATGATTTTTTTGGAAAAATAATGCTCTTGCAGATTGAGCATGGACAAAATTAAAGAGTGATAATCATAGGTCCATCATCAGATGTTGAAGACACCAGTTCGAAGGTGGATGTGTTCATAGTTTTTGTTTTATCATCTCATCATCTAAGGTGGTTTTATCCTCCTTTTAAGGTGTAAATTTCTAATTTTTTTTGGCATTATGATTTTCATTGATCTCAAAAGGGACACTATGGATGCCATTGATGTCAAAAAGATTAGGCAAGATTGATGGAGAGAAGAGCATGTTTCACAATTGCACTATAAAAAGTTTTAATTCTTTTATAAAGACCATTCATGGATGTTTAAACTCAAAATAGATAAAATATCCATCATGTATTTTTCATGTACATTCCAAAAATGTGGTATGTATAAAGAGGAATGAGCTCAGAATTGATTTATCTTTACTCTCAGACTAGATAGGGTTTCTTAGTAAAACCCTAAGGGTTTAGCCATGTCATCAACAAGAAAATTAAATTTTTTATGTTGACTTGGTATAGCTGATATTTGGTAGCTTAATTTATAACTTAAGCCTTTGTCAATGTTGTTAAACTAGCCCCTCGACCAAGCAATTACTAGAACTAATCAATGATTAAAGGAATTTATATTTTACTAAGTATAAGACTTAATATATGTCTAAACTTGATAAAAAAACCTACACTTAATTATATGAAAATGAACCAATGGATTGCATTAAATTCAAATTGTCAAAAGTATCTCTCAGTGAGTGTGTAATTGACAAGTGTCACATTCATATAACTTGTCTAGTAGAGACCCAATGAGCACAATATTATTAGAGTTAATGATTGAGATAGATCAAAAATCAAACGGATCATGCTTAATCAAACATTGGAGATCCAATGGAGTGCAATGGGGTTAAAGTGTCAAAGCTCCCTTGAAGTGAATGTGAAAGTGACATGTGTCAAAAACACGAGTCTATAAGATAAAGGACTAGTGCAAGGATGATAAATGTATTCATAGCATGAACTAACAGTTATATATAGAAGGTGCATGATTATGCTAAGTATCATATCCTCAAGGTTTGGATATATATAATGGTCAAGCTTATCATAATATTTGATGGCATGTGAAAGATTAGATGAGAAAGATCTAATGGAGTGAGTGGACTCAGATGGAATAAAGTGATCAATCTTTATTGACATAAAAACAAATTAAAGACATAGTAGGTTTGGGAAGATTGATGGAGTGAAAGCAATCTTAAGATGTATGAATTAGTGAGTTGAGATCCAAGTGTCAAAGTTTAATGAGCAAGTTAAGATAAAGAACATCCATCTTTGGAGATCAAATAACATGCTACAACTCACATTAGCATGATCTAATAGATGCATTTTAAATTTGATCCAATTTAATAGAACCCATCAGATTGTGGTGCCAAAGGCAAGATTAATGATCGACATTTAAAGTCTTGTCCAGATAAATAGTGAGTTGGAATAACATGTAGGAACTTGTGTATAAGATCTATATCTTGACATGGACAATGATATTGATCAATCTAACCAATCAAATATACATTTAAGAGCCTATGAATTAAAAATTGAGTTAATAACATGCTATAGATAGTGAAGAGACCTATAATTATGGTGTGATACATGGAATCAAGATGTGGGAAACTTATAGTTCAAATCATTATGAACTATAGTCTAGAATTGACATGATGTGTTATAGTTTGAATGTGAACACATAAAATATATAGAACCCTAGATTATTATATATATATATATATATATATGATATCTAGGAAAAAGGAATAAATACTGGTGTATTTGAATCATGTCAAATATAAAATATATAAACATAGAACTAGAGGGTAGAAAGGAAGAGAAGAGGTTGTAGAGAGATGAAAGTGTCAAATAGAAAATCATAAAGACACAAAACCAAAGGGGGTAGAGAAGAGAAAAGAGGAAGAAAGGCATAGAGATAATGTGTAGAGTATGATCAGTTATAGATTAGACCTATAAAAAAGAACAAAGATCTAGATTCATGAATGAATATAATTTGTAAACTAAAGTTATATCTCCATAGAAAAGTCTGATAGGTTAATGCAATCAGATAAGCTAAGTGGGTGATTAGATTAGGGAGTACGTTCTTCCTTGGAATTTTTTCTCTTAAATTAGGGGATTGGTGTCTCCTTAGGATTGGTGTCCTTAAACATTGTAAACATTGAGGTTTTCTAGTGAGGCTTTGAAATATGAGTCTGAATTATAATATTATATTCTAGAAGCTATTCTCAGCATGGTTTTTACCTTTGGGTTTTCCACATATAAATTTAGTGTCATGATTATTTATATATGTATGATCTTTGAATATTTTATTTTATCTACATATATCTTTTAATCTACATTTAAAGTATTTAAACAACTAGTTTTAATTGATATAGTGGTTCACCCCCTCTTAGTATCTAATTGTGCTCAAAAAATTTGTATTAGAGCCTAGGGTTACTTGAAAGAATCTTAATCATCTAAAATAGATCCTAGAATAGTGAAAAAAATGGCTATTGAAAAATGATCTTCATCAAATAAGGCACATCTCTTTGATGGATCTAACTATGCATTTTGGAGATAATAATAGGAACATATATGTCCTCATTAGGGTTTGAATTATGGATTTCTATGGTAAATGGATATACAACCCCTATGACACCTCTTACTGATTATGCTACCAAGAAGGCATATGAGAGAAATGCCAAGGAAAAAAATGCTATTCTTTGTGGATTATCAAACTCAGATTTTATCAAATTTATTCACTATGAAAATGCATAAGACATTTGGAACAAGTTGAAGAGAATCTATGAAGGAGATGACAAGGTAAAGAAATCCAAGCTAAAAACTTACAAAGGAAATTTTTAGATACATAAGATAAATGAAGAGGAGATGATTCTAGATTACCTCCTTAGGGTAGATGAAATAGTAATTACAACCAGAGACCTTGGAGAAGAAATGAAAGAGTCAATCATTGTCAAGAAGGTTTTTAGATCTTTGCCATCAAGATATTATTCTAAAATATCTATAGTAGAATAAGTAAGATATCTAGATAAAATAAGTATTGATGATTTGCATGGGACCTTCATAACCTATGAGATGAGAATGGAAGAAATAGACACTTATAAGAGAGAATTTGTATTTGATCTAGGCCAAAATTTAGGTGACAATTCGGGTGACGGTTCCATCCTAATTGATGACAGAACTTCTGGGAGACATAATTTTTGCACTGTAGCTCTAATAGACTCACCATTTGAACCGTAGAAAGATAATAATGAGGATAACATGGTGATATGTCATGGATATTTTATTTATGGATTTTAACCCCCAAAAACCTAATGGAAGTGCCCTAAATTTTAATTTTAGTAGTGTAGTCTAAAAATAGTAAGTTTTTAGAAATAGTAATTCCTTGAATTTTGTATTGTTTTAAATCATGGAAGTCAAACCACTTAATCTCCCTCGCTATTGGTGACCTTAAACATCCTCCCCATACTTTTATAATGTGTATAAATTAATATATAACCAAAAATAGAGATCAAACATCTCTTCCTAGAGATAAGCATATAGTTGTATTGTGATCTTGAGTAATAAAACATCTCTTCTAAGAGAATTCATTATTACTATGTTATTTTTGTGTTCTTGATCATCTACTACTCTATCTCATACACAACCTATAGTCAAAGGGGATGAAGAAGAGATTGTATATGCTAAGCTTGACACCATTATCACTTCATCAAAGACCCATGAGGAAAGGCTAGATGACAAGGAAAAATTGTTTTAATCCAAATTATGGGTAAAAGGTAAGCCTCTACATTTCATTATTTATAGTGGGAGTCAAAAAAATTTAATCTCTACTAAATTTGTGAAAAGTCTAAATCTATCCATGAAGCCTCACCCAAAGCTATACAATATTAGATAGTTGAGCCTAGGGAGAGACCTCTGTGTCACCCATCAATGTCTTATTTCATATGAAATAAAACCTTTCAAAGATGAGTCTTGTGTGATTTGGTTAGTCTAGATGTTTTTGATGTAGTCCTTAGTCAACCATGCATGTATGATTGATATGGCATCTATGAATCATGAACCTAAAGAATAACCTCACTCTTGGAACATGGCACTATAGGGTACCAGAGGTACCACCTCCCACATCTATCTCCCTGATCAGTGCCAAGCAATGTAAGAGGATGGTGGAAAAGACAAAGAAATTCATTGTCATGGTGGTCAAACCAAAGAAATACAAGAATGTTGATGTTGTAGTCTTGACTACACAATCAACACAATAGAAGTAGATGGGACAAATCATAAGAGAACATGATGACTTATTCAAGTCACCCACATGATTTCCATTACATTTCCAAGCAAAACATTTTATCAATTTGATCCTAGGATAAGCTTTGTCTAATAGTCCTTTATATCACAGATCAATTTTGGAGACTGATGAGATAAAAAGATAGATTCAAGAATTGATTCAAAAGGGTCACATCAGGCCAAGATATTCACCCTATGGTATCCCAATTATTGTAGCACCAAATAAAGATGGAACATGGAGGCTTTGCATTGACTATCAATCCCTGAATAAAGTCACTATGAAGAATTGATACCCTCTCCCTAGGATTGATGACCTATTGGACCAAATCTATGGTGTGAAGTTATTTACCGAAATTGATCTCAAATATGAATATCACCAAATTCCCATCGATCACATTGATGTCTAGAAGATTGCATTAAAATTTAAGGAGGGGATCTTTTAATGGTTGGTTATGCCTTTTGGCTTAATTAACACACCTACAACCTTCATGAGGATGATGGATGACATCTTGTGACACTTCACCAACTTATTCATGGCTTCCTACTTGGATGACATACTCATCTATAGCAAAACATGGGATGAACATCTAAAACATTTTCATAGGGTGCTTCAAACTCTTTGGGAGCATAAGTTGTATGAAATTCTTGAAAAATGCACATTTGAGATGACAATAATTCAGTACCTCAAGTATGTTGTGAATGAAGAAGGGGTCCATGTTGATTTAGAAAAGATTTGGGTCATTCAAGAATGGCCTACACCAAAGACTCTCATAGAACTTCGTAGCTTCTGGGGTCTTGCAAATTTCTATCACATGTTTGTTCTTTGATTTTCACATGTTGCTTGGTCACTAACCCAAGAAACTAAAGGAGGAGCTAAAGATAAATTTTAGTGGGGTGAAATATAGTAAAGGGAATTTTAAAATTTGAAGAATAGACTTTGCTCAGCCCTTGTTCTTATTGTTTCTATACAATATTCGCTTTCACATTCAAAGAGAGAAATGAGAAACTAAGAGATAGTCTAGGGTTAGAAGATACCCAGATGAAGTCGTGTGCATTAAAATCAGACGTTGGAAGGTACTCCTCTTTGGCTATGGAGGAATGACACCTACAAAGAAAAAGAGACTAAAACATGAAAAATGTTAGATGAGGAGATGGTGGGCTGTCAAGCAAAAGCTTGATCCCTGAAGTACGAAGACTTCCTTGAGGGATATCAACCCACTGATTAAAAATAGAATATTTGACAAAAATAGAAATAGTGAAAGATAGGATGAAAGAAATAAAATACAAAAAGCAAAATGCATACCTGATATGCAGCAAATTACTCTAAATAGTCATTGGTGTTGGTCTCTGTGCTGGCGTCGGTCAAGGAAGGGAGCCGATGTCGATTAAAGTGCCAACGTCAGTAGGGGTAATGATCAGCGTCGGTCAGGGTAACAATTTTTAGATAGGGTCTAGTCGGGTCTGGATAGGGTTTTAGGATTGCAGAATGGTCTGAAGTTTCATTTGAGGCTTAGGGAGCCGGTTTGGGAGTCAGAGGGATTGTTTGGGGGTTTGTGCAGAAATCTAGGTAGAATTATAGACTATATATTTTGAAAAGGGTGGATAGAGGTGATACGGGAGGAAGTCAAGTCAGGTCTATAATCTGAATCTAAATCAAGGTGGTGATATCAATTAAAAACAATAACCAGAGAACAAAATAAAAGCATAGAATAAACACTTACCTGTTACATGCTGAAGATAGATTAGGAGACATAATTGATGTTGTCGGTGTGTTGCAGAAGTTTGATGTAGTAGACCTCTAGTGAGATGACTGAAGTAGGATACCTATACCGGAGAGAGAGAGAATACGAGAGATTTGATTGCACATTGATTGAATGCAAAAATTGGTTGATCATTTTGAAGGTTGAATGAAAGAATGTTTTGAAAGAAGGTTTGATAACTGATCAGGAAACTAATTGGTAACCAAATAAGGAATAATGGATAATGGATAATGGATCTTGCATTCATGTTGAGAACATAGTATTAAGGATAACTGACGTCAGCAGGATCACCGACATCAGTTGAGTAGTGACCGACGTCGATAAATGTAGAATGGGGATAGAGGCTAATTTTAGCTTTCTACTCATTTTTACATGCTGCCAGGGTCAAGGCTCATGGGAAAATGGTCAATAGGGGTTAGACACAATTTTGGTGTCTACATTTGCCCCTTTTTGTCTTGTTGGTTTTTCTGGATGAACTGTAAGACAAAAATAGGAGTTGGTTGCCCCAGGTGTGGGATGAGGTGTTCCCCCCTCAAAGTGGGAGTCAAGGGAAGGGAACTGGAGATCGAGTGTCGATTTGATAGAGAGAAGAGAAGGTCAAGAATAAGTGTGAATGTGGCAAAGGGCAAGATTGCATGTATACCACACCACGCGGTAGGCAAGTCAAATTGTCATGGTTAATGGGTCGAGGAGTGGTAGAATCGAAATAACCAGGCCCCAGCATGTAGTCATAGCTGATTGGATCATTCGGTCCAAGCTGTAGCTCCAATGGGTCATCATGTTCCAAGTATCCTAGGTGTAGGAAGTGCTCATAGAAAACACGAGAAAAACACAAGCATGAGGGATCAACGTGCTCACAATCTGATACTCATGAGGGTTAGGTGACAATTGGCCAACTAGGCATGAGGTAGAAAAGGCAATCAAAACAACCAAGGCAGAGTTGTCTCAAAAGGGGTCAGAGGAGATAGTCATGATCTCCAAGGTCAGGCGGTTGATGGATGAAGGCAAAAGTGAACACAAGGGTGCCCCAGGGGGCGAAGATCAACTGGTCAGGAAAATTGACTGATGGGGGCCATGATTGGGGGGTAATGGGATGAAAAAGGAGGTTAGAGGGCCATCGATGTTGGTTATAAAACTAACATCGGTGGCCAAAATTAACTGATGGTGGCAAAAATCGACCGACAACGGTGCCCTAGGGCACGCTGATGCCGATGTCAATGGCCTACCAAATCTGACAAAATTGAATTGGCAGCCCACCAAAAGTCATTTGTGATTGTGCTAAAGTGAAAAAAAGGAGCTCTAGAGTGATTGGGGGAATAAGTCTAGCACCTCCATATGTCTGAGGGAACATGCTTGAAATGATGAAAAAGAAGGCAAAGGTTGTTCACCCTTAGCAATTGTCCACATTAAGTGATGGACATATGCTAAAAATGAAGTGAGTCTATTTATGTGTCGGCAAGTAATTGTTTATGCTAAACATAAATTGAGTAGTCAAGAGTTTTCATGTACATTGGTTTCCATAGAAACTAGTGTGAATAGGTTAGGTGAATGGTTTGAGCTGAGTGTGACAAATGATATAATGTGACAAAAGTGTGAAAAAAAGGTAAAAAGCATAATCACCCTTTATTTGACAAGGACCAAAAGGCAGCATAGATAGGGGTTGTTAGAACTAAGAGCCCCATTCATGCATTACATCATTGACTAGATGTTGTGTTAGAATGGTAATCGAATCGCTTTGACATTAAAGTGAGATTGAAGTCCATTAAGCAGGTGTTAGGGTAAGAGGAAATAGGGTAACCCATTTTAAGAGTAGAGATAACCTTGCCCCTTTTTATAGGAGACCCTGAGACAACTATAAGTCATGTCCATGACTCATTTTTTGTTTTTTTTGGCATAGACTGATCAATGTGGGAAGCCTGTATAGAGATGTCATTGTGCTTGGTGGTTAGTTGTGAAGCTAATCGATGCAGGAAGATTCTAAGATAGTGTTGTTTATTACCAGATTAGTCATAGCCATCCTTCAAGGGAGTGGTCTAAATTTTTGCTTAATATAAGGGCTTTTAAATAGCTGTCCTTCGAGGGAGCAGTCTATTAGCTACAACAATGATAGTACAGTTGTCCTTCGAGGGAGAAATTTGCCTTTTTAATTTGATATTGATATGGTGACCGTGGATATTTTACATCTTGATTTATTTTTGATAGAAATTTGAGTCATGGACAAGACTATGGAAGTTCAAAGGCCCCCTTTTATTAGGATAAAGCATCTGTACTGTATAAAAGGGTTATAGAGGAATTGTTAAGAGGAATAGGGATGAAAGGAATTAGGACTAAGAGGATGGGGATTGCTCAAGGGATGAGCTCAAGTTAAATGTCAAGTGAATGAGTACTCGACTAGCAATAGAATGGTCACAGATGTAATGCATTAAGAGGCTCAGATACTGGTCATCCATCAAGAGAGGACAGACGATAAGTCCGTGATCCATACTTGTGTGTGATGATGAAAGGTCTAAGCTAATTAGGGGCAAACTTGCCTCATTTACTTCGCTCCATATTAGTCACATGCTGATTCTCTTTGAGGATGAGGTCTTTGATATTGAAATCTTATTCTCACATATTTTTGTCATAGGCTCGCTTGATGTGATTTTGATAGACATGGAGATGATTAAGGGCAGCAAGACGACACTCGTTAAGTAACTCAAGTTAAGCTAAGTGATCTTGATGAAAGTCATCATCGGAAAGGATGTCATGTAGAGAAATGCAGAGAGATGGGATCTGTGCTTCAAGAGGTAAGATAGTCTCTATTTCGTACATGAGAGAGAAAGGGGTAACACCCATAGAGGTTGAGATGCTAGTGCAGTAGGCCCACAAAGTGAAGGGAATGTGAATGTGCCAGTCCCTTCCTATGTCATTGACCACCTTCATGAGAATTTTAGTGAAAATTTTGTTAAAAGCCTTGGCCTGCCCATTTGCTTATGGGTAGTAAGGCGAAGAGAAACTGAGCTTGATTCCAAATGAGTCGCATAGCTTTTGGACAATTTTGTTTTTGAAGGACTTGCCATTGTCGGTGATTATCTTATGGGGGACACCGAAATGACAGATGATGTGGGTGCTGATGAAGTCGACGATCTTATTGGTTTTTATGGAAATGAGAGGAATGGCTTCCACCCACTTGGTGAAATATTCAGTGGCTATGATGATGGATTGATGATGAAGAGACGAGTGGGGGTTAATCTCACCGATGAGATCTAAACCCCACTGAGAAAAAGGCCAAAAATCCTAAGTGATTTGTAAGGCATGGCTGGGGAGATGAAGCAAATTAGAGTGCTGCTAATACTTGATGCAATGCCAGACATAGTCACTACAGTCTTGATGAAGGGTAGGCCAATAATAGCTCAAACGAAGGATGCACTTGGCAACCAAATTCCCACTGAAATGTCCACCACAAATCTCATCGTGGACTTGCTTAATGGCCTGAGATGCTTTAGTGGAGGTGAGACAACGAAGAAGGAGGCTGTCGAAGCCTCGCTTATAGAGAAGACCCCTTAGGATGGTATAGTGAGTGGTACGCTTGATAAAAGCTCATTGCACATTGCTAGAGAGGTTGGGAGGAATGACAAAAAAAGATAAGAAGTCCACAAGTTGCTTATACCAATCATCTCGTGGGCTAGAGTCTATAGTGTTGACATGATTAATGTTAGGAGAGATATAGGAAGGCAACGACATATGATGTACCATGCCAAAAAGTCTGGATGCAGATGAGGAAGATGGGATATGTAAAGTGAGAGAAGCCATGGTGTCAGCAAACTTATTCGTGGATCGAGGAATAGTCTGCAGGAGGTAATGGTCAAAAGATGCAAGGAGAATGTTAGTACAATTTTTGTACCTTTGCAAAATTTCATTTTTATAGAGGTATGAACCATTCACCTAATTGACGATGAGCTATGAGTCACCAAAGATGTTGATGGACTTGATGCTGAGAGAGAGGGCGGTCTGAAGTCCTAAAATTAAGGCCTCATACTCGGCCATATTATTGGTATAATCAAAGTCGAGCTTAAAAGATAAAGGCATGGGCTCCCCTTCGAGTGGGATGAGAATGACCCTAGCACCTCCACTGAGTTGACATTTGGAGCCATCGAATAACATGGTCATCTGATAGACGGTGTCATTGGTGGAAAGCACGGTGATATGTTCATCAGGAAACTCACACTATAGAGGTTGATTGTCAAAAAGAGGGGCATCTGCCAGTTGGTCAGCGATGGTTTGCCCCTTGAAAGATTTTTGCTGGATGAATTTGAGGTCAAATTTAGTAAGCAGCATGAGCCACCGAGCCATACATTGATTCTGATATGGCTTGGAGTGCATATACTTGAGAGGGTCGGTGTGGGTGATGACAAAGGTCTTGTGGTTAAAAAGATAATGGCAGAGCTTGGTAGTGGCAAAGACTAACACCAAACATAGTTTATCGATATGGGTGTATCGAGTTTCATAGTCGACCAGTGTTCGGCCGATATAATAGACTTCTTGTTCACGGTGATGCTCATCTTGATGCACGATCATGGCACCTAACGAATGATTAGTGGTTGAGATATAAAGGTAAAAGGGTTGGTCATCTTTAGGTGGAATGAGGACTGGTGGAAAGACCAAATAGCATTTAAGGGATTCAAAAGCCTCTTGACAGTCCTTATCCCATGTAAAGGAGATGTCCTTCTTAAGGAGATGATGAAAAGGTTGGCAGCGGTCAGAAAGTTGTGAGATGAAATGGCGAATGGACTGGAGCTTCCCTTGTAAACTACTAAGCTGCTTGAGATTGGTTAGAGGTGGCATTTTGAGGATAGCGCAAATCTTGGGGGGATCTATCTTGATGCCACATAAAGAAATGATGAAGTTGAGAAGCTTACCAGAGAGGTCCCCAAAGACACATTTCTTGGGGTTAAGGCAAACATTGTATTGAAGTAGATGAGAGAAGATGATCTTGAGAATGGTCAAATGGTCACGGTGAAGCTTGGACTTGCCTAGTAGGTCATCCACATAGTCTTCCATGATTTTGTGGAGGAGATCGTGGAAAATGTAGGTCATGGCACACTGATAAGTGGCACCTACATTCTTCAAGCTGAAAGACATGACTCGATAGCAGAAAGTCCCCCATGGGGTAATGAAAGTGGTCTTGTGCTGATCTTCCAGAGTAATCAAGATTTGATTGTATCCTGAAAACCCATCCATGAGAGATAGCATCTCATGGCCGGTTGTGAGATCAACAAGCTATTTAATGTTAGGAAGAGGAAAGTCATCTTTGGGATAGGCTAAGTTAAGGTGACAATAGTCTGTGCAAATCTGGATCCCCCCAGTCACCTTGGTGACTAGGACGATATTAGAGACCCACTATGGATAATTGATGGGCTGGATGAAGGAGACAAAAAGGAGGTGTTGAAGCTTATCTTTGACAAGGAGGGCAACATGAGGATGCATCTTTCAAAGATTTTGCTTGACAGGCTTATCCTCTAGTTTGGTGATAATGTTATGGGTAGCGATGGTGGGGTCGATGCTAGGCATGTCACTGTAAGTCCAGGCAAAGGCCTTGCTATGGTCGGAGAGGAACTGGGTATAGTCAAGTTGCTCCTGAGCGTCTAAAGATTAGACAATCTTTAAGACATAAGGAACATTAGAAGAAGGAAGGTTGATGTCAATGGTTGATTCATTTAACATAACCTGGGTCTCTGAAAGGAGGGAGCGCTGGATGAAAGAGTCATCGGCACCCATGTAAGAAAGAATGGCATCATCATCAATGCAGTGGATAGTGTGAATGGTCACTGACTCATCTTCTATCATGCTAGGAAAAATGAGAGGGAGAGACCTGGACACCACATTGAGCTGATAAGTTAGGGGTTCCAGGCAGATGGTGTTTATGTAAAAAAACTAGGAGGAATGGAAACCACTAACTCCATAGGTGAAGGAGGAAGAATGGGCGAGCGTGGAGGAGATTGGTCAATGGTTGGTGTAGGACAAAGGTCTGTAAGGTCCTGAGTAGGGTCATGATATCCCAAGCCATATCATTTCTTGTCATCGTCATCATTGAGTAGCTCAATAAGCTGATGGGAGCCTTGCTCATAGCGTCTGAAACCAAAACCCTTCCATGCACACTTATAAAGGTAAGTGTGTGCAAAGGTGGGGTTGCCAAGAAAAGAGAAGTCTAATGTGAAAGGTTGAGGTGAAGAAAGAGGATTGCTATCAGTAGGAGCTTGATCAAGCCCCCCATAGACAAGGTTGGTTTAGAGCTGAGGAGGACCATAAGGCATGATCATCCTGATATAATGGTCATAACTAGGGTTGTGATGAAGGCGTCCATACTCTTGTGGATTTTGGAACATGTCTAAGGCTAGCAAGTGATACTCTCCAAGTGAAAGTCATTAGAAGATGTCTTCTAAGGGGTCTGTGGTCGTTGCTTGAAGGGGAGGTGTGAGGGTGACCGCCTATTGTGAACTGGTCAAAGCTTCTGTAGATGGAGACAGTGTCGAGATTGATGGCTTGAAAGGAATGAGGACATCATTTGGATGGTAGGTGGTGTTACAAGTTTTGAATGGTGAAGGGTCAGCAGGAATGGTGTGGACTTGCCCATCGTGCTCAAATTTTGCACAATGGTGCAGGGTGGAGGGGACACAGGCCATGGCACAGATCCAGGGTCGGCCCAGCAACATGTTGTATTGAAACTCTCCTTTGATGATATAGAAGAGCTCTAAGACTATACGTGGACCAACGCAAATGTGAAGGATGACTATGCCAATGGTTGTGGCAGTGGTGTCATTAAAGGAGTGCAAGATTGTGTCAGTTTTGGAGACACAATTCTTGGGAAGAGCCAATTGATCAAAGGCATGGGTGGAGATAATATTGATGCTGGTGCCTCCATCAATAATAACGCATTTAATGTGTGTCTGATCAACATAGGTAGTGATGAACAGGGCAACATCTTGATCTTCTATGTTGGATGTGGGAATCTCAGAATCACTGAATGTGATGGAGGTAACAGGGGCTAAAGAGTGGACAAGGGCAGCAAGTGGTTGGGGGTCCTTGGGTTAGACCTCCATTGCTTGTAGGGCTCTGATGAGGGCTTGACGATGTTGAGGTGAGGTTTGGTTGAGGTCATAGAGAGACATCTTCACCAGTGTTTGGTGAAGCTGTTTCAACATGGAGTGATGGATTAGTCCGAAAGAAGAAGAAGAAGAAGAGGGTTGAGACACGCCAAGGATAAAAATTTTAGGCTTTGGTGCTAGAGGTGGATTGATGAAAGGGTAGGTCCAAGGAATGGTGGCTTTTTCTTTCACCTTGTCCTTTTGTGACCTAGTGGTTATGTGAATGGCATTGATTTCAAAGATAGGAGGTGAAGGAGGTAAAGGGGTCGTAACCTGTTGATGAGATGTTGATGGGTTTGAAGAGGTTGGAGGGTTATGAGAAGGACTCAGGGGTCAGTCAAGAGTGTCCTCAAAGAGAAGAGTGTCTTTCTCCAGATAGTGGTGAATGATGGCCTTGAGGGCACAGCAAGTCTCGGTATCATGTCTTGGCGTACAATGGTATAAGCAAATCTTTGTGTCGTCGAACCAAGAGGGCTTAGACCCGAGGGGTTGGAAAAAGCCTGATGGGTGGAAGGGTTATGCTAGAAGTTTGAAAAAGTTGGTGTAATATCAGAGAGTATGAGCCCACTAAAGGGTCCGTGCTCGGTGATGTGTGTGATACTGGTGACTTTTGCTTGGGCGGAGTTAGAGGAGGCTTTTGTACCACCATTTGGGTTGACGGTGTGGTGACAGGTGGAGATGACACTTTGTTTGTGGGAGGTACCACCTTTTTGAGAGAGGGTAGACTGGAGGTAGGCAAAGGAAGCAAAGGAGGCAATGGGTTTTGATTAAAGGTCAGAGTGGGAAGGACTCTAGTCAGGGTCGAAGGATGGGGGCCCAAAATGGAGGGTAATGGTGATGGAGGAGGAGGCATTCACCTCTATGGTTTAGCAGTCTTCTGTGACTTAGGTTGAAGACTACTATAGGTCGAGGTCTGGTCTAGGTCCACCTTCACTTGCAGATGAGTGAGGGTAGAGACAGGGCAAATGCCAAGTGACTTGATAGGTTTAGATGGGGTAGATGTGGGTTTTGGTTTTGATGGGGTCGGTTGAGGTTTAGAAATGGGAGTCTGGTTTTTGTTAAGGGTCTTGGGAGATTTCACCATGGGAGGATTGGTTGCATGAGATAAGAGGGCATGGGCATGTTGAAGAGTTTTGAGACGCTCCCACAATACCTGATGTTCCACTTTCCTTGAAGGGAGAAGTCCAATTTTCTCCACTAGTCAGGAAAATGGCTGAGAAGATGTTGAATGGGGTTTGGGTTCTTGAG
Source organism: Torreya grandis (assembly GCA_037957365.1). Taxonomy (NCBI): domain Eukaryota; kingdom Viridiplantae; phylum Streptophyta; class Pinopsida; order Cupressales; family Taxaceae; genus Torreya; species Torreya grandis. The sequence continues at coordinate 1,334,424 of JARHVA010003557.1, forward strand.
AAGATGTTGACGGTTGTGGGACCGAAGGTGTGGTAGTCTCGGTCCCAAGGCATGATGAAGTTGTGACAGGTTCATCCTTGGTTGGAGACGAAGGAGAGGTAGGTTCTTCCCTAGGTGGAGAAGAAACTGGAGAATGAGGCTCCTCAAGTGGGTAAAGGGCAGGGATGATTGTGCCCTCCACTTGCGGTCAAGGAGTAGGAAGGGTCGTGTCCTCCATAGGCAACAGGAAGGAGGATGGTGAGACCGATGATGCTGATAAGGTCGAGGCATCCTCCAAGATGAGAGAGGGTGATGGAAAACTAACCAGAGAAAGAGGTTTGTCCACATGTGATGGACTGATGGATGGACTCACCTCTTGAGGTTGGTTGGAAATGAAGGGTGAGACCGTATTGACTGTTTGAATGTTGTGTTCATGAGTGTCATCAATCAAGGTCTGGACATTGTTTTGAGTTGGTAGATGATTAGGGAATGGTTGCTTGAAGATGTTGATACCTTGATTAGGTGGTGCATTGGGATTGTCTAAGATGAGGTCACCCTTTTCAAGCATGTCTTGGATTATGTTTTTAAGGGTTTTCCAGTTTCCTATGTCATGTCCCTTAACACAGTGGTAGTTATAGAAGTCGTTTTCCCTATACCACGTAGGGATGGTGCATGAGGGATCAAATTGTGGACGTGGTCAGATCTGGGGGAGATTAAGGACCCCCTATTTGATGAGTTTTTCCAGCACAGATGCGTATGATTCTCTGAGTGGAGTATACTATCATTATACGTATCTCTGCTACAATTGGTGGGTGGCACTCTAGGACGTGGATGGCTCAGGCTAGTTAGTTAAAGGGGAAGAGGAGGAAGATCTAACAACCACAACATTTGCTAAAGCTTTAGATTTAGGATTGGATGAGGAAGGCTTAGAAGAGGAGTCATTGGTCTTGGAGTTGGGATTCTTGCTCCATAACTTGACTTTATTCTCCTCAATGGCACGTAACTCAAGTTTGCGGGCCATCGTGAAGGCTTCGTCAAAAGTGTGGAAGGTCTAAACCCTTAAGGTGGAAGAAATATGTTTGGCATAGGCTTGGGAGAAAAGTTCAATAAGTTTAGGTTGGGGTAAAGAAAAGGAGAGTTGATTGATGAGGCCCCTCCATCAAGCAATGAAATCAGCAATGGATTCATCCTCAAATTGGCAGATAGAATAGAGGTATGTGATTGAGACCTTCTTGGTGATGTTGATAGAGAAATGATCAAGGAAGAGCTGGGCCATTTGAGTGAACATGAAGAAGGAATGGCTGGCAAGGGAGCTGTACCAGTCAAGCACAACACCTGAGAGAGACATAGGAAATGTGCGCAAAAGCAACACATCATCGTGGGCGATAAGGTAATAGGCATGTCTGAATGCCCGTAAGTGCTATTGTGGGTCTTCCTTGCTTTGAAAATGAGAAAACTTAGGAAGTTCCCACTAGCTGGGATATGGCCTGATCGAGATAGAAGGATGAATGGGCTCATTACAAATTTGTTCATATGAGAGAGTATTACGTGAGCTGAAAATGGAGGTCTCTAGGCTAGACATCTTGTCCATCAGCATTTTGATGATATCTATTCATGGATTAGTGGGTGGAGCACCCCCTAGATTGTGAGGTGCTTGAAAGAGGCTAGAAGAGGCATATGATGTAGTCAGTTGTACCAGTAAGGGTGCAACATACAGATGACTAGTCATAGGGATAGAAGAGGAGACTAAGGATGGTTGGGTAGAAGGCATGGCTAGGCTTGATGTTGCCACGGGAGGTTGGTTAGTGGTAACATGGGCCAATGGATAGGTAGCCACCCTAGTGTTGATAGGAGCAAGGGTAGGTGGAATAGAGATGACCAAATTCTGAAAGGGGGTAGAGAGTGGTTGAGTGGGTTGAGGTTGATAGGGGGCTGAAACCCCAGTGGAAGTGGGCCCAAAGATGGAGGGAGAGGCCACACTTGGATGGTTGGTCAAAGGCTAGTCATTGGTCAAGGCAATAGCCTGGGTGTCTAAAGGTTGAACTACAGACGTTGTTGATATGACTGCAGTCTCAAGAAGAGAGGTCGACATTCCATAAATCGGATTGCCCAAGGAGTCTCGCATTTGGCTATTCGTGAGATAGTGCTGCAAGGCTTTGACATTGAGGTCCAAGAATTATGCAAAATATTGGTCCCCTTTTAGGATAATAGGAGTTTGGGTCAGGGATGGTCTAGTAGGAGTTCTTTCAGTCTCTGAGTGGAACTCCATTATAGGACTAGTTATGGACGGGGTAGATGGAAGCGGGTGATGCCTCGCATGATCGACTAAAGTCTTGGCTCGGCTATGAGTTAGAACCATTCAAGGCAAGAAAGAATGTCCTCATAAGCTCAAATAAGTAGATAAGAATAGAAAAGATGAAGAACACAAGCAGATCCTAAAAAAACCCTAGGAGTAAATTATTAGGATTATAGTGGCTTATGCCTTAGAATATGTGTAGAGGAAGATTGGATTTTGAGTCAGGTCCGAAAAGAATTAGACTATGGATGGTTTCAGGTTAGTTATGGTGCTCAAAATTCTATGTTAGGTTCCATACTTGGCTTGGTGCTAAGGAGCGAGCTCCCCTCACTTCACGAGTCTAGTGATAAGCTGGTCTCGCTTAGCCAAAATATACTTCCCCTAGAGATTAGACTCTGCCAGAGAACAGAGTGGGCTTTCCCCTTGGTGATGAAATCCAAGTAAGATCATCAGGACGGGTAAGGTATCCGTTGGGTGATGAAATCCCAGTTGGGCCTTATCTCAGGTAAGTTAAGATGTTTGTTTTGTGTAAGTGGTTTGGTCGTGTAACATAAAGTGGACTAGATTAATTCATGATGCAATTATTAATTACTAGGTGTGGTCTAAGAAATGCAAGCAAGCAGAAGTGAAATGCAATGTGTTTTAAGCCCAAGTTGAAACGTGAAGTTGGAATGAAAACAAGTTGAGAAAGGGTTGAAGAATATGATTTTTGACTAGTCTAAAAGTGCAAGAAAAGAAAGAAAAGTTATTTTTAGTCCTACTGATGGTGTCATTTATAAGAGATGAAAGAGGTGAAAAGGGAGAAACCTAATGCACCTATATTAAAAGAAAGAAAGAAAGAACCCAAGGAAGTCCCTAAGGTCCCACCGGGCATGCCAGAATGTTTCTATATGATATTCACTTTCACATTCAAAGAGAGAAATGAGAAACTAAGAGATAGTCTAGGGTTAGAAGATACTCAGATGAAGTCGTGCACACCGATATTAGACATTGGAAGGTACTCCTCTTTGGTTGTGGAGGAATGACACCTATAAAGAAAAAGAGACTTAAACACAAAAAATGTTAGATGAGGAGATGATGGGCTGTCAAGCAAAAGCTTGATCCCTGAAGTACAAAGACATCCTTCAGGGCTATCAACCCACTGATTAAAAATAGAATATTTGACAAAAATAGAAATAGTGAAAGATAGGATGAAAGAAATAAAAGACAAAAAGCAAAATGCATACTTGATATGCAGTAAATTGCTCTCACAGTCGCCGCTATCAGTCAAGGAAGGGAGCCGACATCGGTTAAAGTGCCGGCATCGGTAGGGGTAATGATCGGCGTCGATCAAGGCAGCAATTTTTGGATGGGGTCTAGTCGGGTCTGGATAGGGTTTAAGGATTGCAAAATGGTCTGAAGTTTCATCTGAGGGTTAGGGAGCTAGTTTGGGAGTCAGAGGGATTGTTTGGGGGTTTGTGCAGAAATCTGGGCAGAGTTATAGACTATATATTCTGAAAAGGGTGGATAGAGGTGATACAAAAGGAAGTCAAGTTGGGTCTATAATCTGAATCTAAATTAGGGTGGTGATATCAATTAAAAAAAATAACCAAAGAACAAAATAAAAGCATAGAACAAACACTTACCTGTTACATGCTAAAGATAGAGTAGGAAACATAATTGATGTTGTCAGTGTGTTGCAGAAGTTTGATGTAGTAGACCTCCAGTGAGATGACTGAAGCAGGATACCTGTACCAGAGAGAGATAATACAAGAGATTTGATTGCAGATTGATTGAATGCAAAAACTAGCTGATCATTCTGAAGGTCGAATGAAAGAATGTTTTGAAAGAAGGTTCGATAACCGATTGAGAAACTGATTGGCAACCAAATAAAGAATAACGGATAACAGATAATGGATCCTGCATTTAGGTCGAGAACGTAGTATTAAGGATAACCGACGTCATTAGGATCACTGACATCAGCCGAGTAGTGATCGACATTAGTGACGTCAGCCGAGTAGTGACCAACGTCGGTAGATGAAGAATGGGGACAGAGTCTAAGTTTAGCTTTTTGCTCATTTTTACATGCTACCAGGGTCAAGGCTCATGGGAAAATGGTCGACAGGGGTTAGACACAATTTCAGTGTCTACACTTGCCTTGCTAGATTTTGATCAACCTTTTGAGTTGATGACAGATGCATTTGAATATGCCATGGGAGCTATCATCGTGAAACATGGCCATCCTATTACATATCATAGCGAAACTTTCATTGATATGGTCTAGAAATATATAATATATGATAAGGAGCTTTATGCTATTCTACAAGCCTACAAATAATGGAACACAACATCTTGGGGAAAGAGATGGTCATCCACATTGACTACAAACCTTTGGAATTCATCTAGACATAGAGAAAACTACAAAATGAAAGGCACCAAAATTGGGCCACATATCTTTAGCAATTATATCTAATAATCAAACACAAAAAAGGGAGCTCAAATATGGATGTAGATTATCTAAGCCACCCACCAATTACTACACTCACAATAGTTCTTAACTTGTGTGGACATGAGAATGCCATTTAGGGTAATCTATATGAAGTAGATCCTACCTTTGTTAATACATATCAGGTGCTCCAAAAAGGTAAAAATGTTTTTTATTTCTATTTGTAAGATAATATCCTTTATCATATGGGGCACATCTATGTTTTAGCTAAAGAGGAAAAGAAGATGATATGGGAAGCACATTTCAGTAAGATAGCTGGACACTTTGGTGTAGAAATGATAGTGGTAGTTATTCAAAACACTTCTACTAGCCCCATATGTGAAAGGATGTGGAAATGTATCTCAAATATTTTACCCCATGTGTGATATCCAAGCTAATAAATAAGAATCAAGGATTGTACATGCCATTTCTAGAACCAACCACGCCTTGGGAATCTATCTCAATGGATTTTCTCTCAGGTTTGCCCATTTCAGAACATGGCAAGGACTGTATTTTGTTTTAGTTGATCATTTTTCAAAAATGGCTATCATGATTTATTGAAAGAAAAATATATCTACTAAAGAAGTTGCTTAACTATATTTTAGTCATGTATGGCTCCATTTTGGTCTCCCCAAGCCCATTATCTCAGATTGAGACAATAGGTTCCTGAGCATTTTCTAGTCCACTCTATGGAAGATGATGGATACCAAGTTGATGAAGTCTATAGCCTTCTATCCATAAAATGATGGTTAAATAGATGTGGTGAACTAATTGATTATTCACATGATTTGGATGTATCATTAAAAACATACATGCACATGGGATGAGGGGCTTCTTTTCATATAACATGGATACAATCAGGCTCTGGACAACTTGACCAAGCACAGTCCATTCCATGTATGCTTTGGGTTCCAACCCATGGCACAAATTTATATAGTTGTTCCATTATCCACCATTGAATACAAACCTCATGGAATATTTGAGGTAGAAAAAGCAACAAAGTTCATTAAAAAAATGAAACACATCTAGTAATAAGTTCATGACATCTTGGAGAAGATGAATCAGAAGTATAAACAATGCCATGACAAGAATAGGACTGCACACCATTTTGATATGGGTGACAAGGTTTGGTTGTGGCTTCATAAGGAATGACTTGTAGGCCCACATAGAAAAATTTGGCCTTTGTGATATGGTCCCTACACCATCACCAGAAAAGTTGGAGAAAATGCTTTTGAGTCAAACCTACTAGCCTACATTGGTCTGCATCTAGTATTCAACATGGAGCTCCTCAAACTTTATCATCCACCTTTTTTATACACTTTATTAATAGAATAAAAAATAAACATTGATGATCTTGATCCAAAGAGTTTTTCTCTAACAGAGGAGGATCAAATTGTGGACAACTTGATGAAGATAATAAGAGGACCCTTTATTCTGCTTCATCGAGTGGTCAAAAGGGGCTAGCTTAGCTACCAAGGTGAGTGGCTCATAGAGAATCAAATCAAGACAAAACTAAAAAACCTAATGAGTAACATTGATGTAATGGGGACCATTACTTTTCAAGGAGGGAGGAATGACCTAGGCAACAATTTAGGTGATAATTAGGGTGACGGTTCCATCCTAATTGATGATGGAGCTTTTGGGAGCCATAATTTTTGCACCGTAGCTCCAATCGACTCACCATTTGAACCATTGAAAAGATAAGAATGAGGAAAATGATTTGAGATATAATGGAGTTTACTTGATAAAATTTTACTCCAAAAATCCCAATAGAAGTGCCCAAAATTTTAATTTTAGTAGTGTAGTCTAAAAATAGTAAGTTTCTAAAAATAGTAATTCCTTGAACTATGTATTGTTTTAAATCATAGAAGTTGAACCACTTAATATCCCTTTATATTGGTGACCTTACACATCCTCCCCCTACTTTTATAATTTTTATAAATGAATATGTAACCCAAAATGGATATAAGACATCTCTTCCTAGAGATAAACATATAATTGTACTGTGATTTTGAGTAATAAAACATCTCTTCTTAGAGAATTCATTATTACTATGTTATTTTTGTGTTCTTGAAATATTTATCCACCAAAACTTATAATTTTTGGATTAGTAGTATCATAGTGGTTTTTCTTGAGAGTGTATGATCCTGAGGATGAGGTTAGGCTACAAGAAGCTTGGGTGGAAAACAATAGAGCTTCCAAACTATCCACCTATTCACTCCAAATGACTTCAAATGGAAGATGAAACTGAGACATCTGATCATTTCAAGTAAATGGTGAATGAAGCCCTCAAATTACAACAATCATATATGCTATAATAATTTTTTTGAATTCTCCAATAACTCCGTATGGGAAATTCTAGCTCTCCATCCACACTTCATGGCTCCTCATCCATGGAACATCCTTTTAGTGCCCCAACACCCTTCAAGGATTAGGTGAATTTTTATATTCTTAAATTTGAAGGAAAAATCAATACTGATGTAGTATAAAATTGGTTGGATCAAATGTCTTCCTACTTCTCTATAAATAAATTCACCGATGGAGAAAAGATCACTTTTGCTCTCTTGAAAGCATCACTGCCCATAAAAAATTGGTGGCAAGTGTAAAAAAAGTGGTTCAATATATATTACATTGGCCTTGAGGTGTAAGTGACTTGGGATGATTTCATGGAAGTGGTAAAGGATGAATACTATCCCATTGGATCATATGATGATTTGTACATACAATGGAAACAACTTCACCAAGGTAAGGACCAATTTGTTCAAGACTACATAGACATTTTTCATTCTTTGTTTTCAATATTGGACATCCAAGAAAGTGAGAAACATAAGATTATCAAATATCATGGTGGATTATAATGGTATATATGGGGGGAAATGGAACTCTTCAATTTGTAAACCCTTGGTGAGGCATACAAGTTCATAGTAGAGATTGAGCAGAAGCATGGTAGAAATAATACAAAGAGTCAGCCTTAAAAATCAAAAGGTGACAAAGAAGGTCAAATATGAGGCCAAAATTGGAAGGAAAAGGAGTTTCAAGATAAGAAACCCTAGAAGGGGAAGGCCATAAAATGGTGTGATTACCAAAAAATTAGAACTCCCTCTAAAGAAGAATGTTGACCGATCAAGTCACTTCTTTCTAAGTCAATATACTCAACATCTACTACTCTATCTCATACACAACCTACATTTGAAGATGACAAAGAAGAGATTATATATTTTGAGCCCAAAACCATTGTCACTTCATCAGATACCCATGAGGAAAGGCTAGATGACAAAGAAAGATTGTTTCACTCTAAATTATGGGTAAAAGGTAAGCCTCTACATTTCGTTCTTGATAGTGGGAGTCAAAAGAATTTAATCTCTACTAAATTTATAAAAATTATAAATCTATCCATGAAGCCTCACCCAAATTTATATAGTATTTGATGGTTGAGCCCAGGGAGAGACCTTTGTGTCACTCATCAGTGTCTTCTTACATATGTAATAAAACCTTTCCAAGATGAAGTCTTGTGTGATGTGGATAATCTAGATGTTTGTGATGTACTCCTTAGTCAACCATTCATATATGATTGACATGGAATGTATGAATCATGAACCCAAATAATCACCCTCACTCTTGAAACCTTGTGTTATAGTGTACTAGAGGTACCACCTCCCACATCTGTCTCCTTGATCAGTGGTAAAAAATGTAAGATGTTGGTGGAAAAGATAAACCAATTCATTCTCATGGTGGTTAAACCAAATAAATCCAAGAAGGCCGATGTTGTAGTCCTGACTACATAATCAAAACAACAACAAAAGTAGATGGGACAAATCATAGGAGAATATGATGACTTATTCAAGTCACCCATAAGAATTCCACTACATTGCTAGGTAAAACATTCTATTGATTTGTTCCCAAGTTCACCTTTGAATAATAGTCTTTTGTAACATAGATTAGTTTTAGAGAATGATGAGATAAAAATATAGATTCAAGAATTGATCCAAAAGGGTCACATCAGGCCAAGGTCTTAACCTTGTGGTATCCCAATTGTCTTGGTACGAAAGAAAGATGGAACATGGAGGCTTTGAATTGACTATCGAACCCTAAATAAAATCATTGTGAAGAATCACTACCCTTTTCCCAAGATTGATGACCTATTGGACCAACTCTATGGTGTTAATTTCTTCACCAAAATTGATCTCAAATTTAGCTATCACCAAATTCAAATTGATCCCACCAATGCCTGGGAGACTGCATTCAAATCTAAGGAAGGGCTATTCGAATGGTTGGTTATGCCTTTTAGCTTAAATAATTCCCTTAAAACCTTCATGAAGATGAGGGATGAAATCTTACACCCCTGCACTAACTTATTCATGGTTATCTACTTGGATGACATACTCATCTACAACAAAACATGGGAGGAACATCTACAACATGTTCGTAAGGTGATTCAAACTCTTTAGGAGCACAAGTTGTATGAAAATCTCAATAAATTCACTTTTGGGATGACAAAAATTTAGTAGATTAGGTATGCTGTGAATAAGGAAGGGGTCCATGTTGATCTAGAAAAGATTCAGGTTATTCAAGAATGGGCTACACCAAGGACCCTCATAGAACTTCATAGCTTCTTGGGTCTTTCAAATTTATATCATAGCTTTGTTCTTGTATTTTCACATGTTTATTTGTTACTAACCCAAGTGACTAAAGGAGGAGCTAAAACTATATTTTAATGTGGTGAAATATAGAAAAGGGCATTTGAGAATTTAAAGAATAGACTTTGCTCAGCCCCTGTTCTTACCTTTCTAGATTTGCATCAACATTTTGAGTTCATGATAGATGTATTTTAATATGCCATGGGAGCTATCATCATGCAACTTGGCCATCTTGTTGCATATCATAGTGAAAATTTCACTGATATAGTCAAGAAATATCTCACATATGATAAGGAGCTCTATGCCATTGTGCAAGCCTATAAATAATGGAAACACTACATCTTAAGGAAAGAGACAATCATCCACACTAACCATAGACCATTAGAATTCATCCAAATATATATAAAACTATGAAATGAGAGGCACAAAAAATGGGCCATATATCTTTAGCAATTATATTTGATAATCAAACACAAAAATGGGAGTTTAAATGTAGCTACAGATTGTTTGAACCACCCACCAATTACTATACTCACAATAGTTCTTGACCTATGAGGACATGAGACTGCCACTTGGGGTAATCTGTATGAAGGAGATGCTACCTTTGTTGATATATATCAAGTGATCCAAAAAGGTAAACATGACTTTGATTTCTATTTGCAAGATAATGTCCTTTGTCATATGGGGCACATCTGTGTTCTAACTATAGAGAAATAAAAGATGATATGGGAATCATAATTTAGTAGGATAGCTAGAGACTTTGGTTTAGAAAATAAATTGGTAGTTTTTTGAAGACACTTTTACTATCCCCTACACCATCACCAAAAAAGTTTGAGAAAATGATTTTGAGTTGAACCTACCAGCCTACCTTGGTCTGCATCCAATATTCAATGTAGAGCTTCTCAAACCATATCATCCACCTCTATTGGACACTTCAATCATAGCATAACAACTAGTCATTCATGAAATTTATCCACATAGTTTTGATCTAGTGGAGGAGGATCATATTGTGGACACCTAGATGAAGACGATAAGAGGACTCTCTATTCCACTTTATCGGGCAATTAAAAGGGGCCAGCTTAGCCACCAACATGAGTGGCTCATAGAGAATCAAATCAAGATACAAATTCCACTCCTAATAAGGAAAATTTATGTAATGGGTACCATTGTTTCTCAAGGAGGGTGGAATGATCTGGGCAATAATTAAGGTGATAACTCTGGTGATGGTTCCATCCTAATTGATGACACAACTTCTGAGATCTATAACTTTTACACCGTAGCTCTAATTAGCTCACCATTTCAACCATTAGAAATGTAATAATTATGAGAACATGATGAAATGGTATGGATATTAGATAGATGAATTTTTATCCCTAAAAACCTAATTAAAGTGCCCTAAATTTCAATTTTAGTAGTGTAGTCTAAAAATAGTAATTCCTTGAATTCTATATTGTTTTAAATCATGGAAATCAAACCAATTAAACTTCCTCAATATTGGTGACCTTACACATCCTCCCCCTACTTTCATAATATGTATAAATTGACATGTAACCAAAAATGGAGATTAGACATTTCTTCCCAGAGATAAGCATATAGTTGTATTGTGATCTTGAGTAATAAAACATATCTTCTAAGAGAATTCATTGTTACTGTGTTATTTTTGTGTTCTTGAAATATTTTTCAACCAAAACTTCTAAGTTTTAGATTAGTGGTTTCAGAGTGATTTGTCTTGAGAGTGTATGATCCCAAGGATGAGGTCAGGCTATAAGAATCTTAGGTGGAAAATAATAGAGCTTCCAAACTATCCACCTATTCGCTCCAAATGACTTCAAATGGTGGATGACACTAAGACATCTGATCATTTCAATAAAATTGTGAATGAATCCATCCAACTTCAATAATCATAGATGCTTCAACAATTTTCTTAAATTCTCTAACAACTCCTAGAAAATTTTGGCTCTTCATCTGCACTTCCTAGCTCCTCATCCATGGAAAGTCCTTTCACTTCCCCAACACCCTTCAAGGTTTAGGTTAATTTTTATATTCCTAAATTTTAAGGAAAAATCAATGCTAATGTAATATAAAATTAGTTGGATCAATTGTCTTTTTACTTCTCTATAAATAAATTCACCGATGGAGAAAAGATCACTTTTGCTCTTTTGAAAGCATCATTGCCCATGAAAAATTGGTGCAAAGTGTACAAAAAGGGTTTAAATATAGATGAAATTGGCCTTGAGGTGGAACCAACCTATGATGATTTTATGGAAGTGGTAAAGGAAGAATACTATCCCATTGAAGCATATGATGATCTGTACATACATTGGTAATAACTTTTCCAAGGTAAGGACTAATCTATTCAAGACTACATAGACATTTTTCATTATTTGTCTCCAAGATTGGGCATCTAAGAAAGTGAGAAACATAAAAATCTAAAATATTATGGTGGAATATAATGATACATATGGGGGAAATGGAACTCTTCAATTTGGAAACCCTCAATGAGGCATACAAGTTCAAAGTGAAGATTGAGCAGAAGCATGGTAAAAAGAATAAAAAGAGTCATCTTTCAAAATGGAAAAGTGACAAGGAAGGTCAAACATTAGGCCAAAATTGGAAGCAAAAGGAGTTTCAATATAATAAACCCCAAAAGGGGAAGGTTAGAAAATAGTGTGAATACTACAAAATTAGAACTCACTCTAAAGAAGAATGTCAAGCCATCAAGTCACTGCTTTTTGAGTCACATTACTCAACATATACTACATTATCTCATACACAACCTATAGTCAAATAGGATGAAGAATATATTATATATGTTGAGCCCTACACCATTTTCACTTCATCACAGACCCATGAGGAAAGGCTAGATGATAAGGATAGATTGTTTCACTCCAAATTATGGGTAAAAGGTTAGCTTCTACATTTCATTCTTGATAGTGTGATTAAAAAGAATTTGATATCTACTAAATTTGTGAGAAGTCTAAATATATCCATGAAGCCTCATCCAAAGCCATATAGTATTGGATGGTTGAGCCCAGGGAGAGACCTCCTTGTCACCCATCAGTATCTTTTTCATATGCAATAAAACCTTTCCAAGATGAAGTATTGTGTGATGTGGTCAATCTAGATGTTTGTGATGTAATCCTTAGATAACCATTCATGTATGATTAATATGGAATCTATGAATCATGAACTTAAAGAATCACCCTCACTATTGGAACATAGTGTTATAGGGTACCAAAGGTACCACCTCCCACATCTATCTCCCTAATCAGTGCCAAGCAATGTAATAGGTTAGTGGAAAATATAAAGCAATTCATTCTCATGGTGGTAAAACCATAAAAATCCAACAAGATTGATGTTGTAGTCCTGACTACACAATAAACACAATAATAGAAGTAGATGGGACAAATCACAAGATAATATGATGAATTATTCAAGTCACCCATAGGAGTTCCATTGCATTAATAGGTAAAACATTCTATCAATTTGATCCCAAGTTCACCTTTGCCTAACAATCCTTTGTATCATAGACCAGTTTTAGAGAATGGTGAGATAAAAAGGTAGATTCAAGAATTGATCCAAAAGAGTCACATTAGGCCAAGCTCTTGACCTTATGGAATCCCAATTGTCCTAGCACCAAATAAATATGGAACATGGAGGCTTTGCATTAACTATCGATCCCTTAATAAAATCACTATGAAGAATCACTAACCTCTTCTTAGGATTGATGACCTATTGGAACAACTCCATGGTGTAAAGTTCTTCGCCAAAATTAATCTCAAATCTAGCTATCACTAAATTCCCATCGATCACACCAATGTCTAGAAGAATACATTCAAATCTAAGGAGGAGATCTTTGAATGGTTGTTTATGCCTTTTGGCTTAACTAACACACCTAAAACCTTCATGAGGATGATGGATGACTTCTTTTGACCCTTCACCTTCTTATTCATGGTTGTCTACTTAGATGACATACTCATCTACAACAAAACATGGGAGGAACATCTACAACATGTTTGTAAGGTGCTTCAAACTCTTTAGGAGCACAAGTTGTATGCAAATCTTGCTAAATGAACATTTGGGATGACAACAATTCAGTACCTCAGGTATGTTGTGAATGAGGAAGTGGTCCATGTTGATCTAAAAAATATTCAGGTTATTCAAGAATGGCCTATACCAAGGACCCTCATACAACTTCATAGCTTCTTGGGTCTTACAAATTTCTATCATATATTTGTTCTTGGATTTTCACATGTTGCTTGGTCACTAACCCAAGTGAACAAAGGAGGAGCTAAAGATACATTTTAGTGGGGTTAAATATAGAAAAGTGAATTTGAGAATTTGAATAATAGACTTTGTTTAGCCCTTGTTATTACCTTGCTATATTTGCATCAACCTTTTGAGTTGATGATAGATGCATTTGAATATGCCATAAGAGCTATCATCATGAAACATGGCCATCCTATTACATATCAAAGTGAAACTTTCATCTATATAGTTAGAAAATATTTGACATATGATAAGGAGATCTATACCATTGTGGAAGCCTAAAAACAATGAAAACAATACATCTTGAGGAAAGAGATGGTCATCTACACTAACCACAAACCATTAGAATTTATCCAGACATAGAGTAAAGAATGAAATGAGAGGCACCAAAAGTTGGCCACATATCTTTAGAAATTCCATTTAATAATCAAACACAAAAAGGGGAGCTCAAATACAACTATATATTGTCTAAGCCACTCACCAAGTACTACACTCACAATAGTTCTTGACCTGTGTGGACATGAGACTACCACTTAGGGTACTTTGTATGAAGCAGATCCTACCTTTGCTGATACATATCAGGTGCTCTAAAAAGGTAAACATGTTTCTAATTTATATTTTCAAGATAATGTCCTTTGTCATATGGGGCACATATGTGTTACAACTATAGAGGAATAGAAGATGATATGGGAAACACCTTTTACGAGGACAGATGGACACTTTGGTGTAGAAAAGATATTGGTGGTTCATCAAAAACACTTCTACTAGCCCCATATGCAAATGGATATCAAAAGGTATCTCAAATATTTCACCTCATGTGAGATAGCACAAGTAAATAAATAATAAGCAAGGATTATACATGCAATTGCCATAACCAACTAGGCCTTGGGAATATATCTCAATGGATTTTCTCTCAGGTTTTCCCACTTCAAAACATGGTAAGGACTATATTTTTGTTGTAGTTGATCATATTTCAAAAATGGCTATCATGATTACTTATAAGAAAAATATATCTACTGAAGAAACTTCTCAACTATATTTTAGTCATGTATGGATCCATTTTGGTCTCCCCAAGTTGATTATCTTAAATCAAGATAGCAAAATCCTGAGCATTTTTTGGTCCACTCTATGGAATATGATGGATACCAAACTAATGAAGTCCATAGCCTTCTATACATCGACTAATGGTAAGATAGAGGTGGTGAACCACATGATTTTTCACATGATTTGGATGTATCACTCCAAATATCCATGCACATGGGATGAGGGGATTCTTTTCATACTACATAGATATAATCAAGCCTTGCACAACTTAACCAAGCATAGTCCATTCCAAGTATGCTTTGGGTTCCAAGCCATGACACCAATTGATATAGTTGTTCTATTCTCCACCATGGAATACACACTTCATGGAATATTTGAGGTAGAAAAAGCAACAAATTTCATTAAATAAATGCAACACATCCAACAACAAGTTCATGACATCTTGGAGAAGATGAATTAGAAGTATAAGCAATGCCATGACAAACATAAGACTACATACCATTTTACTATGGGTCATAAGGTTTAGTTGTGGCTTTAGAAGGAAAAAATTGTAGGCCCACATATAAATTTTTTGTCTCTAGGATATGGTCCCTACACCATCACCAAAAAAGTTGGAAAAAATGCTTTTAAGTTAAACCTACCAGCTTACCTTGGTCTACATCTAATATTCAACATAGAACTCCTCAAACCATATCATCCACCTCTGTTAGACACTTCATTTATAATAGAACAACTATACATTGATGATATTGAACCATAGAGTTTTGCTCTAGTGGAAGAGGATCAAATTGTGGACACCTAGATGAAGACAACAAGAGGACTCTCTATTTTGCTTTATTAAGTGGTCAAAAGAGGCCAACTTAGCCACCAAGGTGAGTGGCTCACACAGAATAAAATCAAGACACAACTACCATATCTAATGAGGAACCTTTCCGCAATGGGTACCATTATTTCTTAAGGAGGGAGAATGACCTGGGTAATAATTTAGGTGACAATTTGGGTGACAATTCCATCTTAATTGATGATGATACTTGCGAGAGCCATAACTTTTGCACCGTATCTCCAATCGACTCATCGTTTGAATTTTTGGAAATATAATAATGAGGAGAATGTAGTGAGATGTCATGGATATTTGTTTGATGATTTTGACCCCTAAAAACCAAATAAAAGTGCACAAATTGTCAATATTAGTAATACAGTCTAAAAATAGTAAATTTCTAAAAATAGTAATTCTTTGAATTCTGTATTGTTTTAAATAATAGAAGTCAAACCAAATAATCTCCCTTAAGATTAGTGACCTTCCACATCCTCCCCCTACTTTTAAAATGTGTATAAATAAATATGTACCCAAAATGGAGATCAAACATCTCTTCCTAGAGATAAGCATATAGTTGTATTTTGATCTTGAGTAATAAAACATGTCTTGTCAAAGAATTCATTATTACTATGTTATTTTAATATTCTTGAAATATTTTTCAACCAAAACTTCTATGTTCTGGATTAGTGGTATCAAAGCGATTTTTCTTGAGAGTGTATGATCCTGAGGAGGAGGTCAGGCTAAAAAAATCTTAGGTGGAAAATAACAAAGATTCCAAACTATCCACCTATTCACTCCAAATGACTTCAAATGGTAGATGCCACTAAGACATCTGATCCTTTCAAGTAAATGGTGAATGAATCCCTCTAATGGAAAAAAGCAAAGATGCTACAACAATTTGCCTAAATTCTCCAACAACTCTTGAAGGGAAATTCTAGCTCTTCATATGTACTTCCTAGCTCCTCATCCATGGAATGTTTTTTCAGTTCCCCAACACCCTTCAAGGTTTAGGTGAATTTTGATATTCTTAAATTTGAAGGAAAAATCAATGCTGATGTAGTAGAAAATTGGATGGATCAATTGTCTTCCTACTTCTCTATAAATAAATTCACTGATGGAGAAAATATCACTTTTACTCTTTTGAAAGCATCATTACCTATGAAAAATTGGTGGGAAGTGTACAAAAAAAGGTTTAGTATAAATGAAATTGACCTTGAGGTATAAATGACTTGGGATGATTTCATGGAAGTGGTAAAGGAAGACTACTCTCCCATTGGAGCATATGATTAGCTATACATATAGTGGCAACAACTTTGCCAAGGTAAGGACCAATCTGTTCAAGACTACATAGACATTTTTCATTCTTTGTCTACAAGATTAGGAGTCCAAGAAAGTGAGAAACATAAGAATCTCAAATATCATGGTGGACTATATCGTTACATATGAGGAAAATGGAACTCTTCAATTTGGAAACCCTCAATGAGGCGTATAAGTGCATAGTGAAGATTGAATAGAAGCATGGCAGAAAGAATATAAAGAGTCAACCTTCAAAACGGAAAAATAATAAGGAAGGTCAAACACAAGGCCAAAATTTGAAGTAAAAGGAGTTTTAAGATAAGAAACCCTAAAAGGTAAAGGCTAGAAACATGGTGTGATTACCATAAGACTAGAACTCACTCTAAATAAGAATGTCAAGCCATCAAGTCACTTCTTTCTAATTCACAATACTCAACATCTACTGCTCTATCTCATACATAACCTAGATTTCAAGAGGATGAAGAAGATATTTTAGACGCTAAGGCTGAAACCATTGTCACTTCATCATAGACCCATGAGGAAAGTCCAGATGGCAAGGAAAGATTGTTTCACTCAAAATTATGGGTAAAAGGTAAGCCTCTACATTTCATTCTTGATAGTGGGAGTCAAAAGAATTTAATCTCTGCTAAAGTTATGAAAATTATAAATCCATCCATGAAGCCTCACCTAAAGCCATATAGTATTAGATGGTTAAGCCCAGGGAGAGACCTCTGTGTCACCCATCAGTGTCTTCTTTCATATGTAATAAAACCTTTCCCAGTTAAAGTCTTGTGTGATGTGGTCAATCTAGATATTTTTGATGTACCCCTTGGTCAACCATTCATGTATGATTGACATGGAATCTATGAATCATCAACCCAAAGAATCAACCTCACTCTTGGAACATGGCACTATAGGGTACCAAAAGGTACCACCTCCCACATCTATCTCCCTGATCAGTGCCAGGCAATTTAAGAGGTTGGTGGAAAAAACATAGTAATTCATTCTCATGGTGGTCAAACCTTAGAAATCCAAGAAATTTGATGTTATAGTCTTAACTACATAATCAACATAATAGAAGCAAATGGGACAAATAATAGGAAAATATGATGACTTATTCAAGTCACCCACAAGAGTTCCATTACATTGCTAGGTAAAACATTTTATCAATTTGATCCCAGGATCACCTTTGCCTAATAGTCCTATGTATTGAAAATTAGTTTTGGATAATGATGAGATAAAAAGATAGATTCAAGAATTGATCCAAAAATGTCACATCAGTCCAAGATCTTCACCATGTGGTAGCCCAATTATCTTGACACCAAAGAAATATGGAACATGGAGACTTTGCATTAACTATCGAGCCCTGAATAAAATCACTGTGAAGAATTGCTACCCTCTCCCTAGGATTGATGACCTATTAGACCAACTCCATGGTGCAAAGTTATTCACCAAAATTGATCTCAAATATAGCTATCACCAAATTCCCATCAATCTCACCGATGTCTAGAAGATTATATTCAAATCTAAGGAGGGGTTTTTTAAATGGTTGTTTATGCCTTTTGGCTTAACTAACACACTTGCAACCTTCATGAGGATGATGGATGACATCCTGTGACCCTTCACCAAATTATTCATGGTTTTCTACTTGGATGACATACTCATCTATAATAGAACATGGGAGGAACATCTAGAACATGTTCATAAGGTGATTCAAAATCTTTAGGGGCACAAGTTGTATGCAAATCTAGACAAATGCACATTCAGGATGATGATAATTTAGTACCTTAGGTATGTTTTAAATTATTAAGGGGTCCATGTTGATCCAAAAATGATTTGGGTTATTCAAGAATGGCCTACACCAAAGACCGTCACATAACTTCATATCTTATTAGGTTTTGCAAATTTATATCATAGGTTTGTTCTTGGATTTTCACATGTTGCTTGATCACTAACCTAGGTGACTAAAGGAGGAGATAAAGCTATATTTTAGTGGGGTTAAATATATAAAAGGGAATTTAAGAGTTTGAAGAATAGACATAGCTAAGCCCTTGTTCTTACCTTGCCATATTTTCATCAACCTTTTGAGTTAATGATAGATACATCTGAATATGCCATGGGATATGTCATCATGTAACATGTCCAACTTATTGCATATCATATTGAAACTTTCATTGATACAGTCAAGAAATATCCAACATATAATAAGGATATCTATGCCATTATTCAAGCTTACAAATAATGGAAACACTACATCTTGGGGAAGGAGATGGTCATCCACACTGACCATAGACCATTGGAATTCATCTAGACACAAAGAAAATTTGGAAATGAGAGGCACCAAAAGTGGGCCATATATCTTCAAAAATTCCATCTAATAGTCAAACACAAAAAGGGGAGCTCAAATACATCTATAAATTTTTTGATCCACCCACCAATTACTACAATCATAATAGTGCTTCACCTGTATGGACAGGAGACTACCACTTGGGGTACTCTGTATGAAGCAAATCCTACCTTTGCTAATACATATCAGGTGCTCTAAAAAGGTAAACATGTTTTTAATTTCTATTATCAAGATAATGTCCTTTGTCATATGGGGTACGTCTATGTTCTAGTTGCAAAGCAATAGAAGATGATATGGGAAGCACATTTTAGTAGGACAGTTGGACACTTTGGTGTATAAAAAACATTGGTAGTTCTACAAAAACACTTATACTTGGCCCATATGTGAAATGATGTGGAAAGGTATCTCAAATATAACACCCCATGTATAATAGCCAAGCTAACAAATAAGAAACAAGGATTGTACATTCTATTGTCAGAACCAACCAGGCCTTAGGAATCTATCTCAATGGACTTTCTCTCAAGTTTGCCCACTTCAAAACATGGCAAGGATTGTATTTTTATTGTAGTTGATCATTTTTCAAAAATGGTTATCATGATTGCTTTCAAGAAAAATATATCTATTAAAGAAATTTCTTAACTATATTTTAGTCATGTATGGCTCCATTTTGGTCTCCCCAAGTCCATTGTCTCAGATTGAGATAGCAAGTTCTTGAACACTTTTTGGTCCACTCTATGGAAGATGATGGATACTAAGCTGATAAAGTATATAGCCTTCCATCCAAAAACTAATATTCAGATAGAGGTGTTGAACCACTTGATTTTTCACATGATTCAGATGTATCACTCTAAACATCCACACACATGGGATGAGGGGATTCTTTTCATATAACATGGATATAATCTGGCCCTGCACATCTTGACCAAGTACAGTCCATTCCAATTATGCTTTGGGTTCCAACCCATGGTACTAGTTGATATTTTTGTTCCATTCAACAACATGGAATACACACCTCATGGAATATCTAAGGCAACAAAAGCAACAAAGTTCATTGAACAAATACAACATATCTAGTAGCAAGTTCATGACATCTTGGAGAAGATGAATCAAAAGTATAAGTAATGACGTGACAAACATGGGACTACACACCATTTTATTATGGGTGACAAGGTTTGGTTGTGGCTTTAGAATGAATGACTTATAGTCTCACATAGAAAAATTTGGCCTTTGTGATATGGTCCCTACACCATCAAAAAAAAAATTGGAGAAAAGGCTTTTGAGTTGAACCTACCAGCCTACCTTAGTCTACATCCAATATTTAATGTGGAGCTCTTCAAACCATATCATCCACACTTTTTGCACACCTTAGTCATAGTATAATAACTAAAAATTTATTATCTTGATCCATAGAGTTTTTATCTAGTGGAAGAGTATCATATTGTGGACACCTAGATGAAGACAATAAGAGGACTTTCTATTCTGTTTTATCAGGTGGTCAAAAGGGGCCAGCTTAGCCACAAAGGTGAGTGGCTCATAGAGAATCAAATAAAGACACAACTACCACACCTGATGAGGAACATTGATGCAAAAGGGACCATTTCTTCCCAAGTAGGGAGGAATGATCTAGGGAATAATCCAGGTGATAATTTGGGTGACGGTTCCATCTTAATTGATGATGGAACTTTTAGGAGCCATAACTTCTACACCATAGCTCCAATTGACTCACTATTTGAACCGTTGGAAAGATAAGAATGAGGATAATGTGGTTAGATGATATGAATATTTTATTAATTTATTTTTACCCTAAATAACCCAATGGAAGTGTCCTAAATTTCAATTTTAGTAGTGTAGTCTACAAATAGTAAATTTCTAAAAATAGTAATTCCTTGAATTTTGTATTGTTTTAAATCATGGAAGTCAAAACAATTAATCTCCCTCAAGATTTTTGACCTTCCACATCCTCCCCCTACTTTCATAATGTGTATAAATGAATATTTAACCCAAAATGAAGATCAGACATCTTTTCCCAGAGATAAGCATATATTTGTATTGAGATATCGAGTAATAAAACATCTCTTCTTAGAGAATTCATTATTACTGTGTTATTTTTGTGTTCTTGAAATATTTTTCAACTAAAAATTATAAGTTTTGGATCAATATTCAAATTATCCAATCAAGTAAAGGAATAAACATCTACATCTAAATTTGAGGATGTTGGTGAAGAAGAAGCTAACTTTATCAAAAGACTAAAGAGAGGATCTAGAAAGTATAGAAGTAAGTTACCCTTCAAATGCTTTAACTATGGTAAAGTTGGACATTTTTTTCCTAAATTCCCTCATAATAAAAATGATAACTCTAAGCAAGTAGAGATTAGAAAAAGGTGAAACCTTACTATCCTAAAAATAAAAACATCTTTAAGAATAAGAAATTTCTATACACAATAGAAGACAATGACTCAATGGAAGACAATGATAGTTAAAATGATGTTCATTACTATGCTTTTTTGGCCAATGGAAATGAATCCCTATTCATGACAGTAGGATCAACTTCTATAAATCTAGATCAAGATGAAGTTGAATACTTAGATGAATAAGAAGGATAAGTGGATATTTAATGTGAGATCATATGTCCTCTAGATGAGATTGACAAGTTGAGAAAAGAGAACTCAAAAAAAACAAGTTTGGAAAAAAGAAATTGATAAAATGTCTAAAATTATTGAAAAATCTAATCAAATTGTAATTATCCTAAAGACACAAGATGAAGAGGCTAAATAAATAGAAGATTTTAGTCAAAATGGAACTACAATATAAATGTAATGAATGTGTGAAGTTTGAGTTAGAAACATTGGCTTTGAGAAAAGAACTTGAAGAAGCCAAAGGTCAAACAAATAAAATTTTGAAGTTGACAGGAGGATTAGATATTTTTGATGAACTGATCAACTCTCAAAATCTGTAAAAAGAGAGATCAAGTCTTGGTTATGATAAGGGAAAAAGTTCATCAATGAGTAAGTTAACCAAATTGAGAAAATATAATGAAGGATATATCATCTTAGGAGATAACATAATAGTAAATATCAAAGGTAAAGGAACCTTGAACATAGATGGTAAATTGCCTACACATGATGTCCTTTATGTTGAAGGATTGAAGCATAATATACTAAGTGTCAGCCAACTACGTGACAATGAATACAAAGTCACATTTGATGTAAAAGGATACAAGTTAAAGTGATGTAGAGTTATTTATCCCTTGACAAATCATTTCTAAATGCTATATATATCCTTCTTTTCAATATTCTTATTTTCTTCTTTTATTCATTCATCTTAATAGTCCTTTTGGCAACCATGCAATAATGATTATAATGTACCTTAACAATGTTTAAATAGATCATGTTATATTAGTTTCATATGAAATTACACCATCAACTAACCATTCCATAAGTCTCAATAAACTGCAAAATTCTTGTGCATGTATTCACTTTCACATGCATATACCTATACTTCATTATCAAACTCCTCCTTCCTTTAGGTTTCAACATCATTTTCTCAAAAAAATAAGTAATCTCTTATTACTTGTCTTTAGGTACTACACACAAGGTAATCCCAATATTTTAAAAAAAACTTTTCAATTTTTTGTGTTCCTTTTCAATCTAATTCTCAAGCTTTTCTTCTTTAGGCTTAAGATTGTAAACCTCATGAGTCTTGAATCCATGATTTCTAAAAAATTTAAAAACATTAATATCATCCACATTTCACTCTTATTGATCTCATGACTCAAATTAAACCACCTTCCTTTTACATTATCTATCTTCCTCACAACTTTTATCAGTTGGACATGGTCTCTTATAACCCTATTTCCTTACATATATGATTTTTATGACACTGTACCTATTATTTTTTTGAATATAAAAACTTATATCAATACCATCTTCTAAGACACAACTCACTAAAAATTTAAAACCACCAAATAGTCATTTACACTTATTTTCCACATCTAATTAGACATCTGTTTAGGCCTATTAGGTCTTAGGTTGACTATTTCAAACTTAGTCCTTCATAAATGTACTAAAAAGTACATAAATCTCTTGTAAAATCCTAAATGAGATGACTCACCTTATCTCCTAACCAATATAAAAAAAAATTCAATTCCACCATTGGATTCTCTGTAAAACAACAAAACGTTGTTCTTAGGTTTGTAGGGGTATGAGGCAACCTGAGGACACAAAACTTTCCCTTGAAGGTGTTAAATAGCGGTTTAAAGAGAAAATTTTTTTTTATTAAATATATCTAGGCCTTGAAACACTTTTTAAATCCTTTTAAAATGTTATTCAACCTTTTATCATTGAAATCCACTCAAAATTTTCCTTGATTATGAGATAAAATTGACTATCTATAGGCCTAGGTTCTAAGTAATTTGAACAAACAGTAATCAAATTAAAAATATGAGATGAAATTAATTTCATCAATAAATTTCACTCACATAAATACCTTCAAGTCTTGTATCATCACTATAAATATCACTTCCTTCCATGGAACTTCTAATGCACATAGTTTAAAAAAACACTATCATCTATAGGAATAGAGTTTAGAGTTCAATCCAATTCATGAATCAATGATTTTAATATAATATTAAAATATTTTATTTCAAAACAAGTTATTAATCACTTTAAAATATTAGTGACCAAACCACTTCTATGCAACTTAATCCACAATAATAATATACAGACTGCTTGATAAGTAAAATTACACAAATAGGGAAAACATAGTTTGTCCACTTATGGGTCCTAACAATAGGGATATTTTCACTTTTCTCAGATCATAGAGTCTATAATAACATATAATAAATCCTTATATAAATTTTAAATATATCATAAAGGCAACTACTTTTATTATACTAAGACAACTCAAATCCAACACAGGTTTCACACAACTTTTCTTACTCAAAAATCAAGGTATCTCTATTTGGATGGAAACTCACAAATCTTGTATCCAAAATTGAATTTTTTTGAAAAAAATAAAATAAAATCCCTCAAAAATATTATTGTGAATATCTTTCTCTTTAACTAATTATTTCTTATAGAATATAAACACAAAAATAGACAACTTGTAGGGTAAGCAAATTCTTAAAATGCATGTTCTTGTTCTCAGGGATGAAAATAAAATATTATCATGAAAATAATATAAAATATACCTTAGAAACAAAAATTACTTATCTTATATATTCATTGAAGCTTTAGTTCAATATTCATAAAGATATACACAATCCTCATAAATTTGGTACACCTTCTCTCATCACAAACATTTCTACCTATTTCTTTTACACCTATCCCCTTAATCTTCTATGTATCATCCTAACTATATAAACTTAATACTATGTAAATGACTATAAAACAATCCTAAAACCATTTATTGATTCAAGAAAACATCTTTTAACTCCTAACCCACGTAGGGTGGTAATCAACAAAACTATCACCTTTAATTTACAACATGACATAAGATATTTCAAACCAACTTATGAGTTGAAGATAACTCCAAGGGAATTTCAAATGAAATTATAGGTAATTTATAACTTTATCATCCCATTACAAATGGTCAACACTCCATTAGACCCCCTAATATTATATGAAAATTTGAACTTCCCCTTTTTGAGGGAAAATTAACTTGCACACAAATTCAAATTTTCTTCTAGCTATGACAACTTATAGATTATTTATGAGCATTAAAAGATGCCCCTAAATCATACTCCCAAGGGGAAAAAATTATTAGCCTCCATCTTCTTTTTCATTTAGATTCTCATACAGATGTGTGTGCTCTTTTCTACCATACTTATGCTAGTGCTTCCTCTTTTGATTGCTCATTTGTTCTCTCCCTTGTTATTTATTATACCTTTAATCAATATTCTTTCTTTTCATGAAAAATTATCTCATGTGATCCATGTTCACTAATATTTCTTATATTATTTCCTAGGCATCAACACATTCTTCTTCATCTTCTAGCTCTTCATGGAGTGACCGATTGACTCTCTTATCATCATCTTTTCCTTTGTGAATAACTACAAGTTGTCTCTTCTCATCTTCATACTCTTTTTATTGCATAGGTAATGATATTTCCCCATCTCCTATCCATATCTTGACTTCGATACTCACTATATTCATACCTACATATATAAATTCAAAGACAATGTTAGTTATAAAACATAGAGACCATAATGCACCCTTAAGTTCCTCTTAAATGGACACCCTCTTATTTGCTTTGTCTTCCTCTTCACGTGCTAGCTTGGGCATTGTTTATTCTTCTTCCT
Organism: Torreya grandis; assembly: GCA_037957365.1. Taxonomy (NCBI): domain Eukaryota; kingdom Viridiplantae; phylum Streptophyta; class Pinopsida; order Cupressales; family Taxaceae; genus Torreya; species Torreya grandis. Next base: position 1,359,870 of record JARHVA010003557.1, read on the forward strand.
TCACCTTCTCCTCTATGACAATTATTTTTTATAATTCTTCATCCTCATGCTACACTCTTGGTTGTTTTTTTTCATTAAAACCACCATGGGCTGGTCTATTCATCTTTTCCTTCTTCAAGGAATTCATCTCATGTTTCCTCTTATTTATTAGAAACTCTATTGGCTATTTCACACTTTTTTTCATCACCCATCCTTGCCATGGGCCTTATACCTCTTATTATTTAACATATTGTTCATAATATTTTATCAAATCCATCAGCTTAATCTCCAAATTCATCATATCTTTCCTCATTTCCCTCATTTCCTTTTCCATTTTGATATATTGTTTTTCTCTTACTGACTTCTCTCTCTTATGGCTATTCATTAGAACATTATATCTCACCTTTATCTCTACTTATAATTTTTTTAGCCTCACTTGGATCCATTCCCTCTTTTGTTTCACACATCAAGCCTCCTATATCAAACCTCACTTGGGCCCTCCAACTCTTGTCCTTTACTCTAAGACTATCTCTCTTTCTCAATCTCTCTTTATGAGATTGTATCTCTCACTTGAGCTTGTTAATATCTCTTCTTATTCAAAGTTTCCACCTTAATCCTTATCTCTTTCACCTATCATTCATAATCATCAATGAATTCATGTAATAATTCAATCACAAAATGTATCATACCTCCTTCAGCTACTGTCTCAAATTTATCTTACCAAAGACACCTCTTGATCAACTCCTTTCTTGTAATTTCAATCACATGTATAGTAAACAAATAAAGTCATCAACATGTACTTATACTCACACATTTCCCAATGCATATCCATTCTCTAATACCAAATGATGTAGAGCTATTTATCCCTTACCAAATCTTTACTAAACTCTACCTATATCTTTCTATTTAAGATTCTTCTTTGTTTTTTTGATTCATTCACCCCAATAGTACTTTTGGAAATCATTCAATAATTATTATAAGGTACCTTCATAATGTTCGAGGATATCATGTTATACTAGTTTCATATGAACTTAAAACATCAACTAAACATTCTATAAGTTTCAATAAACTACAATTTTCTTGTGCATGTATTCACTTTCACTTGCATGTACCTATACATGATTATCAAGATCCTCCTTCATTTACATTTCAAAATCATTTTCTCAAACAAATTAGTAATCTCTTTTTACTTGTGTTTAAGGCCTACACACAAGGCAATCCCAATCCTGTAAATCAAACTTTTCAATTTTTTGTGTTCCTTTTCAATCCAATTCTCAAACTTTTATTCTTTAGGCTTAAGGTTATAAACTTCATGCCTCTTGAATCTATAATTCCTAAGAAAATTCAAAACATCAATATCATCCAACTTTCACTCTTATTGATCTCATGACTCAACTTAAACCACCTTCCTTTTACATTATCTATCTTCTTCACAACTTTTATCAATTGGATAGGGTCTCTTATAGACTTATTTCCTTGCATATATGATTTGTATGAAACTGTAACTATTATTTTTGTGAAGATAAAAAATTATAACAATACCCTCTTCCAAGACACAACTCACTACAAAGTTTTGCCCACTAGATAATTGTTTAGACATCTTTTCCACATGCAATTATACCTTTGTTTAGGCTTATTAGGTCTTAGGTTGACTATTTCAAACTTAATCCTTCATTAATGTACTAAAAGGTATGTAAATCTATTTTAAAATCCTAAATAATACAAATCACCTTATCCCCTAACCAATATAAAAAATTTGTTCAATTCCACTAGTGGATTGTCTGTAAAATAGCAAACTGTATTTCTAGGGTTTTTAAGGGTTTGAGGCAACCTATGGACACAAAACTTTCCATTGAGGGTGTTAGATAGGGGTTTAAAGAACAAAATTTAATTTACTCAGTATTTATAGACCCTAAAAAAATTTATCAATCATCTAAAAATGTTATTTAACTCTCTATCATTGAAACTCACTCAAAATTTCACTTGACTGTGACATGAATTTAACTATCTACAAGTCTAGGTCCTAAGAAATTTGAATAAATAATAATAAAATTGAAAAAATAAGATCAAATTAATTTCATAAATAAATATTACTGACATAAATACCTTCAATTCTTGGATCATCACTATAAAGATCACTTCCCTTCATGGATCTTCCAATGCACATATTTTAGATAAACACTGTCATCTACAAGAACAGAGTTTAGAGTTAAATATAGATCATGAATCAATTATTTTCATAATGGATTAAAATATTTTATTTCCAAATAATTTATTAAATACTTTCAAATACTGGTGACCAAATCACTTCTATGCAAATTAATCCACAATAATAATACATAGACTGCTTGATAAGTAAAATTACACAAATAGGAAAAACATAGTTTCTCCACTTATGGGTCTTAAAAATAGGGATATTTTAACTTTTATTATATAATATTGTATATAATAACATATAATCAATCTTTAGATAAATTTTAAATATATCACAAAGGTAACTACTTAAATTATAGTAAGATAACTCAAATCTAACAGAGGGTTTACCCAACTTTTCTTACTAAAAAAATAGGGTATCTCTATTTGGATGGAAATTCACAAATATTGTATCCAAAATTTAATTTTATTGAAACCAAAAAAAACAAATCCTTTACAAAATTTCTTTCAAATATCCTTCTCTTTAACTAATTATTTCTTATAGAATATAAACACAAAAATAGATCACTTACAAGGTAAGTATATTCTTAAAATGCATGTTCTTGTTCTTAAGACTAAGAATAAAATATTATCATGAAAATAATATAAAATATACCTTATAAAAAAAATTCATTATCTTCTATATTCACTAAATCTTTAGTTTAAAATTTTTAAAGATATACACAATCCTCATATATTTGACAGACTTTCTCTCATGACAAACATGTTTGCATGTTTCTTTCACACCTATCCCCTTATATTCTACATACCATCCTCACTATTTAACCTTAATGCTATGTAAAAGGATCTAAAAAAATATTTAAACTATTTCTTGATTCAATAAAATATCTTTCAACTGCTAACCCATATAGGGTGGTAATCAACAAAACTGTCACCTCATATTTACAACATGACATAAGATATTTCAACCCAAATTATGACTTAAAAACAAATCCAAGGACATTTAAAATGACCTTAAAAGTAATTTAAAAATTTATTATCCGATTACAAATGTTCAACACTCCATTATACTCCCTAATACAATATGAAAATTTGAACTTCCCCTTTTCAAGGGAAAACTGACTTGTACACAAATTCAAATTTTATCTTAGCTATGACACATTCTAGATTATTTATGAGCATTATAAGATGACCTTGAATCATAGTCCCAAGGTGAGAAAATTATTTACCTCCATATTATTTTTCATTCAAATTCTCATATATATGTGTGTGCTCTTTTTTACCACACTTATGTTGGTGCTTCCTATTCTAATTTCTCCTTTGCTCTCTCTCCTGCTATTTATTTTACATAAAACCAATCTTATTTATTTTATTGAAAACTTTTCTCATGTGATCCATTTTCACTCCTTTTTCTTCTATTCTTTTAAATGCATCAAAAAAATTCTTCTTCATCTTCCAGTTCTTCATGGAGTGACTGATTGACTCCTTTAGCACGATATTTTCCTTTTGGAAAATATACAAACTATCTCTTCTAATTTTAATACTCTTTTTATTGTGTGGGTAATGATATTTCCCCTTCTCTTGTCAAATTATTAACTTGGCTACTTACTATCTTCATACCTACATATACAAAATCAAATACTATTTCATTATAAAATAAAGAGACCATAATGTTCCTTTAAGTGCCTCTTGAGTGGACAACCTCTTCTTTATTTTTATTTCTTATTCAAGTGCTTGCTTGGGAATTGTTTTTTATTCTTCCTTAACCTTCTCCTCTATGATAATTTTTTTTTCTACTTATTCATCCTCATGTTTCTCTCTTGGTGACTTATTGTCCTTCAAACCACCATGGACTAGTATGTTCATATTTTCCTTTTTCAAGGCATTCATCTTATGTTTCCTCTTCTTTATTAGTAGCTCTATTGGCCATTTCAGTCTTTTATTCATCACCCATAATTCCCATGGGCCTTATACCTCTTATTTTCTAACCCATTATTCAAAATATTTTATCAACTCCATCAACATAATCTCTAGATTCATCATATCTTTCCTCATTTCCTTTTCCATTTTGATCTCTTCTTTTTCTCTTGCTAACTTGTCTCTCTTATGTCTATTCATTAAAACCTTTTATATAACCTTTCTCTCTACTTCTCTATTCTTTTTCATCACTTGGACCACTTCCCTCTTTTGGTTCACACCTATAACCTCCTATATCAGACCTCACTTGGGATTTCTAACTCTTGTCCTTCACTATAGGACTATCTCTCTTTCTCAAGATCTCTTTATGAGCTTGTCTCTCTCACTTGATATTGTTAATAACTCTTCTTGTTTAGGGCCACAACTTAATCCTTCTCTCTTTCACCTATCACTCATCATCAACAATGAATTCATGCAATAAATCAATTAGAAAACATATCATAACTCCTTGAACTACTATTTCAACTTTATCTTACCAAAGACTCATTTTTATCAAATCCTCTCTTGTAATTTCATTCACATCCATAGTAAATAAATAAAATCATCAACCTATACCTATACCCACAAATTTCCCAAGGCATCTCCTTGCTCTGATACCAAATGGTGTAGAGATATTTATCCCTTGCCAACTCTTTGCTAAAATTTGCCTATATCCTTCCATTCAAGATTCTTCTTTGCTTCTTTTATTCATTCATCCTAATGTTCCTTTTGGTAATCATGCAATAATGATTATAAGGTACCTTCATAATGTTTTAGGAGATCATGTTATACTAGTTTCATATGAACTTAAACCATCAACAAACCATTCCATAAGTTTTAATAAACTACAACATTCTTATGCATGTATTCACTTTCACCTGCATGTACCTATACTTGATTATCAAACTCCTCCTTCATTTATATTTCGACATATTTTTCTAAAACAAATTAGTAATCTCTTATTACTTGTCTTTAGGGCTTTCACACAAGGCAATCCCAATTTGGCAAATAAAACTTTTCAATTTTTTGTGTTCCTTCTCAATCTAATTATCAAACTTTTAATCTTTATGATTAAGGTTATAAACCTCATGACTCTTGAATCTATAATTATTAATAAATTTCAAAACATTATTATCCGCCTTTCACTCTTATTGATCTCATTTCTCAACTTAAACCACCTTCTTTTTACATTATCTATCTTCCTCATAACTTTTATCAGTTAGATAGGATCTCTTATATCCCTATTTACTTGCATATATGATTTGTATGGCACTTTACCTATTATTTTTATGAAGATAAAGATTATAACAATACCCTCTTCCAAAACACAACTCACTATAAAGTTTCAACCACCAAATAGTCATTTAGACTTCTTTTCCACATGCAATTAGACCTCTATTTAGGCCTATTAGTTCTTAGGTTGACTATTTCAAACTCAATCCTTAATAAATGTACTAAAAAGTAGGTAAATATACTATAAACTCCTAAATAATTTGACTCACCTTATCACCTAGCCAATGTCAAAAATTTGTTTAATTTCACTAGTGGATTCTTTGTAAAATAACAAACCCTAGTTCTAGGGTTTAAAGGGGTCTTAGGAAACCTAAGGACATAAAACTTTCCCATAAAGGTGTTAGATATGTGTTTAAAGAACCAAATTTAATTTATTAGGTCTTTCTAGACCCTAAAACACTTTATCAATTTAAAAATGTTATTCAGCCATCTATCATTGAAATCCACTCAAAATTTCACTTGACTATGATAGGAATTTGACTATCTACAGTCTTAGGTTCTAAGAAATTTGAAAAAATAGTAATCAAATGCCAACCAAGAGATTAAATTAATTTCATAAATAAATTTCACTCATCTCAATACCTTCAAGTCTTATATCATCACTAGAAAGATCACTTCCTTCCATGGAGCTTCTAATGCACATAGTTTAGATAAACATTGTCATCTATAAGAACATAGTTCAATGTTCAATTCAGACCATGAGTCAATGATTTTATTTTTGGATTAGAATATTTTATTTCCAAATAATTTATTAAACTCTTTCAAATACTAGTAACTAAACCACTTTCATGCAACTTAATCAATAATAACAATACACATACTACTTGATAAGAAAAATTACACAAGGAAAACATAGTATGTCAACTTATGGGTCTTAAACTAGGGATATTTTCAATTTTATCAAATAATAGAGTATATAAGATCATATAATAAATTTATATATACGTTTGAAATATATCACAAGGGAAACTACTAACATTATACTAAGATAACTCAAAACCAACATAGGGTTTACATAACTTTTCATACTCTAAAATTATGGTATTTCTATTTGGATGGGAACTCAAAAATATTGTATACAAAAATTGAATTTTATTGAAACAAAAAAACACAAAATCCTTCAAAAAAATTATTTCAAATATCATTCTCTTTAACTAATGATTTATTATATAATATAAACACAAAAATAGACAACATGTAGGGTAGCAGAATCTTAAAATGCATGTTCTTATTCTCAAGACTGAGAATAAAATATTATCATGAAAATAATATAAAATATACCTTGGAAACAACAAGTCCTTCTCTTCTATATTCAATAAATATTTATTTCAAAATGCATAAAGATATACTCAATCCTCATACATTTGGTGGACCTTCTCTCATGACAAACATGTCTACTTGTTTATTTCACACCTATCCCCTTACTCTTCTACATACCATTCTCACTATATAACATTGATACTATGTAAAAGACTATAAAACAATCTTACAAACATTTATTTATTCAATAAAACATATTTTAACTCTTAACCCATGTAGGGTGATAATCAACAAAATTATCCCCTTGTCAGGCACCTACAACAACAAACATGCTCTGATACCACTTGTCAGGATGCGAAACACCAGAAGCACACAATTGATTACCAAACCAAGCAACTTAATATGTGGAAATTAACCAGATTCAACAAGTAACTAGAATTTAGAATAACACAGAATATGAGAGACAATACACAACTTGTATTAATAACTCTTACAGAAAAGAATACAATAAAGAAGATGCCACTTCTTCTCCACCACCTCTTCAGAGGTTTCCCACACCTCAAGTGAATAGTAATTCTCTCCTCAAAGCTCTCTCTACTAGGTCCCAACACCCAACTCAAACACAGAGTTGGTGTTCACCTTACACCTGTGCTCCATGCACTCCACAAGTGCTCCACGCACTCCACAAGTACTCAAGGTACTTCAAGTAGATCTCCCATGAACCTACAACAACCTGCAATTCAACAGACCATACTTATGGAAGGAACTGCCTTGCCTTCCTCTTAGCTCTCCATGTACTCCACGTACATACCAATGAGTACACACCATACTCCAAGTAGATCCTACCTGATCCTACTCCCTGTTGTGTTGCTATCCTATCTAATCTCCAACCTACAGATCAATACTAGTTCTGCACACTTGTGAACCTTGACCTTGCACACACACACACACCTACAGATCAACGATCCTACTTACCATGTAGATCTCTTATAAGGGCCATGCTCACCTGATTACCAAGATCATACATACCTAAAGAATCCAGCTGACTCTCCAATCTAGCACCCACACACCTGGTACTGTGGCACTAGGAGGAACATACCATTGCTCTACCTCTCTCTGAAGGAGTTGTTTGCTCTCTTACTCCCTAGCACTAGTTTACAATACAACCATGAGTCTATTATATAGATCTCATCCAAAAAATAATTAGACATCTAATTACAATAATTAGATCCACAGCTCTCAGTCTATAATTAGCACTAAGCATGCAAACACTTGGTTTGTCAACCAAACTGTCCATAATATACTCACAATCGAACCACACAGGCAACCGATGCCGGTCCCTGTCCACCTGGAGGTGACTGATGCCGGCCGATCCCTGACCGATGTTGGTTGCTTCTCTTCACAATCCTACCAATGTCGACTGATTAGACCGACACTGATTACTTTGTAACTCAACAACCTCCTCTCCTATTTGTATCAGTGAAGCTTTTAGCTCCACAACCTAACAATCTCCCACTTGGAGATAAACAGTTGCACTGTACCTGTACTCCATCCAATTTTTTTCTTGGTTTGTATCCCTCTTCAAGATCAATCTTGAAGACAGCCCACCACACATCCCATGGTGTACCTCCTGTCATCTGAGCACCTGCCACATCCGAACCTACAAGCCCATGTAGTGAAGTCCTGACCCTGCATAGCATGAATCCCTACTGCTGGTCCCTCTCAAATGCCTGAGAACACACTTCCCCAAATTGGCTCCTAACTCTCTGATAGCTCCCACTGCATGGGAAAACTCAGGTCTATACCAGACCTCATGTGATTTCAGACACTATACCTATCTAGCCCTTAGTGTGCTCCAGCTTTGCATCCTACATAATGAACCTTGCCAACACCTGATTCACATCAGCTCCCACTAGAGACAAAATCTACCTGTGATCTCCATGTCTCCCATGTTAAAGAATTTTGTTGCTCCAAACTCCTCCTAACATGCCACTAAAACTAATCTTACCCTTAGCTCAGCAAAACCCTGTATGTACAAGCCTGCTAGCTAGCATACTATCCACATATAATAATAGAATGATGTTGCAATCATCATCCCCCTGGTAAGTCAAACCATAGTAGTTACCCTGACATTGACTGAAGCCATGCTTCGTCCTCCACCTGTCAAAACCTGTACCACTGTCCTGCAGCTTCCTCAAGACCATATACCTGGTCTTCCATCTCACGTATCCGTTCACTCTATTCTTCAACTAAGGAATACATTCATCTCTATGCTTTCGCACTGGCTAACAACCCTACCAAAACTCCCATTTGGTTCTGCATCATATCCCTGCCATGCTTCCACTTATTTCCTGGATCCTTCCTGCTCTACAATTAGCAACAAGTATAAAGAAGAGGAACAATGAATTTGAGGGCCTACTTACATCTTCAGTCCTCCATATGGGTGTTTGAGACTCCTTGATAGCATGTTGTCCACCCAAAATCCATTACAGTGATCAACCTCGGTCACTCCACAGTCTGCATTCGACCGACATTGGTTCCCATGCGTATGTTCCTATTGCTGACGTCGGTCCTTGTGACCGATGTCGGTCTTACATACTGCCGACGTCGGTCCTCTTGACCAACATCGGTCTTACCCTGCCCAACATCACTGGCTTTGGTCTGCACATGACCGACATCGGCACCTATCTGTTCGATGCCAGTTCCTCCTGACTGACGTCGATATCTGTGTTCACCTATGAGTGATGACTTTTTACCCGCGAGCTCCTTTGAATCAATCTCCATGTCCAAACTGCTCTGCTCAGAAGTATCCAGCACCATCCACTGGTTTCTGTCTGCCATCTCCTCCAAGAACACCAAGGCTTTCCAGTTCTTAAGCCTATCAAATATATCTGTCTTCCGCTTAAGAACATGCATCTCCTTCCTGCTCATGTGACCAAGCCTACGAAGCCACGTCTCTACAATAGAAGAAGAATCAGTAATATAAACAAGTAGATAAAGAGTACCTATTTTCTTACCACCAGCTAATTCAAGTGCATCCACTGTGAGAGTTCTTGTGCATCTCTCATCACCCAATCTTTCAGAAGAAATTAGCCCTATCTCTAAACCTAGGACCTGCATGACCTTCATCAACACCTGTGTGTTGGCCACCTATAATTTTAGCTTCACTTCCCCTTTGCCAATTCTTTGGCAAGGCTCACCAACTCCTCTACCTGGGGCTACATGGAAAGAGGCAACTGAATCTCTTATCCAAGATTCAACTTTATCCAAGAAACCTCCTAGAGCATCCTGTGCCACGTCACCTGCAACATCTACTTCTTCAGTTTCTTCATGCTGATCTTCCACAAACCAACAATATTCTTTTACCTGCTCTTTCTTTCCATGGGACCTTATGTGACCATCTGTGCTTTTCAACTCCTCCATTCTTAGCTTACTTTCATCTACCATTGCTCTGCTCCCACTCAATTAGAAACCCCTGACAGTGACCCATAACCAAACACAAAACTTGCTCCCTGTAACCTTAGCTCTAATACCACTTGTCAGGCACCTAGAACAACAAACATGCTCTGATACCACTTGTCAGGATGCAAAACACTGGAAGCACACAATTGATTACCAAACCAACCAACTTAATATGTGAAAATTAACCAGATTCAACAAGTAACTAGAATTCAGAATAACACAAAATATGAGAGACAATACACAACTTATATTAATAACTCTTACAAAAAAGAATACAATAAAGAAGATGCCACTTCTTCTCCACCACCTCTTCAGAGGTTTCCCACACCTCAAGTGAATATTAATTCTCTCCTCAAAGCTCTCTATACTAGGTCCCAACACCAAACTAAAACACAGAGTTGGTGTTCACCTTACACCTGTGCTCCACGCACTCCACAAGTGCTCCACGCACTCCACAAGTACTCAAGGTACTTCAAGTAGATCTCCAATGAACCTACAACAACCTGAAATTCAACAGACCATACTTATGGAAGGAACTGCCTTACCTTCCTATTAGCTCTCCATGTACTCCACGCACATACCAATGAGTACACACCGTACTCCAAGTAGATCCTGCCTAATCCTGCTCCTTGTTGTGTTGCTATCCTATCTGATCTCCAACCTACAGATCAATACTAGTTCTGCACACTTGTGAACCTTGACCTTGTACACACACACACCTATAGATCAACGATCTTACTTACCATGTATATCTCCTATAAGGGCCATGCTCACCTGATGACCAAGATCATACATACCTGAAGAATCCAGCTGACTCTCTAATCCAGCACCCATGCACCTGGTACTGTGGCACTAGGAGGAACGCACCATTGCTCTACCTCTCTCTGAAGGAGCTATTTGCTCTCTTACTCCCTAGCACTAGTTTACAATACAACCATGAGTCTATTATATATATCTCATCCAAACAATAATTAGACATCTAATTACAATAATTAGATCTCCAGCTCTCAGTCTATAGTTAGCACTAAGCATGCAAACACTTGGTTCGTCAACCAACTGCCCGTAATATACTCACAGTCAAACCACACAGGCGACTGACGCCAGTCCCTGTCCACCTGGAGGTGACCGACACCGGCTGATCCCTAACTGACGTCGGTTGCTTCTCTTCATAATCCTGCTGACGTCGGCTAATCAGACTGATGTTGGTTGCTCTGTAGCTCAACAACCCTCATCAACCTCCTCTCCTGTTTGCATCAGTGAAGCTTTTAGCTCCACAACCTAACACCTAAGGCATCTCAAGTGGAGGCATCCATTTTTATGCATGTTTTTTTCATGTCACAACGTTTATAAACCCATTTTCTTTAGGCTCCACACTTACCATATTTACATTTCAAATAGCTTTGTCCTTTCTCTACTTCTCTAAAATAGGGCAATCTTTTGTGTCATGTTGTTCAATGACTATACAATATGTGAAATATGAATATCATTATGGGTTCATCATAAAATGACATTGGACATGATTATATTCCCCACATTAATAACATTGTAGATGCCTTTAATAGTTATTACCTCTATAACCTTAGTATCCTCCTTTATAACCACCTTGACCTCTTCCTCTATTGGATTGATATCCCCCCTAATATCCTCCTTGTTGTTGTATAGAGTTATAATTTTGGTACTATTAATTATTATCTCCCATGTTTAATTGTTGTTTTACAATTGGAGGCATCTGATGCATTTGTTATTACTATGTTATGGGTGAGATCCAAGTTGATGCATATTGATACTGAGGTGATAGAGGTGTCCAACTCAATGAATAAGGAGTTCATCTAGCTAGACCATGAGGATGATACTGTAGTGAACTAAAATTCAATTATGGACATATATGGGTCACACAACTCTTGACAACTTTTGGGCTGGGGCTTGCATACATCATTAAGGAGATTTATTGTATTGTGAAGACAAATACATTTTTGGAGATGCCATATTTAAGCTCATATAAATCTCTACAATTATTCTAATAATCGGTAGTTGACTTTAAAAAATTACAATACAAATTTTATGGATTTTTGATATATTGATGTATAAGATGTAATTATATCATGTCATTCCCTAATAACTGGTAGAGTTCACATAATTCTATCTTGAATTTAGGACCATAGTTTTAGTGGTGTCCTTTTTTGCACTCTATGCACCATAGATTTAATTTAGGATTATCCTCCTTATTATATTTCTCCTTATTGATAATGTTATTGTATATAAAAGATTGGGCTATGAGGATGCATACACTTCCAATGAATATTTATTTCTAGTGACTTCTTCCTCTACTTTGTTTGAACCTATAATTAACCTTTGACTAGGTTTTATTTATCTATATAATTTTTATTATTATAAAAATACCCTTTAATTATATCTATTCACTACTTATATCTTATATTTGTTCTACTCCTAAACTACTCTCATCTTCCTCTTTTCACATCTCATCTTCATCTCATTATTCATCCTCTCATTCTATCTACTGACATGCATCATCATCTTATTTTTTCATCCTTCACTCATCATATTTCCCATCACATCTACACACTCATTCATCATCTACTCTATTGTTACTCTTACTTCTACTCATAGCTACTTGGGTATTCTTTTGTTTATTCCATTTGTTTTGTTATCATAGTTCCCATTTTGAATCTAGAGTTTTCTTTTGGCACTTCTTTCCTCACATATCCATTTTGGATTTAGGTTTAATATCCACTTACTCATCTAAGAAAACATTCACCATAATATTCCCACATCACCATACACTCAAACTGACTACTCCATATTGGCTGGAGTGGGCACCATGGCCTTATCCACAACCAACATCTTAAATAGGAGAGGTAGTCAGTGCAAAAATTTTCCTCTGATTCATTATAAAAAATGGTCCTACATAGATTTGAATGTTATATATACTTTCACTAAGAACTTGAGGATATATTTGTCTATGGTGGTGGCAACCTAGTAGTCTATTTCCCATGTCCAATCAGTTTCTAGTTTCAACAACTACTCTACCATTTCTTTGGTCCACGTAATAGTTTTTTTCATTCTAGGATTAAATTAGTAGTATTATAGTCTTGTCAACAAATTAGTTAGTAGATCAGGTAGTTCACACCATTTTTTTTGTATATTTCTCCATATATGTGCTCCTAAATGATTTCACTAGTGATAAGACTAGTCCTTTTAGATTCCTCTTTTGTGAAGTGTCATACTTTTTGGTCTAACCATGTTTCAATATATCATTGTCATAGTAACCATCATAACATATTTTTTTCTATGAGAAACCTTTCCATGCTTACCACACCATTATTATCAGAGTTTCCTAACATAAAAAAAAAAATTAAGGATGAGGATAACTAATCTTTGTTATATTGTTTAGGATGGTATATAGAATTCATAATTAAAAGAGGCATAATAGAGATGAGTTATAGTATGATAGATAGGAATTAAGATTAATCTAGAGTTTTTTAAAGGTATACAGAGCATTCAGATTACTTTAGATAATATTAAATCAAACATTAAACATGATAACATAGACAATAAATAACATAATAAATATAACAGGTAATCGTAAGTAGAAAGTTTATATATTCATCTCAACAAAGGTTCATCATATTCTTCATACAAACATACATATTTATAGTCATTATAGTTCTTGAATATTCATATTATTCTCATTCATTGGTTCCAAAGTGAGGATACTATTCATATTCTATCCCTTTACAACTTGTGGAGGATAGGACAAAATACATATAGCCATCAATTTCATACCTAACACATAAATATTTGAAGAGTATCCTATGCATCTTTACTTATCTATTTTATTATCCTAATAGGAATTTAGTCCAAGATATGTTTTAGTGGGATTTATTCCCCATGAGGGTTTCCCACATATCTCTTATGTTCATATTTTTTATGCTTATGTGGATTCTTTTTTATGCATTGATTGATGTATGTGTTTGAATGAATGCTTCATGATTGATAATTGAAATTAAATGATTATTTTAAGAGAACTAATTCACAACACCCTCTCAGTGGTTGTGGTTCCAATATCATCCATAAATTCTTATTTTGTGGGTTTAATATATAGCCAACCACTTGTACATATGGTTAGGTAACTCATAGAAAAATACCTCGTATAAAGCATCATATAGGTTATTTTAAACCCATTTTCCTATCTTTTATCCTTTGTAGATTGGATGCTTATGCAAAAAAAAAAAGTCCACTTGGTGTAACCACTATTCAATATTTTTGAGAAAAATTTATTACATCATTCTTTCACACCATTATAGAAATAAAATTCAACACAAGTCTCGATAATAAAACCAAATGTTGTTAAAGTCTAGGGGTGGTTTTTAACAAATAAATGCTACCATAAGATAACCCTTTTTATGTTTAATATTTTAACACTTAGTTGCACTAAAATAGATCCACATATGGAATAGGCCTTATGCACTCACCTAAATCATAGTTGAGAAGGAACCAGGGCCCATGTTGGGCTAGTCAAGTCATGGTGTGAAGATTTACTAGGAAGACTCAAGCAATGCACTAAAAACTTAACTCTATGGTAGACTCATAGGCATAGGCCTATATTTGGGTTAAACATGGGATAATATAGGTTATTAATGGGTTTTAAGACTAATTTTATTGAAATTACTCTCCATATTAAATAGGGGTTGTGTTTAGTGGCATATACCTATACTCATCTTTCATGTAAAATGATGGTGACATCATGAAAATTATAGAGACTCCATTAAAATTGGGAAACTATCAAAACACATTAACTTTAATTTAGATAATTAATCAAAAGTGAGACATCACACAAATAATTTCATCCTATAGCAATACTACAAGACATGCAAACCATACAAACTTAATTAAATTTTAAGGCAACATCATTTGTCATTGTTCAAAGTCCATAACAAGAGTTTATATTCAAAATCATACTACTAACAACCTAGGGGCTCATAGTTGAGATTGGGCACATACAATAAGAGCCATAGTGGCCTCTATTCTCTTTCTTAGCCTTAATGAATGCTAGAGTAAAGTTTATAAATCATGGTTTAGAATTCATTCCACTAAAGATTCACTATAGTTCTCTATCTCCTCTCATTCTCTAGTTTAAGCTCTTTATATAGGCCTATAGGAGCATATTTTTAGGGTGGAAGATTCATGTTTATCACTAAGCTAGATTTTCATCATCATAACCACTAGCTCCATGATCCCATAATTCTTGATCTCCACTTGCCATCCACCTTTAGATCTTCATTGATGCCCTGATTATCTGGGAGATTTTTAGCCATCAACTAGCTAGCAC
This sequence comes from Torreya grandis, assembly GCA_037957365.1. Lineage (NCBI taxonomy): Eukaryota > Viridiplantae > Streptophyta > Pinopsida > Cupressales > Taxaceae > Torreya > Torreya grandis. The sequence continues at coordinate 1,375,324 of JARHVA010003557.1, forward strand.
ATGTTTATTGCTACATCCTCCACTTGGCTATCAAAACTATTAGGCTAACTAATTTTCAAAATATCTAAATGCATCAAGGTAGATATCATGTTGGCATAAAAACTCCACTAAATAAGGGTTATGGGCCCAACAGGTACTTACCTATCTATGTGTCCATCTATACTCTCATATATAGTTTGAAAGAATAAGAATTACTATGTACACTATTTTATTGCAATAAATTTAAGTTAGTAAAATATTGAATGAGTTTATTATGCTATGGTTTATCAAGTACACATTTCTCAAGTGAAATATTTTGTATTGTGTAATATTATGTATTTTAAATTTATCCTAATAAATTTTAAGATAAATATTATGTTATTATTCCTTCTCTTATAATTTTTGATTCATTTTATATTCATGACAAAATTATTCAACAATATATTTTCTCATGGAATACAATTATCACACAATATACACAACTTGGTCTTCTTTGCCAAGCTTTGACACTTTTTAATGAAACACCTCAACTAGATGCATCTAATGGATTGAAATTTTTACTAAATATGCATATATAGTGTTATTAATGAGTATTTAATATTTTTCAATTAAATTTCATTATGGGATATTATATCATTACAAAAATTTATTTGAATTGATTAAAATATAACATATAAATGGATCTTATAGTGAAAAAACCATCTGTTCATTTTAATTTCATTTTCCATTATGTATCTTTCACATTTTTAAAAATAATTACAATGTACAATCTTTAGTTTTAGGTTTTATTTTATAAACAAGCATTTATAATTCTATGATTCCAAATTTATAAAGTGTTGAAAGCTTCCAAGATAATTATAGTTTCATTTTATGCAATTTACATTTCCTAAAAGTATGATATCTTATTTATGCGATAATATGTTTTTTTTCAAGAAAGTGTGTTTCTGTATATTCAAATCTTAGTACCTCAATCCTTAAAATCAATTAGTATACATATATAATTATGCTACCTTGTTAAATACATTCCTTTGGGTTGACTAATAGTGAAGAAATATTATTAACAAGTAAAACAATTTCCCTTAATTTGTCTATCAAGTTGTAATCCAATGCTTCTTCCCTCAATTTAATTTGAAAGTTTTATTTTTATAATAATTTTTATTTTGTTTTCTAGGATAGGATTCAAGTGTTATGATCTTAAAATTTTGGGATATATTTTATGGTTTTAAGATTATAATTTCTTATTTTATAGATTATTTTTTCTATTATAAAGTAAATTTACTTTTTTTTTAAAATTTTAGTTTTTTCAATTAAATTAATAAAAATTAGAAAAAAATATTTTTGGAAACTAACCTTGTGTAGTAAAAGTTATAAATATTCAAAGATAAGCTTCAATGAGTGTGATTGATGTGAGGGGGATTATTAGGTATATTCCTACCTAGAAGATTTATTATTTCTATAAGAAAAAGTTGATAACTCACATTTAACAATTAGAAGTCATACAAATATATTTTAACCAATCCAAAATTGTCACCTAAATAATAATAGGTATAACCTAAGAGATCCTTTTCCAAATTAGTACAATACTCCAAGGCTAAGGAATAAGTATATCCTCATACTCTTGAAAAATATATCCTCATACCATTTAAAAGAGTGATAATTTGTACTTAGGATTTTGGTATTCAGTTTTATCCACCTTCACCAAAAGTTATCTAAAAAATAAAGTATTGAGCCCTTTTAGATTCAAAAATAAATTTTAACCCTATAATTATATACAATATAATTGAAATAAATGAGCAAGATGACATATTTGTCAAATTTCTAAAAGAATATATAAAAGAGTCCACTCCAACACCCCCATATAAAAGATTTTATTCTACCATAAAAAAGCATAATACCATCATTAATTTATCACATTGGGACAAGAAAATTAATATTTAATCAAAATAATGGGTTGATAAATTAATTGGTAAACAAGTGGATCAATGAATCATGGAAGCCCTTGTAAGATAAACCCATATAAGTGAAACAAAAAAAATTAATTATCATCGAAACCATAATGGGTAATGCACCTATTAAGTGTATTCACCTCTTTTCCTTACCTAACATTAGGGTAATGGTATTAAGAGGACACTGACATAGTCCTTTATTATTTTTTCATCCTTTATCTTAGTTTCAACTACAATCAGGATGTCCAAGGGCTTAAATTTTTTCTAACCACTCTTATGAACACATTTATCTAATCATTCATGGGAATGGTTAAATTTGGATCCACTAATTATATGGATATGAAGGATATATTTATATTCAATTACTAATATTATTTTAAAGGAAAATATTCTATAGGGGATGAAATATTTTGAATGTCATAAAAAATATGAGCCCTTAGAAAACTACATGGAAAGATTTGTGTTTAGTCTTTAAAAGTATAAAAAAATAAGTTGGAATTATAATATATCAATATAATATTATTTAAGGTAATTAATGAGGGATTTTTTGAAGCTTTGAATATCATGAGGAACATATATTTATCACAAATATCATATGATGAAATCACCCTTCTGTAAAACTTACTCAAGGTCATTATTGAAAAATATACTGAGTAATAGAGATTTACCTCATAATCCTCCAAATACAATAATGGAGTCTCATGGATATAATTTATAACCTATTTCATGATATAAAATATGTCATTATAAATCATATGGATATATAACTTACATTGCATGCATGAAGGAAACAAGAAGCAAAAAATACTTTGGTTATTTATTTCTTGAATTACACCATGAATAAAGAAAAATGTAGACGAAAAATTAATTTCATAAATGTGGAAAGTATAATATAAGAGTATCAATAAAAAATATAACTTCAAGAAGTAGGTAAATATGGAGATCAAAATTTTTTTATGGCCTAATGAAAACCATGGGCATACATACCATAAAAGTTTGGTATCTCATCAAAATCTGCACCTTCTAGTTCACATTTTACATATGCTTATTATAATATTTGGTATGTACCCACCCCTTGGAATAAAATGCCCCAATTTCCAATTGAAACCATAATTATATATAAAAATATTTCCAACCTTACGTTAACTAAAAAAAAAATCAAAACCAAACATGGCAGCCACATAATTAGAATTATCAATGGTACCCACCTTAAAATCAATGGAAACACTCATGGAAAGGAAATCAACCATGGTTTAACAAAAAAATTGGGTCCCAAACAATACTAAAAATACAAAATTTGTAACAAAAAGGATTGATACCTGATAATCCTACATCAAATTCTTCTGCATCCTTCAAATTTCCTACCCATCATATACCTGACTATGATAATAAATTAGTTAAATTGGCATATGTGAATGGAATTATGACATGATTCACCTATTCAATGGAGGTAGATAAGGTAAAATTTTGATGTTGAAGTATTATCTCAAATCCTATCACATCATAATAATATAAAATCTTGAATATAATTTGAACACTAAGAAACCAAAAACCACTAGATAAATTACATAGTCCTAAACCAAGCACATCCATTAGTCAAGTAGTGTATAACAATCCTCATTATATAAAACGTTTTAACCTTAGAAAATGAGAGCCATAATTTTTTTTAAATTTTTTAGGATAATTTAAGAATGAATTTGTCAAAATTCCATAATTTCAAGCAATTAAATATGTCCCCATATACTTTAAGGATATCTAATAAATATACATCTAGAGGTTTAGATAGAAGAGGAATATTCCTAAGACTATCTAGGTAGTTGAAAAAATCAAGCATATCATGTTGGTAAAAATTATCTAAACTAAATATTATGACCCAATAAGGCTTGTCATTGGTTTCCAAATTAATGGTACCCTCATACAAAAATATATACTTAAGGGTATCCATAAATGTTATAACCATATAAGCCTATAAAAAATTCACCTCAATGGACTTTTCCAAACCCCCACTAAATTATACAAATGGAAAATAGATTATTCAATGGACTTCATGATATTGAAATCAAATTATAACTTAGGAGGATTCCCTATTATCCTAGGAAAACATTGGCTAGCTATATTATTTGCATTCATATTACATGAAGGTTAGGAAACAGGCTTATCTCAAATGGAAACACTACAAATAATATGATCTTATACTCAAAAACCCAACCTTAATTTGAAGTGTGACAACCCTTTTGTATAGGATATGAGCATAATCATCAATATCCCATAGAAAACATACTCATTATTGAAAGAAACATACCTTTTAAAGAAAAAATGAATACATAATCATCTAAAACGTCATGAAAAATACCTATACAAGTAGCCTGCATATAAAAAACATGTAATGTATATACTGTACACATCAAAATATATGTTCAACTGAAGAATCATCATATCCCATGGGATACATTCACACATTATAGTAAATGTTAACACACCACTATATCATTATTAATCTACTAGGTACCATATATTATATGGTTTCAATATCAAAATAAGTAAAAATACTACCATAATGATCTCTTAACATCAATAATAAGTTATACTAATAATAAGAAACCTAGTTAATAACCATGTAATAAGAGCACAAAACTACCATTTCATGGGATTACCATGAAATTAGAGGAATATACCCATTATGTGTGTGTGTGTGTGTGTGTGTGTGTGTGTGTGTGTGTGTGTGTGTGTGTGTGTGTGTGTGTGTGTGTGTGTGTGTGTGTGTGTGTGTGTGTGTGTGTGTGTGTGTGTGTGCACGTGTGGGTGTGTGTGTGTGTGTGTGTTTGTGTGTGTGTGTTAATGCAATCCCATTTAGAAACAATAAATATGGATGAACCCTATCACTTAATAGATAGTGAAAACATAACTAAAAAAACTATTAGATGTATGACTTCTCTATAAGATCTCTTATATTCTTTTGGTATCACCCTTCGTAATTTTTACTACAAGTGGAAAATTTTGATGACATACAAATAGGATAATACAAACATAGGAAATATCATTTACCTCTTCTCTTTATTGAGAAAGTAATGAACACACTGTTTAGAAACAAGATCTTTTCTATTTGGATGTTTGCAATGTATTCAATCATATTAGAATTATAATTGAGTAATATTTTAAAATACAAATTTTAAATGTATTTTGGGTACCTATTCATACAAGGTCCTTCCATTTGGTTTATTCAATGCTCCCATCACTTTAAAAAGGGTCATCTTGAGCATCTATTTTGACCTATCCCATGACTATCTAAAAATCTATATTGATGACATCATGGTCTATGGAGATACTTATGATGAAATCACTAATAACCAAGAGAAGGTTATTCAATTTTATCAAGACAACCAACTATCAATAATTCATGATATATGTCAAATTATTATGATATAAGGCATTGTGCTTTAACATCATATCTCCCATGTAGAGATAGAAGTAGGCCCTACTAAATTAAAATTAATAAAAACCTACCAATGCCAAAAAAAAAATAGGATGTTATACATTTCTTAAGACATGAAAGATATTATTTTAGATTTATCAAAGACTTTAGTAAAAAATAATTACCAGTATTAGTTTTATTATTTAAATATTATGAGATTGTGTGAATCCATGTATTTCAAAAAACATTTCAAGGCCTTAAAGATCTATTAATAACAACACTAGTGTTACAAGTTCTAAATTAAAATATTCCATTCCATATCCACAAATGATTCATCACATCCAACATTAGGAGGTTTCTTGGAATACAAATATGTATCACCAAATTATATTTTATATTTAATTATAAAAACATTCAAGGAGAAAAACTAAACTATATAGTAATTTTTTTTGCAGTAGTATATGCCATATATAGTTTTAATTACTATATTATTTTATTTTTTTGTTCACATTGACCATGATGCAATCAAATATTTGATTAACAAAAAAAAAATCATAGGATAATTAGACGGTTGTTTATGATACAATGATTTTATATTGTGATTATAAATATGCCTAGAAAAGATAATGTAGTTAGATATTTTATATTATTTCTAACATTTGAGGAACATATTCCATTGGAATATGAATCATTTTTTGATGAATTGTTTTTCCTTGTCCATAAAAAATCCTTGGTTTGTAGATATTGCTATCTATGTGTCTCTCTAAAGGTTTCTTACCAAGATAGATACATAATTTAGTAAAGATAAGCCTTCCATATTCACTAATTTTATGATGCCTCTTTTATACTTGGCCTGACTTAGCCATGCACCAATGTGTGATGGAGGATGAGATAATTAACATTTTATAGAAATTTCACTTTTAATCTTTTTAGGGATATTTTTAAAAAAAATAGGACACCATATAATAGCCTCACTACAAGTTAATATTGGTCAGCATAACGTAAAAATGTTATTTCATATACTCATAAGTGTGAAAAATTTAAATGTATGGGGAAAACCACTCATTTGGATGATATGCCTATCCATCCTTAATTATTATTAGAACCTTATGAAAAATAGGGGATTAGCTTCATTTTCCATATAGATCTATAATTCAATAAGGAGTATTATTTTATATGCACTTATTACCTTAATAAATGGGTATAATTAATGGATTTGATACATTCACAATATGAGAAGATAAAATTATTCATCTATGAATAAATCTTCACATGGTAAGAAGTTCTATGAGAAATAATTACAGGTCAATAACCACAATTCACATATTATCTAATTTTATCCCTTGTTTGATAATATGAAATATGAAATATACCCCATACCAACCAACTATAATGGCCAAGTTAAAGTTTCAAATAGGGAGTTAGAGAATATTATTACAAAAAATTAGTTTGACACCACCATGATTAGGAAAAAAGGATTTTAGAGGATAAATATTCTTATCTTACCACATTAAATACCATCAAAAAATTTAAACCATATGATCTATTCTATAATAATAAATATATTTTTCTTATATACTTTAAGATCAAAACCATAAGTATTTCCCTAGAACATGGTATAGACTTTTTTGAAGCAAAAAAAGAGAGGATCATGAGATTTCCCTAGATGAAATCTATAGAGAAGCATTTTAGTATACAAATATGATTCAATAAAAATGAATAAATTGGGATGATATGTTCATGAAGACAATATAATTTTATCTAGGATATTGGGGCTTGATTTATGGCTCAAAGTATATGGATCACAATGAAAAACTTTAGATTAGATGGCTTGCTTCATATGAGATAGAAAAATAGTCAAATAATGGAGTAGTAAAGTTATATATAATTAATCTAGTAATATTTTCTCTGTTAGTTAATGTACATTGCCTTAATATTTATAACAAACCACTCTTAAGGGATGAATTCATTTCAAAAATCATGGAAGAAGAAAGGTTGTGTATGGATATGGAGTGATCTAGAATATTGAATGAGCATTATGGCTCAAATCATGCCTAATTAAAGTGTTTATTGAAGTATTGGATGAAAATTATATATCAAAATATAATCCTTATAATAACATATGAACATAATTTGACAACCTTGGAAATAAAACTAACTAGTTGGTTGGCCAAGTGCTAAAATAAAAAATATAATTAAAAAACCATATCTCTAGTCAATTAGAATTAAAAAATAACAACAACAACAACAACAACAACAATAATAATAATAATAATAATAATAATAATGTTTTATCTCTCTTTAACCACTCAACCATATCCTTTTATAGTTACTATAGGCCAAATGTAGTATATATAAGTTGAGTGTAGCTTTTACATGTTGATTATACATTATACATGTAAATTTTCAATTGTTATAGGCTAACTATAGGTGTTATATGATGTATGCAGTTGTTACAGACTTTATGTAGTTTTTAGGTCTCATGTAGTTTCTATGAGATGTTTTAGGGTCTTTTAAGGTTGTATTATAGTTGTTAAACATGTCTCAAAAATGTTTTAGTCTTTATCTATAGAAATCAAAATAAAAATAATTTTTCTTTGGATATTACCAGATAATATCACTACCTAACCCACTAGCTCCTATAAGTACCCAATAAGATTCACAAAAGGAATATCAACATAATAACTTAGCCCTTGTCATATTATAGAAAATTCTATATTTATATTTTTTATAATGTTAATAAAAAGTTTCACTAATCTCATAAATCATCACCAAAATTAGTATTTCTCCCAAATCAATTATTCCCATTACACATCAACCAACTATTATTATTTGTTTCTCACAATATAGATGTAAGATAGATGTTTTTGGGGCTAACTATATGAATCTATAATAATGTATGAATGTAGTAAAAATCAATAGCTATAGGGAGTTAGAATTTATTTATATAGAATATTCCCTCTAAAATTTTAACACATTCACAACTAAAATAATTACCCTTAGTTCTTAATCTCAAATATGATTATTTTAGCACAAACAAGTCATTTTCATTTATCAAAACATCAACCATAATCATTTATAAGTTGCATCTATTGATCAGGTCCTCAAAAATAGAATCAATAAAGTAGCTTGCGTATGTTCTATTTCATTAGTAAACCAACTAATAACATGATGATGGTGTTATTTTTTATAATTAATAATATTTAAATGCTAACATTCAAAAAAAACTATCATCATATTTAATTTTTCTATTTCCTAAGCCACATGGCTCAAACATGGAAAATCTCCACACATTTTGGCAAAACTTCACATCAACTATATATTTTTCCATATACATCCAATAGTAATTTGTTTTAATTATCCCTATTGGTTATACAACTTTTCCCACACATACTTACCATTATAAAAGTTAACTCAAGGATGAGTGATGTGATATTTGGGGGGAATAATGTCTCATTAGGAATGGTGCATGTATATGACAATAAAACTTTGGGGAGATTTTAATATTAGTGAATAAGCAATGAAGAACGTGACATAGAAAAGCATTAGTGGGCATATCCTAATTATAAATATTCTCATTTATGGATGAAGTCTATGACTTGAAAAGATAATTTATTTTATACAAGTAAATAAATAAGATAATATATGGGCATATATATGATACTGAAGGATCCAATAGCCATATAGTACTAATTGGAAGACAAGAACTAGCAATAATATTTTGAAATGTAGAGTGTCTTAGTTACTTTAAGATACTATGAAATAGTAGAAAGGGAATTTACATAAATATTAGGTAATGATGTGGCCACTATTAATGGGAAACATTTTTCATTATGAAATAAATACTATCAAAGTTAATTGGCTTTCCTATAAAAAGAAATAGAAAAAAGGGAAAAAACCTATATTAGCAAGAAACAAATTTTGTATGGCCAGTGAACAAATAGTTTTTCCTACCTAGGGAGTATTTTTATCATCTCTACCTCCAATATGGTCTAACATCACTATATTAATCATGAAGTACCTCAATAACTAAGGTATATATTATTATTATTTACGCATTTCATTAAAAATTTCTCAACCAGTTAATATATAATAGGTAGTTTAATGTTCCCAATTTATTAGTTATTAGGTTGAGAAGAATAGAAACAAGACATTAAAAAGGAAAACCAAAATATCTATCTCACCACTACTTAATCTATCTCATTTTTTATAAAATTTTTAGGGTTCAAAAACCTACCCTAGCATGGGAATAATTCTTATAAATTAAATTATTACTTTTGGAGGAGCAAGGAGAGAACATTATGATTGAGGAAACTACCAAGGGAAATCAAAGAATAAAATTAGAGTTAGTACCTTCATCCTCAAATTCCAAAGATAAGGAGGTGAAGTTAGACTTTGAGAGGAAATAATAGTATATGTATTCATCTTCAAGGCCTAGAAAAACATAGAGAGTTCCTACACCTAGTGATCATAGGAGACAAACCTAAATAATTAGATACAAGATAGAAAGGAAAAAGTCACCCATGACCTCTACATATGTTTAGAGTGAATGTGAAAAATCATCTGAGGAAATAGAGGAAACCAAAGGTGTGGACATATAAACCACTAGTATAAGATAAGACTATTACTCAAATTTATTTAGGTCAAGATTTGAGGAATTTAGGGAGACAAAACATTAGGGTCTTAAAAGTTAAAATGTAATTGATGAAGAAGAAGATACAAGGTTATAAGAACATGAAATATGAGAATGGGATATTGAAGATGAAAGGGTTTTGGATAAATATTTAAAACCACATGTTGTACCACATAAGGAGGAGAATTAGGAATTTTTGGCTGCCCAAAAGTAATTTTAGTCTCTTAGGGTAAGAATCATGACATTATAGAATTAAAAAAATGGGTTGTATGTGATAGCTAGAGCAGTAAAACCAAGATTTAAAAATACTTTGGCATCCATTACAGAAATTCCACTTTTTTTAGGAACACAACCTCTAACAAAAACTCCATCTATAGTATATAAATTCTCTATAGTATAATAACAAAATCCAATACCTACTACAAAAGTTGAGGAACCTATTCTATATACTTATTGTTTAACATATTTTGAATTGGAATTAATCAATTTAATATAAATTACCTAGTAAAAATTGAGATAAAACAAGGTATAATAAAATAAAATAAATTAAAAAAATTCAAGTAATTTATAAATGATGAACTTTGAAAATGGAAATATATGCATGGCTTGTAATCTAACACTTTGTTGAATATATAAGTTATTCTAAGATTAAGTGTTAAGTAATAATATATGTAAATGTTTCACTACAAAAAAATGATTTTATATATATATAGGGGAAAATATGTATAAGGATACAAGTGAATAATGTACTTTTATCTATATATTACAACTCTGTCCTATCATATTGTGTACTAGAATTTAAAATCTAGGTATGCCTACATGTGTATTTGTGAATCCTATCTTTGTGTGGATATTTGTTTGATATGTAGATGAAATATAAAAATAAATTATAATTATTGAACAAGAATAAAATGGTTATTAAATTCAAAATGGAGATATAGAGTTAAGGGAATAGTTGATATGGACTCAAAAACCCTTGTGTAACTGACTATTGCCTACATATCCTAAATGGGCCTCAATCAGATAGAGTTCTCCCTCCTAAATGTATGTATGAAATAATGTATGCAAGAAAATATTCTCTTTAACCTATTAATACCATTAACCAAAGCATGCAAATGATGTATTCATCCATAGGATCTATAGAAAAGAAAGCTATTTATCATTTAAAACTTTGTATAGGTTTTGATCATCGAGATTAATTAAATTTTCCTTTACAAGACAACCATTTATATAAATTTTAATATTTTAATTTAGGTATTCATTGGTGCATTAAGGTATTTAATCAAAAGGATAAAAATTTATAAAATTTACTATTACTTACATAGACACTCTAAAACTTTCCACAAGTTAAGGTGGGACAAGTTAACATTATAATATAGTTCCATAATGCATCCTTACCCATGTAACATGAACTTGTCAAAAAGACATGAAATGAAAATATAGAAAATAAATCGGGGGTCCCTTAGATAAAATGTGATAATATAAAATAATGAAATAAATAGAATTTAATAAGATAACACAAAAAATAAAAACAAGACTTGAGACACAACATGCCAATGAGTCATTTATTCATCAAAAATAGTCTAAATTTATGTAAAAATGTGTAGTTTTGTTAATATTGTGCATACTTTAGGTGTCTATATTTTCCCCTCCCCTCACTCTACCCCATTTCATTATAATGATGCACTAAAGTTAGATTAAGTGAGAAATAAAAATATGAGGGTGGAAACACTCTTTGTCTTCATATGTGGTGTTAAATTTCTTGGTTAACTAGGTGATCTAAGTGGAGATAGGGTACCTTCAAAATGTTTTTCCTCGTATAAAGGGAAAAAATTAAATTTTCAAAGTGATAATAGGTTGAGTTGGTATGTCATTGGGTATCACTAAACCATAACCATATTGTCTCTCAATGAGATATCAAGAGTGATCAAGTCTTGATAAGTGAAGATTTTACTTTGAATATGTATATGATTTAACCTATGAGGATTACTATAAAATAAGTAAAAAGTGTGAACCATCATGTGTCACTGACCTCTAATGGGAAAAAAGAAAAAAATAATTGGAACCAATACATGGTTTTCTAAAGTGCAACCAAGATATGGAGCATCACTAAGCTCAAATGTGTCCCATTTGAAACAATATTAATCACATCACTAAAGAAAGATCTAGATTCAATATGTAACTTATTGAAACTTTGAAAATGTTCTTTTTTAAAATTCTAGTACTTGTGAATTTGAATTTTTTTTAATACAATAAGAGGTAGAACATGAACTAGATTCATGACCATGATAACTTGTGTTGTGATAATATTGTATTTAGGTATTTTTTATATTTAAACAAATTGGGTTTCAAAATTAAATCCATGTACCCCCAATATTTTGTAAATTTTTATTTATACATATGTTGTATTTATCAAATATCATATTTTTTATGAAGATAAATTTCATTTTGAGTGTGGATATATTGATGGGTTGTAACCCTTTTAAGGTGAAGGATATAAAAATAAGACATTTTCCTTGAAAGGATGTAGTAAATTGTTGAAGCATTATTTAAGATAATGGTATTGTAAATTATCAAGAATTTAAAAGTTATTAAAATATATCATTTTTGATATGGTGTGGAAACATATACCATCAACATTATAATGAATATAATAATATGTGATTTGGATAAGTATCATGTCAGATATTTCCAACTGTATTTAGAGATTTGATTGGTTATGAAGGGTACCATGTGGGCCATGGATCACATTTGGTTAAAATTGAGAATATAAATAAGTTTAGAAACAAAATAGAATAGTTAATTTCATATTATTATTAAGAGAGAGTGAAAATATTATTGAAATTTTTTTTTCCAAAAATATAAAAACATCTTATAACCTAAGGGAGACCCATAATTTTTTGAGAAAAATATTTAAAAGTGACCCAAAATTTTTCCAAGATACCTAGTAGAAACTAGAGATTTGGGTGTAGTTTTCAACTTAAAAAAGTTGTAAAGTGTACCCAAAGCTCTACTACCCACTTAACCAATTCCTAAAATAAACTAGGATTAGATTTATACTTTGCAAATTTGAAAATTGTAAAATGTAATTAGAACTCCACTTTATACTCTTACCTAACACCAATAGAAATCAAAATTCTAGTTACACCTTGCAAATATGCAAAGTTATAAATTTAAACACAAGCTTGGATTTATACCATTCACCATTAACCTAAATAAAAAATAAGTCTAGTTACACATTAAAAATTTGAAAAGTTACAAAGTGAAACTCAAACTCTACCTTTTACCTTTTATCCCCACCTAGTAGGTGCCAAAAGTCTAGTTACACATTAAAACTTTGTAAAGTTTAAAAGTTCAACTAGAGTTCTAAAACCCACTTCCATGGTAACCATCCACTTAGTATAAATTAGAGAACAAAATGTAAGATATAATCTTGAAAAATAAAAAATTATGCAATGGCCCCAAAACCTTTCTTTCCCACCATTTTTCCGAACACCATCGTGCTTAACATTTATTGTATTTTTTATTAATAAAATTATGTTTTCTTACACCATTTTTAATATTTACAAATTCAAGATAGAGATTTAATTCCAAGAAAACCTACTATTTAGATCTCCAAGACATTTCATGCAAGCATTGACCTCCATCACCACATAATGCTAGAGCCATGATTCAAATCCACCATTGCTAGCCCTGCACATGTAATAATGGTATTTTTCTAGGTCATCTACTTTTCCTTAAAAACACTACAAGAATAGATTTCCTTTAAAATAAATCTAGGGTTTTATCTATTTTACCATATTTTTTATTCTTTTCCAAGTTTTTACCTACATTCTAGATTCTTTATTAAAATTCACCTAGATACTTTCCATACTTATAGGGTTTTTTAGGGTTTTCATAAAAAAATTTAAAGTATAGAATATTCCTCTCAAATCCCTTACTCAAATTTTCAATATAAATCCCTCTTGTTTGATCAAACCCCATATAATTTCTAGTTATAAAAACACATAAAAACCCCAATAGATATTTTTCTTATTCTAACTACTTTGAATTCCCATCGGAAGTCTAAATAACCTCTAAAAACCAATTTTCCTATCAGACATTTTGTTCAAACTTTATAGCTATAATTCCACATTATATCTCTACCAAAAAAATTAACTACAACTACAAATCAAAACCCCACCAAGTTTAAACCAGAAGAATAACTTGTAATAGCAAGTCTAAACCCTGACTAACTTTGTAGTTAGTTTTCCCACACAAATTTTTCTAGAGTACATGTCTTGAAACGAGATGAAATTCAAATCAAAGGGACCTAGTGTCCCATCTAGCCTATATTCAAACACTAACGAGATCACTGACATAGATCTAGGCCACATAGACCTAGCATATTTATAGAATAACATAAATACAAAATTTAAGAATGATTGGATTTAGAGAATATACGATTGTGGTTTTCCCTAGGTTTCAAACTTCTCACTCTTAATACAAAGTGCTAAACTTGTGCTCACCATTGAAAAACACTATGATGCTAAGAAGAGGGAAGTAGTGAATGACAAAGGATAAAAGATTCTAAATCTTGATTCTCATTTCATTAATACCATGTTCCTGATCCTAAAATATAAAATATATCTAGATATAACCCATGACACCTCCAAAATGCTCTATTAGGATAATAATGTAGCCTATCTATGAGTTTTAAACAAATAGCGGATAAAAACCCCTGAACCTATAGTGACAAGAATGTCTTAAAGCTTAGCTAAGATAGACTTAAAGGATGAGGTAGGAGACATTACTATACTCTTTCATAGAGTTATAGGGGATCCAAATGCCAAGAATTATCAATATTGGATGTACTAGTATATATGGGTAATCCATCAAAATAAATAGTACATTCACTAGGCCCAATTGATTTTTGATTCCATTCACAAATAATTTGAGGTCCAAATTATAGGAAAGTTTTATATGAATTAATACTTCATATATATATTAATAAAAGGGATGGAATTCAAGGATTAACATAGTGCCCAATAAAATCAACAAGATATTTAAATTCTACACTAATCTCACCTTTGAGGTAAGCAAACAACAATTCAAAAGGGTCAACAATGCTTTTGTATACTGAATCATAATTATGTTTGAAAAGGATATAATAAGGAGAAGATTTTATGATGTTGAAACAACAAAAAATGAAAAATGGGGGTCTATTTTGATTTAGTTCTCAACATATTCATATATAAAAGTGGGTGGTTTTAGTAATTATCCTTATGCACTCCCTATGTATGCAGTCAACAAATGGGCCCTAATGGAACTTGTGAGGCAACTTGTGTAAACCCATAAGTTTTTATCAAACAAGCACAAGACCTGGATTCACTTCCCTATCATCATAGGGAGATACACCTATCATTCTTTATCAAAGGCTAGATAAGTGTATAAAGATATGACTCTAATAACGTTGAGACCTCTTGATGTAAGGCCCTTATATGATTTGACTATATATGATACCTATCTAATGGGTGACACATATTCCCACATTCCTTTTTATGAATATTACTAGGAAGATATGTAGGATGAAGAGGAAGTTAAGTTAAGAGATGATTATAGAATGACCCTAGAATAAATCAAAACCTACAAAATAGCACTGGTCCTTGAAGATTTATAATATGATGAGTAGCTACTAGATAGGGTATATTATAACAACCAAATCTATGTCCAACCTCTTCCTTTAGTTAGTTGGTCTGCACCAAAATCCTTATCCTTCATGGATAGAACCACCTTGGTTATAAATATAACAATAAACTATTTAAGGAGCAAGGAGGTCAAAATAACCAAAGAGGCCTTAAGTATTATAGATAGATTGATAAAATTTAAGTATAAGGATGTAGTGGAAATAGTAGTAGAGGGTTATACAAGTAGAACACAAGTAGATCAATTAGTAGGTCCAATTATATCATAGAAATTAAAGTATAAACAAAAGGTAAAAAGGGATTCAGAGCTTATCCAATGGATAAACCACTATAAAATTATATAGAGAACACATATACTGATCAACTAACAAAATTAGTCCCTCTTCTTATCTCTACTATTAAACCAACCACAATACTCCCTCTTCCTATCTTCACTACCCAATCACCTCAAGCAGTTACCCCTCCTATTTCTACTAGCCCACTAGTGCAAGTAATTACACCTTCATCTAATCCACATATATAAGTGACTCCCTTGTAAATAAGCCAATTAACATAATTAGATAATCTAGTTACACTTTCACCTCCTTCTTCCACAATAAATTCCCTCTCATCCCCAATATCTACTGCCACTTCATTAGTCACTAATACCACCCAATAGTACATGGCTATAGACTCAGTCATTCTAGCTATAATATCACTAGTGATCCCAACCAATTGGATAGATATAACTTCATTTTCATCTTCTATCACATTCCCCATTTCATCTACTCTAAGTATTCTCACTACATTGATTGATTAATTTGTTTCCTTAGATTCCACCCTTCCATAGGTTCCCATGTTCCATTTACCCATGCCTACCTCTCCACTTGTATCACTTTCACCTTCTACACCCATGGTAAGCACATCCACTTCACCCATTCAAGTATCCATTTATTCTACTCTCATAATAACCCAAGCCCCCACACAAGGAGGTAGAAATAGGACTCATTGATATAATTTTGGCTACTCAAGCCACTAATGGGAAAGAGATAGACAAATTATCAACCAAGGATTTAGTGGAAATATCAGTGACAAAGACCACACTTGTCATGTTAACCACTAGTGTAAAATATCTAGTTGTAAATTCATAGATGGTAGTGCCCATTAGAGCAATATAGGATTCATAGGTAACCACTCTAAGTTGGCTAACACAATGACTATCAAATAAAAGGAAACATAAGGTGTCTCTTAGCACTCTAGAATTTGGTCTATTAGACAAAGATAGGCCCCAAGACCATTTATATAATATTATATGATGTAGTAGGGGAGAGATATGTGGAGATAATAGCTACCCCACTGGAAAAATAAAAAGAAGATTTAGTGGTGGGGGATTATTAGATATCTAAAGAGCATCTAGGTCAACCAATAAGAGAGGGGATGAAGCATGATGTTTAGTAAGGTATAATATCTCTTTTTTATAAAATGGATAATGACAAGGTCACTAAAGATGAACTAAAAAATAAATTTTAGTAGTTGACAATTGCCTTGAGAAAATTCTTAGAGCTAGTAACCCAGCCAAATCAATCTCTTGCTCAGTTCCCTGACAAAGAAAAATTTGAATTAATGACAGAGATTGGTACCATTGGAAGGACCATAAAATAATGTGATGATAAACTCATCATGAAAGGGAATAAATTAATAGAGATTCCAAAGGACTCTTATAAAAATATAAGGGATGATCATGTATCTATGAAGACAAAGATAAGTAAATATGAAGAAAATATTGAAAGGCGAAACCTATACTTTCTAAAATTATAATTTTTTGACCTAATTAAAATTGACACGTTATTTTGAAAAAATATATTAAATAATTCTACATAACATGAAGATTTAGATAGGGTGTCCCATTTTATAATTAGGATACTCACTGAGAGTATTAATATGTCCAAAATTACATGTGACAAGGCCAAAAATATAATTTATAACATTGAATATTTACTTGCTAAATTTTCATATGAAGCTATAGATTGCCAAGATCAACCCCTTCCTATTTAAGAGGTCCAAGATAAATTTAAATGGGTAGTAAGAGAAAATAGAGATAGGATAAAAATTTTAACTTGAGTTTCATCTACCAATTCATTAGGAATCGTAATACACTATATCAAATGGGAAAAGATAATCAAGTCTAAAGAGACACATCTAGGGAACTATCTGAAGTAACAGTAAAATGTGAGATCAAAAACATTTACAAAATTGGTCTTGATGAAGAATTACTTAAAGAAATATTTATAATTTTTGATGCTTATATCAAGAAGATAAAATCAAAAAAGGATAAGGAATATTTAGATGTTATGGTTGTGGATTAATTTTTCAATTAGTTATAAAATAATTTTTTTAAATTACATTTTTGTTATAAGATAAATTCTAAAGTTGTAGGTTACAAATTACAAATATCATTTTGACAACTCTTATCTTTGAGTTGAGAAAGATCCACATGTGAATTTTAATTATCTTTTTGTTAGGATTTAGTTGTAAAGTGCAAGCTTATAATTCACATTTTTCCTTTTGAAAACGTTTGAATGGCTTTAGTTTCAAAAACACATATTGTAATTTTCACTTTATTTTTTGTCAAGTTGAATGACTTAAAAGTTGTAAAAGTCTTCACTTCAAATAATAAATTTGGTTTTGCAAATTATAACTTAAAATAGCCAAAAGAATTAAATGTTTACCAATTAATGGTTTATTTTGGTACCCCATTTCTTGGGAGAGATAATAGAAACATAACTCAAAGAAGAGATGGTTCAACTAGAAGATTACAATGGATTTCTCTCCTCTTTCAACACTTGTTGAAGCTTCCATAAATTGCATACTTATTTTACACCATCTACTCCACTAAGGATGCCTATTCAAGCTAAATAGGAGGGCATTTGTATGAAGTTTCTTGTATTTTCTTTCTCACTAACTGAGCATAAGGTTTTGTTAATTTCCTTTCTCTCAAGGGAGTTATTTTTGTATAAATATTGGTTCCTTATGTATTACATCTATATTTTTAATATTAGAGAAATTATTCTACCTATGAAGAATTTATCTACATGTTTTAACTTGGAGAAAGATAATGGATTGAAGTTTTCCTTCCTTGTGTTGTGTCATCTTTGTGTATGTATGAATGCTTATTAAATTTTTGAATGTTCTGATACATGTTTCCATTATATAGATTCATTTGTGGTGTTATGTCAGTCCTTTTGAAGGCTTGTTAATGAAAAATAATAAATATGTTATATAGTTGATAAATATTCAATATTACCTTTGAACTTATATTTGTGCAAGATTTTATTTTAATAAACTTAGTATATTAAATATTTAAATATGTTCAAACAAAGCAAGCATTGAATTTCATTATAGTATTTAATGAAATCACCATTTTATAATTTTAAATTCATTCTAAAAATCTTTTCCTCACATGTCAAAACCCTAGTTAGGAGAAAGATCATTAAGAGGTAGTATCTTTGCATGAACTAGTCATATACCAATTGTACTAATCTTAGTGAAAGGAAGGTGGCCTTCTCCAAAGGTTCACCTTAAATCACCAAGGTTATAGAGCCTATAGGTGATCCCATTATTTCATTATATTTATCATGTACTAGAACTCATCATAATTAAAGTACTACAAATACAATTGAGTGGACAATCTAATTGATAATAGTTTTTGGCATGCCTAGTGGGCCCCATATATTATATCTAAGAGATTGGTGCTATTATTAGTAAGTTTTTTACAATCATCATACAAAATTTAAGAGCACCTAATGACTCTAATAGCTTATGGATTTAGGAAATCCAAGTTTACATATGTCAAAGATATATATAAGATCATCTACTAAAGGTAAGAGGATTGACTTGAAAGAACTATCATTTCCATATAAAAATAAATCAAGATCAGTTGTACCTTATACTTGAATAAATATAAAAAAATTATTTACATATTCTACATATACCCATAGTTGTTTCATACCTCCAATAATGTCCCTAAGAAATTAAAATTTCATAGCATTCAATGAAGACAACCCACTTATGTTGGCCTAGTATGATGATAAACCCACATCAATTTTAAAAAACCTTCCTTATTTTATAACTGAAACTTACACTACTCCCATTAAACATATACAAGATATTGTTAAAATTTATTTAGTTCATAACATAGCACAAAAAAATGTTGTTATCAAATTTCTTACCTCCTCATTTAAGGTTAAAGCCTTACAATGGTATAAAAGTTTGCTTCCCAATTCCATCTATGTTTGGGATGATCTAGGGTTTGTCTTATGTCCATGATTTTAGGATAAGAGTGACCACCTCTCACTAGTTGAACAACTAAAAACTATTAAATAGACTCCTCATGAGTTCATGAGTGATTATAATTTCCACTTTCAAAAAATGTGGAATAGAATCCTGGTGTTATTCACTCCAACCCTGAATAATGCTTTCTTGGATTCCTTGAGAACCTTAAATAGTGATATAGTTGTCATGATTCAGTAAATGGATAGAACCACACTCCAAAATACTTATGACATTATAATAAGAGCATAGCATTACGTCATTTAAGTTGGAAATATTTCCCCTCAACCTATATTCCATTATTTCTAGAGTTGCCTCCCACACAACCCATTGTAGCCCTAATTCCCACCACAGTCAATGCACTAGCTTTGTCTCCTAACCCTATTCATGATTTTTATGAGGTTAAGTCACTATAAAGAGATTTGTCAATGAGTTGGTAGTAATTAAAATTCAATAATCTCAAAACTACAGGCCTTATCAAGTAGTTAACCAAACATAACAACCCAATAGGTAACCATATCAAGGTAGTTCACAACCCCAAAGTCAAACATGCAATAAAAACCTCAAAATATCCATGATCTACTTACACAAAATAATTATAAAGCCACAATACCTATTTATAATAACCTAGATCAAGAATACGAGTGGTTGTGTCCTTATGCTCAATTGCATGATCAAAATCTTTGCCCTCATGGTGTCACCAGCCAATACTTGATGGTATAAAGAATATCAAACCCCTAAGGATATCAAGAGTAATTTAATTCTCATTGGGAAGATGGAAAAGTGCCTCCTCAAAATGAAACCACTCTTTTGAATCAAAAAGAGGAGGATTTTTATGGCATGAATTAGGATGAAACACTAACTAATGGTGGTAGTTCAGTGGTAGCAAATATAATCTCCAAGAAGAGGTCAATATAAAGTGATAAAGCCCCTAGGGTTGACCAAGATACAAATTTTGAATTTGTACTAGAGGTTACAAAAGGCAACACAATTTAGAAGCCACCCAATGTGTTGATGGGCTAGTCAAAGTCAAAATTACTACCCCAAATCTCATGAAAGAAGATATAGCCCCCACAAAGGCACAAACAAATTTTGGTAACATTACTTTTAGTATTGTAAAACAAATGAAGAAGAATAACTTTAATGTTACCATGTGGAAAGCACTGTATATCCTAGTAAAGATGGACTTTATTTAGGAAGCTCTAAAAAACTTCATTATAAAAAGCAAAGTCTCATCTAAGGAACTTATTTTTGTGGTTAAATTGTGTCAACCTAAAATGGACACAAAATCAATTAAAAATGGTAAGCCTCCCCATTTTATCTTTCAATTGTAGTTGGGAAAAATCTTGTACATAAATGCATGGTAGGCTCTAGGGCTAACACATTTGTTATGCCAAAGAAAATAATTCATTATCTTGGTATTAAATACACACCTATCACAAAATACATGGTTAAATTGGATGGGACTTCTATCCAAATAGTCGGGACTATAAAATGTTTAAAACTTACCATATATGCATGTCCAAGCTTATCCATATCACAAAACATCTCACTTATTGACCTTCCCACCTATTTTGCTATGTCTTTCATGAGATTCAATAAAAAATGGGATGACACTTATCTAATGATTGGTCCCATATGTTTTTCAGGACAAGATATGGGACTAGAGTGATGATAATAGCTAATCCAATTGCTAAAGACCATATTGAGCCATACACTCATATCCCTATGGATATAAATTGCACATTGTAAGATCAAGAGGAGGAACTTGACCATGAGGTTATAAAAACCATATAATAAATATTACATAATCATTTGGATAAATAGGTATCAACTTTCTATTTTCATCCTTATGATTATGTCAAGGAAATAGGGTTGGGTATGTATTACATTCATGAAAATGATGTAATCATCCCAAACCTTATGAAACCAGCTAAGGATCTCAAGGGATTGTGGAAAATTTACATCGATGGATCAAGCATAAATAATGGTCTAGTTGAATGTATTTTTTTTATTTCTCCCCAAAAAGAGAGTTATTATATTCTTTCATATTTTATTTCAACTACACTAATAATGTGACTGAATTGATGCATTGGTTTAAGGTATCTAAGTGGCCAAATAAAGTGGAATATAATCACTATAAGTGTTTGGTGATAGTGAATAGATCATTCAAAAATCAAGATTAAAAAGAAAAAAAAAATAACTTGCTAAGATCTTATAGACATAGGGTTTGGGACCTATTTGAATATTTTATCACTTTAAACACTTAAGTAGTATTGTTGGCCAAAATTGACCTACATACAAATTTTACATAGATGGACCATGTAGTTATACCAATCCATTAATAGATTTTTTTAATTTTATATTAACTTTATACACACTCATGAATCAAATATTTTAGGAAAATAGTGGAGAGTTTCAAATTTGTAAGTTTCATGGTTGTGAGCTCTCAATGTCAAATCAGCCAATGCAATGCTTTTTGGGAGTAGTTTCATAGGGCTAAATCATATTATTTTAATTCTAAAAATTTTATGAGATTAAAAAAATGTTATGATAATATAATGGTGAAGGTTTTCATAGAAAATATTTGTTAATTTTGAAATAGTGTAGCCTTAAGAACTACCTAGTATGCAGATTTTTGTATGTTTTTAGGTGCCAAATCAGCCTGTGCAACACTTTTCAAACACCTTTGCACAAGATCAAATCAATTGTAATAACCTTGAAATTTAAAATCATGGTAAAAAAAATATTGTAAGAATATGAGGTTAAAAATAATTCATATAAAAATTTCTCCCATGAGAAAAATGTATGGGGTTAAAAATTGGCTTTTGAGTTGATGTTTACTTAGCCAATTTTCTGTGTTTCTAAATTTCAAATCTACCTAGTGCACACATTTAAATCTCATTTTCATAGTATTAAATGAGGTAAAATATTTTTAACATTTATCATGGTGATATTTAAATTTAATTATAATTCAATGGAAAATATAGTGCACATATATGGGATATGGTGTGCGAAATGTGAAGCTATAAAAATTGGCTTTTGAGCTGATTTTTACTTAGTCATTTTATACATCTCCTAGTTACTAAATCTAACTAGTGAGCACTATTGATTCCAATTTTAATGGGACCAAATGAAGTAAAAATTCCATGAGATTTTTTACTATTGTACTCTAATTTCATGAGAAGGTAAAGTACTTACTTTTTCACTTGTGTGAGTTTCTAGTAAAACGTCATGATGGTGTGAAGCGATCCTTCTAGGAATATTTATCATAGACAAATTTTTACTAGAAAACACTTACAGGGTAGGTCACAGGGGTTATTTTGATCATTTAAATAAATTAAAAATACTAGTTTGATAATATTTTCAATATATATCTTTTAATATAAGATATGATGGGTTTTGATCATATCTTTTACTGTGGTTTTCCATTTTTCCATGTTCTGAAGGTGCTGATGTGACTACATGTTGGTTTTTAGCCATATATTTTGAACCACAACTCCACTTTCAATTTTATTGGTTGTATTGTAAATATTATTTCTCCCTCTTTTTAATTAAGTTAATTTCATATTGGAAAAATATATATTTAAAATTAGTCAGTATCATAGTTGTAATGTGTATTGATGTGACAAGCCTTCACAAAGTGTCTAGAGGCTTCTAGAAGACAAAGTAGGAGACGTGATGAATTTGGAAAGTGGGAGAGTTTAAGTGGAAAGAGGAATTAGCTAATATAATTTAATAATAATTCTATAATAATGAATACTTTTTCCATGTAGGATGACATCACTCAAGTCATCATCCATTTTCCCCTCTTCTCTCTTCCATTTTATTCTATATATCTCTCATTTTTATCATTGTAAAAGGATGATCCTCATTTTTTAAATGCATATCACTACCAATTTTTGTAATAATATCCTCTTTAAGTAATAAAACAACTTATTTTGCCTACTTTGATTGAAACTAGTGATTTAGTCAATTTGTGCATGATGCTTTGTTGAAGGGTGTTTTTCCTTAGTAATTGTCCATCTTTATTTAATTTTTTAAAGTTTTACACCATTTTTTAACGTCTAAAACTTGTACTTTTTTTCATCAATAAGGGGATTATGTGATTTTCATACTCCTGCATATTTCATCTCTTACCTGGTGGGCTTAGTCTTAGAAGTACTGATGAAAGAATGGCATGTTTGAGAGTTTATGTGAGTGAGGGATATCTTTAAACTTCTTTAGTGTCAGTTTAAAATAATTTGGAGTTTAAATTCTTGGTGTATTACACTTTTTTATTTTTATTTGTCCCTTTATCCTCTTTCTAACCCTTTTCTTTAGCAATCAATAACCTAGAGTAGTTTACTAAGAGCCTAATTAATACACCTAGGGAGATAGCCCATATCCTAGAGGTTCACCTCCATCACATGATATGCATAGCCTATAGGTGTTCCCATTTTGTATCCAAGAGTGAGATATCCTTAAAAAATATCCTATAAGGGTGCTATTTTATGTTATAATAGGTACCAAGAACCAAAAATAAGTATGTTGATCACATGGCCTCAGTGGGTTCTCAATATAACTTACCTGAAGATATCAAGAAGGAAAACATCTAGCATTTAAAATTAATAGTGAGATAATGTTTTCTTAAAAATTCAACTGACTAGAAAGTTATCCATAGTGATCAATAAATTGTTAATTTTCTATAAAATGAGGCTAAATTCTCAGATAAAAATCAATCAATACTCTAGGAACAATATGGGGATCAAATCATTCATTTGAAGATGAACAAGTTACCCATGGGTCTTGTTACTTTGGAAAGTATCTTCAACTCTAATGATCAACTAAAGGGTGAGAATAAAAAACTCACAGTAAAGGAAGAGGACTATGAGCTACTAGTCATCTTAGAAGGAAAAGTATTAAAGATCAAGAAAGTGTGAAACATTTTTGAAAATAAATATTTTATTATATTATGTTAAGAATTTGATGATAACTTCACTTGAAATTATAAGTATCTAATGGGTTTTGACCCTAGATTATCCCAAAAAATTAAAAAATTGACCCAAATACTAAGCCTAATAAATAAAAACAAATACCAACCAATCCAAAAATAGATCCTTTAATTAAGAGTGAGCTATCCAAATTGATAGAGGTTAACACCATTTTCCCAATCAAACACTAATCTTGGGTTGCTAAATTGGTCCTTACTAGGAAAAATAATGGTGAAATCAAACTTTGTGTAGCCTTTTAAAACTTGAATAATGCATATTTGAAAGATACTTATCCCCTTCCACCCATGGATATAATCTTTCAAATTGTATCAGGATCTGAAAGGTTTTCCCATCTAGACAACTATTTTAGATATAACCAAATCTTAGTACAAGAATCTAACTAGATCAAAACTTATTTCACTAAAAAATGGGGCACATATTCCTATAAAAAGATGCCTTTCATTCTAACTAATGTTGGTACTAAATTATAAATGGCCATGGATATGGATTTCAAAGGTTGGATAAATGAAAAGATTCTAGTGTATCTAAATGACATAATTGTTTATTAATAATAGGTTGATGACCACCTAGATCACCTTAGAAATTTTTTTCAAAGGTATATCAAATTTGGAGTTTTTCTCAATCCAAAAAAGTACATTTTTTTAGTTCATGAATGGAAAATATTGAGACACATTATTTTAAAAGGTCTTGCAATAGACCTAGAGAGAGTAAGTGTTATCTCTTCATTAGTACTTTCGGGCCATAAAAATGGGTTATAAAGTTTCCTAGGGAAGATCAAATTCATAAGGAGGTTCATTCAAAAAAATTCTTCCATGGCCAAATCCCTTACTACCATGATTAAGAAAGGGGTCATTTTTAGCTGGACAAGGGAAGGAAAGGATAGTCTTGAAGTCATCAAAAAGGATATTTCTCAAGCTCCTACCTTTGTAAATACCAACTATGAGAATGATTTCATCATCTATGATTTTGGAGGGGAAGCTAGAGTATCAACTATTCTAACCCAATAAAATAAAGAATAGTTTGAGCATCCTATATCCTTATTTATTCAATAATTGAAGGATTATGACGAAAAGTATAGTTTTGTTTAGAAGCAAGTATATTTAGTAATAAAATCCCTCAAAATGTTTAGGAACATGCTCTCAAATAATAAAATTCATCTAATAGTTAGTCACAAAAGTGTTAAGGAGTTATTATTGAGTTGGAAAATAAATGAGAAGAGAGTAGATTGGATCACAAAAGTCATGGAATATGACATGAACATCACAATAGCTAAGATTTTAAGAAGAAATGGATTATGTGAGCATCTTGATTATAATATAAACACTACTGATGAAGTATAAATTCAATAGGCATTCCAACAAACCACTCCACATCTAATCAACATCTAGATCAGTAACATGACTATCTTCATGTAGACTGGTGAATACCCACATGAGCTCCAACAATCCATGAAGTGGTACTTTAGAATCCAATCTATTCCTTATAATCTTTTTGATGCTATATTTTTTAGGAAAGATACTAATGGATTTATGTTGAGGTGCATCGAACATGATAAAATTCCCAAAGTATTCAAGGAGTTTCATGATGGCTCATCAGGTAGACATTTCTCCATAATGACAATTGACATCAAAATAAAGAGGGTAGGGTACTATTATCCTAACCTATTAAAAGATGTGCATAAATGGGTATGGACTTTTAAACAATGTGCTTACTTTATAGGTAAGTAAATACTAACAGTTCTCCCTCTCAAACCAATCTAAGTTGAATAGCCATTTATTAACATGTTATTGTCATTAATGTTAAAAAGGTGTATTAAGTCAAGATTATATTATCATTAATGTTAAGGTTGATGTCAAAGGTGACTAAGGATAGATGGCAGTATGTAATATGTTAAGGTACATAAGATTGTGATCATTAGAGTTGTCATGAGTAAGGTCATTCATGAAAGAGAGTGTTACATGGATAATAATTATCATGAGTGTTGTGATAATGGAAGGTATAGGTCATGGAATATGTTTGAAGACAACTAATATTTGCACATGAATCATAGTGTATGAATAGGTCTATATAATTCATTGATTTCATGATATAAAGAGGTATGTGTAGATGAATGTATGTGCATAGTGTGGCATAGTCATCACATGAAGACTTTTAGGGTGATCCATATGAATAAAACATGGTAATTAAGAGAGTGTTGTCATTAAAGTATGTTTCCATGAAAAATAATTTGAAGGTAACTAATGCTTTATGTTTCCATGAAAATTTAAAGTCATATGAAGCTTGGTCATGTGATTTTAGGTCTGTATGAAGTGTTAGAAGATTATTTTCATTATAAAGAGAATTTTGTAGTGATATGAGTGTGTTTTGATGTTTTATGTATACTTTCTTGATGCTTTTCTGAGGTCATGACATGGAAAGAATAGGTCAAGGTGTTAAGTGCATTAGAATCTTGAGTCTAGCCATGACATGGTGAAGGTATGAATTGTGACATGATGAGGTGAGTAAATTAAAAAATGTGATAGGTTTTTAAGGTTTTTTGAACAAGATAATAAGGTGTGGATTCACTTAAAAGTGTTTCAAAGTGAGTCTTTAAAGGTAGGTCCTTCAATCTTGGTCTACACCTAAACCATTCTTTAGCCCTACCTAGCCTAATGAGGCATGAGGATAATATTTCAAGGTTATTATGGGAATTATAGCATGGATATAGGTAATTAAAGTTTTTATAGGAGTGATCATGAGGTATGAGGTCATGGTTTTTAGGAAAAGGCATGGAAAGTGGTTTTGAGGTCTCTCGAGTGCACAAAATAAAGGGATACAAATTGGAGAAGGAATTTTAGGTGTTTATTTTCACATGTAACCTCTAAATTGGAACCTAAATTATATATTTTTAATATTCCTAGATTATATCTCCAAGCATTGGTTTTGGATTTTATGGATAACCCTTAATGAACAGTCCTTAACACCAAAACCTATGTTAAACTTTCTCAAACCTTATTAAGGACCTGATGTAGAAGATTTTACTCAAATGAGATTATAATGGATTAAAATTGTTATTAAACATATTTTATATTGTATTTAAATTTCCTAATTACCTCTAGGTGGTGGTGGTTAGTCATATGAGAGATAAAATGTAGAGATACAGGCTTGTTTGTGAGAATTTATTATAGTAATCAAAAGTTGCATTGGTCAAGAAAAATAAAATGTATGGAAGAGGAAGATAGATACTCATACTTCATGAAAATTATGGATTATATATATTTTAGATCATTAAAATATTATAAAATAATATTCCAATTTAGCCAGTCATAGACAGACCTAATGGTGTAAACAATGTAAAACCTAAGCATAAGTGAGAAGATGAATTTGAGTATGTTTTCATGATAGATTGATGAAACCAAGTTCATGAATATTATTTTAAATAGTTTTAAGTCATTTTAATTCTTGGAATAATATTTTTAGGTCAAGAAAATATACGAAAATGTTGAAGCCAAAATGGCTTGTCTAGTTCAATTTAGACTATGTGATAAAGGGTTAAGAAATTGGTTTGCAAGACTAATATTTTCCTTTTGACCATATGATATTTTTATTTGAGAATTAATAGATACATAATAGGAAAATTTAAATTAATTATGATTCATTATAATTTTATACATAGGTTTTGGATGTTTGAGTCACCATGACTGGTCTTTGAGGTAAATTGGCAGTTCTAAGTGAGTGAGTTGTAGACGTGTTCTTCAAGACTTAAACTTTGATTGAAAGTATCTAATGAATTTTATAATTACCCTAAGTTAATTTATATTATTTATATTAATTATTTTATCATTTTTTATGGTATTAATTTTTTATGAGCTTTATTATTGAAAGACATACCATTTGGTGTGAACAAACGTAATAGAACTAAGTACTATTGAGGGGTTTCATAAAGGAGTTCAACCTAAAAGGTGTGATGGAGATTTGATGATTTTTTATAATGTATATTTGAATGTATTTTTTATTTTTTTGACTTTTATTGATGTTTAATTTTCTCTAATGGATCAAATGGTAATTTGTTGATAAGAAGTCCTAATGTAATTAGGTCTCCATGAGACCTAAAAGTGAAATGAGGCCTAATTGTTATGACAAATCAAAAAGGACTAAGATTTAATTTTAATAATGTTTATTATATGTAATAATAACTATTATATGTATTACCTAATATTATAATAGTGTGTGACTAACCAAGTGGTATATGAATAAGAGATATTAGAAATACAAGGCCTTTTTAGGCCTATTTTGTTAAGCAAAGTGTAAGCGAATCAATTGATAAATAAAAAGAATAAATAGGTTTGGTAACATTATTAAAACCATTAATTAATATTAAATAATAATTCAATAATGATTATATATGTTTTTATAGTTTAATATCAAGGTTATATGACATATTTAGTCATGAAGAGGGCTAATTGAGTGAAGAAGCCTAGACGTAGTTTTGAAAGAGATCAAGTGGAGTAGATCTGAAGGAGTAGTTATCATATTGAGAGAATGTAATATTTTCATCAAATTTTTTTTCCTTATATATGAAATTGGATATAGTTTAGATATAATAGATAAAGAGCTGAGTGAAAAGAAGTGTGAATGACTGAGTTGGTGCTTGAGGGAGTTGAAGCTTACTTGTAGGTTAGATCTTGAAAAATTGGTCTTGGTTGAGTTGATGATTTGTAAATATGGAGTTTTATCTACCTTTAATTTTGGTACTTGTATAATTTTCCTTTGAAAAATTTAGTGCTTAGTCATAGGGTGTTTTAGCCTCCTAGCAAGTGGTTTCTTGATAAAGTCAAGTGGGTGCTTGATAAATCTGAGGTTGGTGCTCCATTTTGGGTTTGTTATAAAATAAATTTGATACTTTATCTTATATGATAGTTTTTAAAAGATCTATTTTAGTGTGTTTTATTCCCCTTGAGTTTTTCCTACATATGTGATGTGTTATCTTATTTCATGCTCATGTGATTGGTTCTTAATGTATTATTAGATCACTAAGTTACTTTGAATGATTAATGGATGATTAAGGGTAATTGATTGAAAAATTTTAAATAATTTTCAACCTCCCCTCTCAATAATTTTTCTTTCAAATTTTTTTATCAGATCTTGGTCCTTTGAATTAGGCATAACAAAATGAATGAGATCTGTGAAGCACAAACATGTCTAGTCAAGAAGTACAATGAAGTTTCTCAACCAATAAGGCTCCCCTCTTTAATGGGACTAACTACACATTTTTGAGTATGAAAATGAATAAATATTTAATTTATTTAGGATATTACATATGGAAATTTTTTGTTTATGGATTCACTCCACCCTCTACACCACCAATTGA
The DNA here is from genome assembly GCA_037957365.1 of Torreya grandis. Taxonomy (NCBI): domain Eukaryota; kingdom Viridiplantae; phylum Streptophyta; class Pinopsida; order Cupressales; family Taxaceae; genus Torreya; species Torreya grandis. Next base: position 1,405,630 of record JARHVA010003557.1, read on the forward strand.
TGCAGCAGGTAAGAAGGCAAGTGATAACAAATCTAAGGTAACGAATGCCATCCTATGTGTTATTTTATAAGTATAATTTTTTAAGGTCATGCACTATCATATGAAAAAAATTATTTGTGAAAATTTGAAGACCATCTATGAAGGAGACACCAGAGTTAATTTGGAAAAATTACAGACTCACTAAAGGTAATTTGAAATCTTGATAATGAAGGAGGATGAAAAGATGACATCTTATTTGTTGATAGTATATTAAGTGGTCAATGTCATTAGAGGCCTAGGATATAAGTTATAAGAATCAATATTAGTACAAAAGGTATTGATATCTCTAACATCTAAGTTTAAATCAAAAGTGTATACTATGGAGGAGATAAAAGATGTTAACATTATATATATGGATGTGCTTTATGGCATCTTGACTACCTAAAAAATGAGAACAAGTCATGGAAGAGCTTCCAATAAGGAATCTACATTCAAAGATGATAAAAAATCACAAGGTAAGAAGACCAAGGATGATGTTGATACAAACATTAATGATGATTAGATATAATCCATGTTTAAAAAAAATTAAGTATAAGGGAAAGTTTCCATTCAAATGATTTAATTATGGTAATATTAGTCACTTTGCCTCTAAATTTCATAACAAGGATAATAATTATCATGGTTAAGAACATGATGAAAATCATGGCGTTGATGAAAATATCTATGATCTTGGAAAAAAAAATGGTTTTAGGAAGTACGAAGACAAGAAAGGATCATTCAAGGATAAGATAAGTTTCTATATAAAAGAAGATAGTATCTTATTCAAAGTAAGAGTCACTATTACATCTGATATTGATGATGACATTAATGACCATGATATTAATGAATACTTTTTCATGGATATAAAAATAGATAATAAGGTTTGCAAAAAATGGAAAAGCCTTATGGATTATGAAGAATCAGATGAAAAAATGCTAAAGTGAACCCTGAGGTAGAATAGGTGAGTGCTCTAGAGGAGTTAAGCTTTTAAATAAGGAAGACTTAAAAACTAAGATCAATGGTTAAGAGTTATGAGGATAAAATAAATCTCTTTGAAGAGAGACCAAAAAATAACACCAATGAACATGAAGAGATCATAAAACAATTATAAATTCAAATTTAATTTGTCAATACAAGTCTTAAGACCAAGGGGGAAGAATGAATTAAGTTTCTAATATAAATATAGTCCTTAAAGGTAGAGTTGGATCAAGCAACAGTCAAGTTAAAGACACATCAGAGATTTAAAAAGAGGATTGAAGTTCTTGGTGATATTTTGAGTAGTCAAATGTATTCACATAAAAAAATGAGAATGAGGAGAGTCAAACCTAAAATACCTATGTATAAACTCTCAACTATGAAACTCAAATTGATCATCAACAAGTCAAGAATACCACCATGAAATTCAAAATGAAGATACTAATTAGGTAGCCTAATGTAATGAGGTATTGTAATTATTTCAATGGTTACATTATTACTTATCCTAACTTTGGTCATAGATCAAGTGATTGTAGAATGGTCTCAAGGATGAGTTTCCATGGGACCATGGGACAAGAAGTGATTAGTTAAGAGGTAAGTATAGTAATGTTATTTTCTACATTTGTTATAATGTGAAACACATTTCAATAGTTTGTCCTAATAGAGTTAGAAGGTCCTCAAGACTTGAAAAGGTATATGGAACTTCTAGAGTGCATAAGAAGGATAAAACATTGGTATGGATGTCAAAGAAATTCAAGATTGATCATAATGACCCCAAGAGTCAAGATGGATTATTTCTTAAGATCAAGCAAAGATCAAAAATGAAGTAATGTCAAGAAAACTTTCTATTTACATGTATTGACAAGGTAGTCAAAGAAAATAATAAATATTCTAAGGTGGATCAGTTGAATGATTTAGTCAAGCCTAAGTGGATTCTAAGGAAGAACTATCATTCTCATAATTTCAAGATAGCTCAGTAGAGTGATTTGGAGATCTAGGAATATCTTGAGTTCATAGAGTTTTGAGATCCCCACGAAAAGGGGTGACTCCATTAGTCTATATGGAGACAATCATTTATCATTAGAAGCATGAGGTTGAATTCAAAGGAGGATTCATATTGAGAGGATTCTAGGTTATCAATGTTGTAAGGTATGAGTTATTTCTTTTGTAGCTTGTATGTATATTACAAGGTGAAAGAGGTTTTGGTTAGTATGATCATTAATTATAGGTAGAAACTCATGAGGAGTAATGATATGTAATATAAGTCTAAGAATAATAGTATGTATAAAGACATATGGAATATGGATTGGTTTACAAGACCAATATGGTCATAGAGATAATTTGGATGTTGTTGACAGAGGTAAAAATGTGATGAAAGCCTATGTAGCTAATTGGCATATGAGAAATAAGAATTTTTTTTGTGTTTCTAAAAATGTATATCTTGATTTGTGAATTGGTATTAACATAAATATGCTTTAAGGAAGTAAAGGATGGTTTGAGAGTCCTGATGACTTAAGTGGTAAGCATAAGCTATGAATGTAAAGGGGGAGTTCCAAATTCTTTAGGTGGCATCAGAAGTGGGGTAGCCTAATGAGTGATCAAGATTTTGATCTATATCTTTCATATCAAGGACAAGTTGAGTATTATTATGTATCTAAATTCATTTTAATAATGTATGCATGGAGTTAGGGGGAACATGTTTTTGAGATGCTTCTTAAACTCAAGAAATGTTGAGATCCTATTTTTTTAAGAGGTGTGATGTAAGATGTTACATCATGAGGGATAAAGTTTTAGGTGTCTCTTTGTCATTAATGTTAGAAGGGGTAAAATGAGAAGATGAAATAAGTACCATTTTGAAGTGATTTTAGATTATAATGTGTTTTACATCAATATGTTTGCCATCTATGACAAAAGGGGAGTTTGTTGGCATGTTATTATTATTGATGTCAAAAAGGTGTATCACGTCAATATTATATTTTCATTGATTTTAAGGTTAATTTTAGGGTTGATGTTAAAAGTGACTAAGGATAGATGGAAGTATGTGATATGTCAAGGTACATAAGAGTATGGTTATGAGAGTTGTCATGAGTAATGTCATTCATGAAAGAGAGAGTGTTGTATGAATAAGAATTGTCATGAGTGTTGTGACTATGGAAGATATAGGTCATGGAATATGTTTAAATACAAATAATGTCTACATAGTAAGCATAGTGCATGAAGAGGTCTATATGAGTCATTGATGTCATGATATGAAGAGGTATGTGTAGAGGAATGTATGTACATAGTGTGTCATAGTCATGACATGAAGAGTTTTAGGGTGAGACATATGAAGAAATAATTATCACTAAGAGAGTGTTGCCATTGAAGGATGTTATCATGAAATATAATTTTAAAGAAAGAAATAATTTTAAGGCCACTAATATGTCAAGTCATATAAAGCTTAGTCATGTTATTTTAGGTCTATATGAGATTATTGAGCACTATTGTAATTATAAAGAGATTTTTAAAGTGATATGTGTGTTGTGATGTGTTATGTCTAATTTTTTGATGTTTTTTTGAGGTTATGACATAGAATAAATAGGTCATGGTGTCAAATGCATTGGAAGCTTTTGTCTAGTCATGGCATGGTGAAGGTATGAGATGGCGACATGATGAGGTGAGTGAAATTAAGCATGTGATAGGTTTTGAAGTTTTTTTATCATGAGAATAAGGTGTGGATGCACTTATAAGTGTTTCAAATTGAGTCTTTAAAGGTAGGTCCTTCAATATTGGTCTACATCTAGACCATTCTTTAGCCCTGCCTAGCCTAAGGGCACAAGAAGATCAGATTTCAAGGTGAATTTTTGAAAAAGATAATGGATATAGGTAAATAAAGTTATTTTAGGAGTGATCATAAAGTATAAGGTCATGATTTATATGAAAATGTGTGGAAAGTGTTTTTTAGGTCTATCAAGTGCATGGAATGAAGGTATGCAAACTAAAGAGGGACTTTCACATGTTTTATAGCATGTGTAACCTCTACATGGGAACTTAAGATATGAAGGAGATATGGGCAAGGGTCATAGATAATATTTAAATGCATTTTTTTGGATTTAATGGATATTCCTTTATAAATAATCATTAACACGAAAACCCATGTTAAACCTCCCTAAAACCCTAATAGGGACCTGATGTAGGATATGTTGCTCAAAATTAGATCAGAATGGATTGATATGATTAGGAAACCTATCGTATATTATATTAAAATTTCCTAGGTACCTCTAGGTTGTGGTGTTTAGTCAGATGAGAAAGAAAATGCATCGATATAAGCTTGTTTGTGAGGAATTTACTATAGCAGTCAAAATTTTCATTAGTCAAGAAAATAAAATGGATGGAAGAGGAAGATAAAGACTCATAATTAATTCTCAGGATGGTTTATTGATAGGTTCCACCATTTAAATATTCTAAACTATTCTTCCAAGTTAGCTAGTCACAAACAGACTTAATTATGTAAATAGTGCAAGACCCAGGCATAAGTGACAAGATGAATTTGAGTGTGTTTTCATGATAGAATGATGAAACCAAGTGCATGAATATTTTTTAAATATTTTTAAGTAATTTTAATTCTTTGAATAATATTTTTAGGTCAATAAAAGAGATGAAAATTTTGAAGCCAAAATGGCTTGTCTGGTTCAGTTTAGACTATGTGATATATGGTCAAGAAATTAGTTTTCAAGACCAATATTTGAGATTTAACCATATGGTATTTCTATCTAATAATGGTTTGGAGATATCATAGGATAATTTAAATTCATTATTATTCATAAAAAATTTATACATAGGTGTTATATGTCTAAGTCACCATGATTGATGTTTGAGGTAAATTGGCAGTTTTGAGTGAGCGAGTTGTAGAGGTGTTCTTAAAGCCTTAAATTCAAATGAAAGTGTCTAATGAACGTGGTAATGAACTTGAAGTCATTTAGATTATTTTTATTCAATTTTTTATCATTTTTTATTTTATTAAGTATTTTTTAGCTTCACTATCAAAAGACAAACTTTTTGGTGTACACAGACCTAATAGAACTAAGTACTATTGAGGAATTTCATGAAGGAGTTGGACCTAAAAGGTCTTATGAATATTAGAAGATGTTTGATAAGGTATATTTTTATGTTGTGTGAATTTTTTTTCCATGTTTGGATGTGTAATGTTCTCCAAGGGATCAAATTGTAACATGTTGAGAAGAAGGCCTAATGTAATTAGGTCTCCATGGGACCTAAAAGTGAAATGAGGCCTAATTGAGTTATGATAGACAAAAAAGGACTCAAATTTAATTTTAAAAATGTTTATGAGATTTAATAATACTTATTATATGTCTCACATAAGAGGTTAAGGGTGTGTATCTAACCATGTGGTATATGAACAAGAGATGAGTATATATACAATGCTTTTTAGGCCTATTTGGTTAAGTGAAGTGTAAGCAAATGGATTGATAAATAAATGAGCACAAGGAGGCTAGGTAACATATTTTAATCCCTTATTAAATATTAAATAAACATTTAATTATGATTATATATTTTTATATAGTTTAATATCAAGGTCATATCACTTATTTAGCCTTGAAAAGGGCTATTTGAGTGAAGAAGCCTAGAGGTAGTTTTGAGAGAGATCAAATGGAGTAGAGATGGAGTGATCATCATATTGAAAGGATATCATAGTTTCATCATATATGTGTTCCTAATGTATGATAATAGATATATTTTGGAAAAAATAGATAAATATTTGAATGGAAATAAGTGTGATTGAATGAGTTGTTGCTTGAGGGAGTTGAAGCTTCTTTACAAGTTAGAGCTTGCAGAATTGGTCTTGTTTGAGTTGGTGATTCATCAAGAGGGAATTGGAGTTACTTTGTAGTTTATATCTTTAAAAAGTGTCATTTTATTAATTTTTTTATTATTCATATGGGTTTTTAGCCTCTTATAAAGTGGGTGATTGCTAAAGTCAAGTGGGCGCTTGATAAATCTAGGGTTGGTTCCCCATGTTGGGTTGTTGCCCAACTAAATTTGATGCATCATATTATAGGATTATTGGTCTAACATTTTTCTAGTGTGTTTTATTTCCCATGAGGTCTTACCACATATGTGATGTTTTATCTTACGTCATGCTCATGTGACTGGTTCTTAATGTATTGTTACATCACTAAGTTACTTTGAATGATTCATGGATGTTTAAGGGTAATTGATTAAGAATTTTTGAATACTGATTCATCCCCACTATCAATCATTTTTTTCCAACACCATTTTCTCAATGGTGATTGGATTTCATTGGCATTATCAATCTACTATAAATAGAAAGCCATAAATGAGTCCTTACAACATTTGATTATTTCACTAGATGAACTAAAGAAATTGCATTGAAATATTCCATAGAAGAATTTATCCTAGAGTTCATAGATGAAATTGTCACTAGATTTGGTGTTCCTTACACCATTATCTCAGATAATGCCAAAAACTTTGTGGTCATTTAGGTGTTGGGAATGTGTTATAAGGTATTCATGAATTTTTAATTGATGTCAGGTAGGTGTCATTTATGTCATTCTATGTTGTCATTATTTTTATATATGTTGAGTTCATACATATTTATTTGAGGAACCTAGTGAAATGGAATAGGCATGATAGCATTATGAATTAAGCCATAGAAGACTTGTATAAGTAATATTGGTAGTGTATTAACCTTGTATTAAGTCATACAGAATGAGGTTGGTGTGTTAAATATAGTTTAATAGGTTTCACTACATGATCATAATCTAAGTATGATTGGTAGTATAAGACCTACTATACAAAGTAACCTATAGTGGTCTAATGAAGGGCTTATTGACAAAGTTTGACTATTTGGTCAAATTGGGGAACCCATAGGAAAAAATTTTGATTTAAAATTTTTTAATGGGTCCTAATATATTTTCATACTAAGTATTACTTATCATCTGATGTCATTTGAGGTCATATTAGCTTTAGTCTTAGTTACATTAGTCAATTTATCCATTAGGGGTCATTTTATGTGTCTTTAAGAGTAATTAATGAAGATGGAACATTTCACAAGGTGAATATATGTATTAATTTCATGGAAAACATCCAATAGGTCAATAGGAGTGTCAGAGATGTAGTCACATCATAAGGTTGTAGGTTCTCTAATTGAAACTTTAAAAATTAGTTAAAAAAGAAAGAAAATGGAACTTATACAACACATAGGGAAGTGTTACACATGATAAGAATCATGGGGGGTCTCATAATATTTATAAAACTAATATCCATTATTTTATAATCTTTAAGTGTCATTTTTAATTCAAAACTATTTGACACATTTCTATTTTTTGGACAGATTGAAGTCACCCTCAGGTTTTCACTCAGTATGAGAAGCATAGGCAATTATAGGACAAATGCTTTTGGGAGATGATATAAAAATATGATACATTAATTTTTATATATTTAATTTTAATATTGGTAAAATATGATTTATGAACCATTTATAACAATTTTACTATGTCTTTTTACTATCTGTTTGGTGCACCATATAGGTTTTGATCCATTTCTACCAAATTCATATGAATTAGTTAGTTATGTTGGATCCAAAGGATGTTGGTTTAATTATAAGATAGTATAAATTATTTTTTACATGATTAATTATGTTTGGATTAGTAAAAATGGTTGATGATGCAAGGAGGTGTCACCATGTGTAGTTTTAGTTGGAGTGCATTGGTTAGCTGAGTGTCTGTCTCTTGTAGGTGCCCGTTTCAATTGGGAAAGAGTGTTACATAAGAATTTGGGTCATGTGAAAATATAATTTAATTTTTTAACTTCATCATTCCATCTCTTGGATTGATTACTAACTTATTTCCCTCCATGGTTAGCTCCTTACATAATTTTAGTTGAAACCTCATGTATAAGCTTTCTCATCCTGACTATGAAGTGATAATGGAGGTGTAGTGGCTTACCAAAGAATTTATAAGTTTAATGAAGATAATTATTTATGGTAAAGGAGGTGTAGTTTTGACCACATGATTATATGCCATGCTAAATAACCACTTGATGCATTTGTCTATCATTTTTCACATGTTAGCAACTGATATTCATGTTGTAACATGTGTTTTGAAGCTAGTTACAAGTTTGAAAGGATTGATATCATATGATTGATGGTTGACAATTAGATTTGGATAGTCTTGATCTAGTGCATAATTTTTTTCCACATTTCATTGCTATGCTTTCATATTCTACCCAAAACATCCATTTATAGGCCCTTGATGACATCATGCTAGTGTAAAGGGATTTGGATATGTGTCACAACTTTTTGTTTTTCCTTCAAGCGCATTTAGGGGTTCATAAAAGGCATATGAGTTTCTTTTACACTTATGGTTTATAGTGGTTCACACCTAATACACTATTTTTCTTCTCAAAATAACCTTATATAGGTGGTTGAACATGGGTTTGGGTGTTGTATGGAAGGGTAAAACAATGTCATAGTTCCTTTTCATTTCCATCACAAGAAAGCCTTGACAAGCCCATAAAAACATCCTAGAAAGAAAAATGGAAGCATGAAACTAGTTTGAGGATCAAATACTAAGTTTTGGGATGGAATCCCTAAAATATCAAAACAGATCTCCATGAGGTTTTGGTAGACCTTCTAAAGCATGTTTACAAGGTGTTTTGAGACATCTAGAGGGGTGAACCTTATATCTTTATAATAACACAAGAAGCCTAATAATTCTTATAATGAAAGGAAAAGGGTAAATTGGTTATACAAAGCTTAAAAATTGCCCATAACACACTAAAAACTTTAATGACATCTACAATCCTGTAGATGTAAATGACCTCTTAGTCACCTCTAAGAAAAAACATCAAACAATTGTTGTGGTCAATGGTCTCAAATGTTGTAGTGAGGAAAAATTAAATTAAATTCATTAAGAGAGAGTTGATATATAATATTATTCACCTCCTAGACCATCTACTAGTACCCTCAGGCATAGGATGACACATATAGCAAGGTCTTAAAAGGAAACATGTCTCAATCCATAAGGGAAGGTACTGTTTGAATCCTAATGAGGCATATAAGGAGTGTAGGTTAAACATATATTTTGTGACCTAAAATTTATCTTAAATATCTAATGAATACCTTGATAAAAATAAAAATTACCCCTATATTCACCTATATGGAGGTTATGGGTAGAACACACCAACTTAAATAGTGGCATGAGAAGGTTAATGTAAGGTGGGATTTTGAAGGTCCAGACAAAGGAGCACTATTTAGTTGATATGATTTAATCTCATGGTAAATTCAAATTGTCTTTATACACTCCAATAAAATTCCAAGAAACCCTATCTTGACCTACAATAGACCCCAAAAAGTGTCTCAGTCAGACATGCAAGGGCTCAATCTTGGTGATAAAAGGTACACTAATATGGTGAATGGATCTCAATATTAGAAATAAAATTATATAAACACATCAATTATAATGATAGTTGTGTCATTAATTTTTTCAAAGGGTTAAAAAAATCTTACATAGGGTCTTAGACCCCTGTTCTCATCTACATTAGGGTTTAGGATAGTAGGGCTAAGATGGACATTAACCTATCTATGGAGGAGAAGAGGGTACCAATAACCAAAAAATTATCTATGGTTTTCTATTATATGTCTTAAAAATCCCCAAACCTCATCAACATTCTCATATTCCTTCCCTACCTAGCAAATGAGTAATAGTCTGTGCTAGTGATTAGGAAAGCTCTTTATCCAATGGGTGAATATGGGAAATACACTAAGGAACAATGTATTGAATAGGTTTATAAGATCCAAAATCATTAAATTAAGTTAATAATCATGTTTTAATATCCTAAAATCATGTTGTTTTCTTGGAGAGGCCACCCATGGGAGGTTTTGCAAAAAAATGCAAGAAAATAGTGTTTTTGAGGTCTTTTTTTAGCATTTTGACATGGTTGAGAACCCTAAACATGGAACTAGGTGAAACACTCTAGTAAAAATGATCATTTTTAATTGTAAAATATCTAAAAATAATAACTTTTCTTAATGGATAAGGGATATACCTCACTATTTTATCTCGAATGATAGCCAATCATGAAAATCAAAACTTTGGCAAGGTAACTAAAAAATGCCAAAATGAGTAAAAGACATAAGATGAGGCTTCGGGATATTAAATGAACATTAATTGATGTCTATGTAATATTTATGGATGATGATGAAAACTCACATAATATATAATCCATCAAGGATACCTAATTCTTCATGCACACAGTCCAACTATGGAAGTTCTCACCAGGCCTAATTGGGAAATGAGAGGAAAAGATGAAAAGAAGTGTTTGAGAGGTTATGTGATGTCTTTTATAGTTTGAATGAGGTGTGGAAATACATAATAAATCATACAAATAATTAAATACCATCCTAATTGGTCTAAATTAATAGGATGTATGCTAATCCCATTAGGCCTAGAGGAGACTTCGAGCCAATTGGGGGTCTTTCTTCATTTCTAGACCTTGATGAATTATCTAGATGATTTATTATTTTTTTTGAATTAATTATGTGTGAGAACTTTTGGAATGCATATAAACATTAGGAAAGTCATCTTTGAGGTCAAAACCACTCACACTCATGTAAAATAGAGAAATAAGCTTGATGAGGTAACTTTCGAAGCTCGCATCTTCTTCAAGGATCTGCATGGGATAAAAAGGATTTATGGGTAGTTAGATAAGGTTCCTATCAGTAAATTTGAGGCATTTTTTTGAAACATTAATGTGTATTCTTTATGAATAATGGCTAAGATAATAAAACTATCTAAAACCCTTGCTAACCCTTGACAGAGACCTGATGGGGAAAGTGAACTTGGAAAGGTAATATAAAGAAATAGTTTGGAAAGGAAACCTATTTTAACATGGAGAATACTCAATTAGGAACTCACCCATGTGAATGAGCTGTATGGAATAATATGAACAACATGCAAAATAGTGTTTTTGTCACCATTTTATGTGTTTTTAAGGTTATAAAGAACATCTGAATATTCAATAAAGTTTGGGAAAACTATTAGGACTTCTTATAACCCATAAAATTCATTTAATTCTTCATAAAAGTCTCTAAATATTCAAACAATTATCTTACTTTTAACTAGTCAAAATTGGCATAGTGAACACAAGGGTAAGGAGGGTGAAAACTCTAAGTATGGGCTTTTTCAAGGCATACCTGAGTAGTATAAGGCCACTTATTATATTATAAAGTATCATTAACTCCCTCCCATGTATTTTAATGGAAAAATAAAGACATTTTTGAGCCCAAGTGTGAGGGGTGACTGAAACAAGGAGTTTTTTAGATTGTAGACAATGGTTACTTCATTCCAAGAGTTTCCAAAGGATTAGGAATACGACCAAAGAATGTAATTTCATGAATTAATTGATTACCTCTTATTCCCATCTCAATCCTTTCCCTAGTCACTGGTGGCACATTCGAATAGCTCTAAATGATGAAGGCAATTTTTTGAGCCAAGATAAGGAATTTTGTGACATTTTTCATAGGTTTCATGACTTGTATGGATAATTAGTCTTCATTTCATTGAGTGGTTATCCTAATTCCTCTTTCTCATGTAAATTATAACCCATTTTTTATATTAACACATGTCCAAGTGACCATTGGATTTCATTTTCCTTGTTTCTCTCTCAAAGGCTATAAATATGGACTCTTTTGCCTCTTTTAGCAACATCTATTGGTTCATGGGGATAATATATCCAATTTTTTACTTGAAGTAATATTTAAGAAATTAAAAATTGATTTTTCCTTCTCACATTTTGTTTAATTGAGTGTTAATTCAATCTTGTTGGTCTTGTCTAGTAGAAGATAACCTTTTCTAGCATGTCGTCCTTGATTATTCACCAGACGTGTAGAAGATCAACTGTTACAAGTTTTTGTTAGTGTTATTTTAAAATTTTATAAGTTTATTAGAATCGGTTCATGATTTTATCCTATAAATTAATCCTTAATTACCCTCTTAAGCATTAAAATGCCTTTTGGGCCTAACTTACGAAACATTAATGTGACAATGTTACTTGAATTATGAGTTTTATGTAAAGAAGTCTTGTTTGACTCTAAGTGGTAAAATTTAATTCAATGGGAGGAAGTAAAAAATTTATGCATCACCTTTTTTATCTTTCTTATTTTTTTTCTTGACCCTTTTCATCCATAGTTTATAGGCAAGAATTTTTTTCAAAGATTACATTAAGGGAACTAGCCCTTCTAGAGGTTAATCTCAACAAAATTATGACCCATAAAAAGAGATATGTTTCCATTGTTCCACTTGTATGAGGAGAGTTATGAATCTCCTCAGGGGTACAAATCCAAGTGAAAATATTTTTTTGCACACCTGATGGGACTCTAAGTCCTATAAGATTGTCTAGGATTGGTGCTAGTCTTTGTATAGTTGTAGCTACAAGACCATCAACATTTAGTACCACTAAATATTTCAACTCTTTGGTTTATTATTAGTTTCTATTTTCCTTTCCAAAGGTGACATCTAGGTCTATTTCTAAAGTTACACCATTTGAGTCTTGCAATTACCCTTATATTTTACTAGAAGGTTTAGGTTTGTGAACACCCAGCCTTATTCAAAAGAGTTAGTGTTTAATAAGTCTAAGTTTTGTTTTAGTTCAATCCATAATACTAAAATTTCACATTCCAAGATGGTTAGGAACCAACATTTTATAGCCTTCATTGTATCATTTCCTTTGAATCTTTCCCAATATGACCAAATTCTAATAGTAGCCCTTAAGAGTGTTCCATCTTCTAGTCGAGATGGTCCTATTAATACCATTGAACACATTTGAAATAAAGAAACCTTTTACAATATCCATAATATCATTCAAGAAAATGTGGTTATTAGGTTTTTGGCATTGTATTTCAAAGGAAAAGATTTGGATTAGTATCGGACTCTACTTGAAAATTCTATTTGTTCATGGGATGAACTAAGAGATCTATTGACTATGAGGTTTGGAGAGAAGAGTGGTCATCTATCTCTAGCAGAGCAATTGACCAATATCAAGAGGGAACCACAAGATTTTATGTAATATTTTAACACTAAATTTTAAAAAACATGGTATAGTATCCCAACCCTTGTGAGACCTACTTCAAACTATGTATTCTTGTACTATCTAAAAGCATTGAATAGTGATATAGCTATGATGATCTGATCCATAAGTGGGAATACACTTCCTACTACCTATGAGATATCCATAAATGCTAAGAATCATCTTTTTCAAGTAGGTAATATTGATTTTAGGCCACCAATGCCACTATTCCCTTATTTATAGCCTCCTAGCTAGGTTGCATTGCCCACTTTATCTCCTTTGCCTAGTTAAGAAAGGCCTACCATTGCCCCTTCAAATGAGATCCATGAAGTTAAAATCTTGATCCAAAGTGTCACTAATGATTTTTTTTCCATCAAAAGGAAACAAGTTCAAGGTTATAGGCCATACCAACCCTGTAATCAGTTTGGGTAAACCAATAGACCTCATTTTTAAAGAAATATGCAAGGATAAGGTCAAATCACCCATGTTATGCCTTATCAAAGATAAAATCATAATGTTACCTCATCCTATAAATCTATTATCCCAACCCAAAATAACCTGGTTTATTAATAACCAAGCTATCTATTTTTTAAGAAAAATCAAGAATAAGTTGCTTATGCAAATGAAATGCACAATCAAACCATGATAATGCAAGGCAATCAAGCTTCCCAAGTTAAAATATTTAAGAGACAAATGAAAAGTGGAATGGATAATGATAAACCAAAATATGATTATACCATCATAATTCATTTGGAGGGAGAGTTTTGTTCTACTAATCACTTTGGAAATTTAGGCAATATGAATACTAGTGTTGCCTCTAAAACTAGGTCTAAGAAAAGGGTTGTTAAAGAGCAATAAGGAGAAAATCAAGGACCTATTTTGGTTCCCACATCATCTCCAATGGTGATTTTTTAAATTTAATATCCTAGAGTGCAAGAAGGTTATAAGTTTCATAATGTAAAGGCATCTCCTATTCACCCACCTTCACAAGCTACATCACAATGAGTTAGTATTTCAAAGGAACCCCCAAAGGTGAGAAATTATTCCATTGGTGTTGTGGACCAAATGAAGAAGCTACACATGAAAATATCATTATGGCATAAATATATTCTCAAAAAATAATTTCAAGGACATGGTAAGCAAGTTGGATTACCTAGGAATGATAATATTTTCTTGGTGTATGGGACTCAATCCATTCATGGACAAGTACATAAGATTGATAAAAATCCTCCTTTATATATATATATATATATATATATATATATATAATAATTGGTGATTTTTTAGTTAATAATTTAATAATGGATATTGGGGACATTAATTTAGTTATGCCCAAGTGTATACCGAATAAACTAGGCCTCAAATATGAGCTAATGGCTAAAGGAGTCTTACAATTAGATGGATCACTAGTAAAGACCTTGGTAGTAGTCAAGGATTTGAAATTGATATTAAATTCTTATCCTGATTTTTCCATTCCTCATGATGTGGTTGTGGAAAATTACCTCCATACTTTTCTCTTTGCTTTTCAAGTGAGTTTATGGCTAATATAGGTGGATACTTGGCTGCCAATTGGTCTAATAAATCTGGTTTGTAGAGAATCAACATGATTTACATTGATCAGATAAACAAATTAAACATAATAATATATTTCTAATATTGTTTCATATATAAAACTATATGAAAGATTACATATATATAGGAAAGTTATTTCCTATATTTGGGGAGATGAAATCTCCACTGAAATCTCCAAATATAACTGAAATGAACTCTGACTAAAAACTCACTAAAAATGAATATATTTTTATGAACAATACATTCAACCAAATAATAAATCTAAATATAAGATATTAATGTATTATTGTTTTATCAAAAAATAATTATGTTATTTATTAATAATGTGAAAATGTTTTAATCTAACATTCACCCCCTTATGAACAATATTAATCCTAGTCACACCACCTTAATCTGAACGTGGGAAGAATATCATCATGTATTGAATTTGAATATGACTATGTGATTTTTCCAAGGATCACAAACCCAAAAAAATGGTTTTTCCATGGCTAACCAAAAACTGATGAAAGTTTATCCCATGGCTTACCATCAACTAAGTGGATTTTTTTGTTTAGCACAAACCATGTCATGTATGCAAGTACATATTTAATTCCCATAATTTTATAAATGAGAGGGATTATAAAAGGAAAATATGAAAATAAATTATTTGAATAGGAATTTTACTTCTATTCTTATTCAATCACACATAACAAAAAAATATAAAAATCACACCATACTATATATGCCATCAAAACATTTGGGGCCCCATCGTTGATGACTCGTAAGAGGCTTGAATAGCCTTCATCCTTCATGTATCCTCCATACTATAGTATCTTTATTTCTTACTCAGATAATGAAGATTTATTCTTTAAGTGTCAGATGTATTATTTTTCTATCAAATGTTGACATTTGGTTAGTTGAGCATTCTCTAGTTCAGTGTCTACTTTGTATCTTGCTTCCAAATACTTTTGAATTTTGATGTCTTGGTTTTTCATATTATGGATGTTGGTTTCCACTAATAATACATCCATAATGATTTTTTTTTATTTTTATAATATTTTGACAATGACTCATTTTTGACATTAACTTAATTCACCTAAATGACAAGACTCAAATACTTAATTTTGATATATGATCAATTTTGACAACTTTTGGAAATGACTCTATATGCCACCTAAGCCTAAATGATTTGATAATTTTATAATTGGCCTAATTAAACCAAAAATATTGACTCTATCAATTATTTGTACACTTTAAATAACATAATTATTAGACAATACTAATAAAGCCTATTAACCCTATACATGAAACTCAAACTAAATAGATTTAAAAGATAAACTTAAGCAACGAAATCTAAAACTTATATTACTCAATTAGGATATCCATCAGTAAAGTCTTTGAGACACATGGATGTCATGGATATTATTGGAAGCTAGTTTGGAGGATGATGATGTAGAATAAAAATTGTTGATGCTTCCAATGCCTAGAAAAAAGTTGAGTCAGTGGGTGTAGATATGAGCATAGGTTACTACCAATGGATGAAGATCCAAAAAAAATTCCACGATATCCAATACTATTGGTATCATATTTCTCTTCAATTTATAATTCACAAATGAGCTTGATCGAAGTAGAGACTAGAGTGAGCAAAAATATCGATCCACCATTGAGTTGAGGCAAATATTCTCTACTAGATCTTTGTAGAGATGTTGAATGGGTTGAGATGGTTACAATGATTATGTTATATAATAGATTCAATGAAATTCATGCAAGTCTAAAATGTGGTGAAAATGTCAATGCATGTAGTTTGAATGCTATGTTGACCAATGCAAACTATCCATTGTATGGCTCAAGGGTGAATTTCTAAAATCTGATTTGAATGGAACTTATAAATAATAAATATGCATAATAAATAGTTTAATCAAATTTGTGTCAAAATATCTCATAACTCAAGCAACTAATCAAGCTATCATGTTGCCCATATATGAAAATCACTCTTCCATTTGAAGGACCTCCTTGATCTGATACGAGATAATGAATCTAGTTTAGATTTATAGAGAATCAACATGATTTCATAGAATAGATAAACAAGTTAAACACATTAATATATTTATTCTATTGTTTTATAGATAGAACCATACAAAGATTACATATTTATAGGAAAGTTATTTCCTATATTTGGGGAGATGAAATCTCCACCAAAATCTCTAAATATAACTCAAACAAAATCCCACTAACAACTCACTAAAAATTTATATTTTTATGAAAAATATATTAGACCAACTAATAAATCTAAATATAAGATAATATCATATTATTATTTTATGAAACAATAATTATGTTATACATTAATAATGTGAACATGTTTTACTCTAACATGGTCCTACATGGTGTTTAGGATAAAGTATGGTACTACAGTAGAGATTGAATCATAACCTATTCACCATAATCACTTAGAGCCTTACATGCCTAAAGTTTAAAATGTCAACTATGCCATTATTGATGAGGAGGAACTCCACATAGACTAATCTCTGACATCTTCCCTTGAAGGAGTTTATAATTTATACTTAGATGAATGGGGAGATGAGCATTATGAGCATGATCCTTACAAGTTCATAGAGGAATATGGTATTGGGGTGTATTGTATGCATGATGAGGACTCTTTCATTCCAAATTTGATAAATCTAAGTGAAGATATAGATGGTTTATGGGAGATTTTCTTTGATGGATCAAGAATCAAGATTAGGGCAGGTGGTGTAACAATGTTGGTTTCTCCTTCTAAGGAAATGTACTATTCCACTTTTAGATTTCATTTCACTTGCACTTGTAATGTTATAGAATATGAGGCCATTATTCATGGCCTTGAATGGGATAGTGAATGAGGTATTAAATAGTTACAAGTGTATGGTGATAGTGAACTTGTTGTGAACCAAGTTAGAGGATATAATTTGACTATAAACTTTGTTTAAGTCATATAAGCATAAAGTGTGTGATCTTATCTAGGATTTTAAAGCTTTCAACATTACATCCATATTTAGAAAGGACAATAAACATGTTGATAGGTTGGTGTCAATTATAGCTCAGTTTGATTCTCCAAAAAGTATAAAAAAGGATAAGAACTAGCCACATCTCAAGGTAATTGTAAGACCCTCCATACCA
Source organism: Torreya grandis (assembly GCA_037957365.1). NCBI lineage: Eukaryota > Viridiplantae > Streptophyta > Pinopsida > Cupressales > Taxaceae > Torreya > Torreya grandis. Next base: position 1,423,417 of record JARHVA010003557.1, read on the forward strand.
AATATTGTCACTAATTGGAAAGTGATTGATAGTGATAAAAAAATAACACTTTTTCTGTAAGAAGAGGCTGAGTTTTCTACCAATAATCAGTCCAAGCTACAACACCAATATGGAGGGTAGATTATCCAATTGAAGTCCAACAAACTTCTTAAAGGCCTAGTCACTCTTGAGAGTATATTCAATGATGATGACCAACTAAATAAAGAGAAGGTAAGAATGTCTACCAATAAAGAGAAATATGAGTAAGTAAAAATCTTCAAGTAAAATTTTATTGCACTTTGAAAGGTATGTAATAGTGAAGAGAAGAATGATTTTGTTGAGTTATGCAGGGAGTTTTTTGATGTCTTTTCATGGGAATATAGTGACTTAAAAGGCTTTGACCCAAACTTATCTCCACATACCATAGAGATAGATGAAAATTCCAAGACTATAGATAAAATACAAAAGAAAATAAATCATAATATTGATCCCCTCATGAAGAAAGAACTCACCAAGTTGATTGAGTCCAAAATCACCTTCCCCATTAAACATTCATCTTCGTTGGCAAACTTGGTTCTTGCTAGGAAGAAGAATGGGGAAATTAAGTTATGTGTTGAATTTAAGGAATTGAATAGAGTTTCTTTGAATGACCATTATCCTCTTCCCTCCATGAAATAAATTTTTCATGTTGTGGTAGGTAGTGAAAGGTTTTTCCTCCTTGATGGGAATTTTGGGTGCAATCAAATTTTGGTGAAGGGAAGTGATCAATATAAGACAGCCTTTAGTACTAAACGAGATACACATGCTTATATAAAAATGCCTTTTGGATTGTATACTGGTATATCTAAATTTCAAAATTGAATGGATATGGATTTTTAAGGACTAATACATGACATTGTGTTGGTGTATCTTGAATGTAACCATTTTCTCTAAGGATTCAAATGATCACTTGCATCACTTATAGACACTAGAAAACTTCAAAATTATAGTTTTTTATGACCAAATGGTTAAAGACCCCCTATAGACCCCCTAAAACTTATTAAACCTTAAACAAACCTTCTTAACCTAGCCAAATAGTATTCTCCTATTCAAAAAAAACTATTTAAAAGTATTATTCAAAAGTACTATTTACTATCACTATTCACTATGGGACCCACTATCACTATTCATGATGACATGGAATTTCACATGCAATGTGACATATAAAGTGACATGGAAATTTACATGGAAAGGGACATGGAATGTGATATGGAAAAGTGACATGGAAGGTGATATGGTAAGTGGCATGGCTTAAAAGTGAGGTGACTTGATGTGGGACATCATACCCCACCTAGAACCCTTTCCTAAGGTATTTAATGAACTCATTTAAGCATCACAAGTGATCCCCCTTAAAATATGGTTAATTTACTCCTAATGGGCCATTATTAACCATGTATTTTGACTTCACACATGAAATTGGCTTTCAAAATGAGATACCTACCTCTTTAGTGCTTTGGAAAAGACAAAGGGAACCTATTTTCGACTTGTTAACCCTAATGGGAGACTCACCAACCCAAATGGGAATCCCCACCAACATAATCTTTCAATAATTCATGAACTACATGGAAAATGGTGGCACATTTTGTGGCCATCTCTTTAAGTGCTTAGATGGACACAAGAAAGGGTGGTGAAAAGTCTTTACCCTCATTTAGACAAATATGTCTGATTCCCATTCAAAATTTGACTCATGTACAAGGTGAGAGACTCACCAACCCAAATAGGAATCTCCACCTACCTAATATTTTAATAATTCATGAATGACATTAGAAATGGTGCCAAACTTCTAATATTACTTATTTTGGTATGGTTCTTGACAACAAATGCTATAAATACCCCCCTCCTTCACCCAAGAAAAATGTGGGAAGTTGGTATTTTTTATTAACACCATGTTATAGGTATTTTAAGGAGATCATAATTTTTGAGGTCATCCACATATTAGAGGAAAATAATTAAAAGAAATGAAGCTCTACTGAAATTGCCATAAGATTTGTTCATCACATTATCAACCACATCAACAAGCCTCGAGGTAACCTTATTTGGTTTTCTTTATTTTAGTAATTTAATTAGGTCCTTACCTTCATTACCTTGAAATATACTCAATATAATTTACATCTTATTCCATTGACCTCCTTTACCACCTTTGCCATTGTAATCCCATTTACCTCCTTTGCCCTCTTTGCACCTTTACCCTCTTTACCTCCTCGTCCTTTTGATACCCTAGTTACTTATTATTTTATCCTTTCAACAATCCATACCCCTCATTTTATTATCTCAATAAACCCCAACCAAACCATTCTTTTGACCCTTATAAAATTACCAAACCCAATACCGTAACTTTGTTTTGATTAATTTTTAGCATTAGTTACTTTATTTAGTCATTGTTTTTAAAGCACTTAACCTTATTGTCTTAGTTTAGTTATTTAATTGTTTTAATTTTATTTATTTTATATTTTAAATTAAATTATATTTAATTTTTATTCATAAATTTAAGTATTAAAATAAGGTGTATTGATAGCCTCCTAAAAAGCTTTCGCTTCTAGGATCTAGCTCACGCTAGGCAATCCACCCAACTACTTGTCTAACAAATAATTTTTTTGGTAGCTATTTATTATTTTAGGTAATTATTCACTAATAAAAGAGTATTTATCACAAATTATCAATTCAACACATGCACATTCAATAGGTATTTTTCTACACACCCTTCTTAACTAGTTTCTTATTTTCAACTTATGAAAAAGTAAAAATTAAACATAAACATTTTGACATGTCCAATGGGACCCTTGTCTTATAATTACATTAGTTAAATTAATTTACTTTAATTATTATAAAATTAAGATTCTTTCTTTACCAAAAAAAAAGCAAAAAAAAAAGAGTTTTAGTTGCATTTTTTAGGAAAAATTAAATCTTATTACATTTATAAAAATAAAGAAAATAACATTCATTCTAGGATTAGAATTTAATTTTAATGTTGCATTTAGGTGCATTTTAGGTGTTCTTATCTTAATTCAAATAAATCAAAAAAAATCCTTTGGTTAAAATTGAGTGCATCCATTTACTACTTGTTTGATTTAACTCACCTAGTTTAATTATAATAATTATGAATTAGTCATAGTTTGAAAATGTTACATAAACCAAACCAATTTCAAAACAAAACATAAAAACACAATTGAGACAAGGCTTGACTAGGATTTCATCACCTAGTGGATCACCTTACCCTTTCCTAGTTATCTTACTTAGATTTAATCACTGAGGGGATAAGCAACTCAATTCTCTAGCTAAGTACAAACTCTAGAAATCAATACATATTTGCTAAGCACCCACACTAGATTTTGGATTGTGACATGAGGGGAGAAAGCCCCAAGTACTAGGCCACGTACTCAAACCAATATAGACTTCTATTGAGTGCCTAAACATAACCTAAAACCAAACATATACTACCTTGTTTAGGACTTATTCAAGCCAATTTCCTCTTCACACTTTCTAAGGCATAAGCCAAAAGAGAGATAATTAAAAATCTAAGATTTAACTTATCTTAGTGTATTATTTGATTTCCTTGAATCTTTTATTTTTGTTACTTATTCTTCATATAGTCTTTACCAGACTAAAAATTAAAGAATCAAACCAACCAAGAACCCATTTTCTAATACCTCATCTCCATTAATTTGTTTAAATGGAGGTATTTCCTATTTTATCTCCTAGAGATCCTATCTTTTATAGGATCTTGGATAATAATCCTTTCACCTTAAAGCGATACCTTGCATCGTAATCCACTTATGCTCCCTTCCTTACTAACAACCAACCCAATCCTATCTACAACCAACCCAACCCTATCTATAATCAACCTAAACTTACCTATAACTCATAAAACTCCAACTTCAACCAACCCAAAAACTATCAACCTTCACCCAAATTACCACCTAAGTTTTTTGTAGTGATAATAGACTAGATAGTTAGATTAGAGTCAAAACTTAGGCCATATATTTATGGTATCCATGATCAATAAAACCTAAAAACCAAATAATGACCTATAATCATCCATTTCATTATTATCATTCCCAACCAATAACCTATCGACATCTATCATCTCAATCACCCCAACCTTGTCAAAGCTTAGGCCATTTCCCCCAACCATCATATCAAACTTAACCCACCTTGTTAATCCAATCAATTTCATCACCCTTAATTGATGAACCAATTTATCAATCAACCTGTCAACCCAACCAACTTTTTAACCTATCAAACCAAGTAGCCTCTTTAAGCCAACCAAATAACTTATAAATAGTTTCAAACACTAATGTGATAACTGATACATTGGTACACCCTCTTTTGGCACTTAGTAAACCTAAAATTGAAGAAACTATAATAAATCCAACCTTAACCAATCCACTTATTTACCAAGTATAACCTTTAAAATTTTCCTTACAAACCATAACTAATAAAACCAAACAATCTTTTCCATTTCCCCTTTTAGTGAATCAAAGTCAACTAGAATCATCTCACACTTATGAGGTGCACACGATCAACGTCATTATTAATAAACCTATTACTACTACTTCTACCCCACTCATTGAAGTGGGGGAATTACATCCCATTCCGTTAGATGATCCAACAAAGGAAGTAATTACTTCTTTCCTTTCACTTGACACCATTACACCTTCCTACCCTACCATAGACTCACCTGCTCTTCCTTTAGAAATAATTTATTTAGAAGAGGTCACCTTATCCACTCTATCCATGAAAGAAACATCTTCTCTAAATTTTGAACCTTCCACCAAAAACATAGATGGGAAAACCATTCCCTCTTTTCCACCCTAGGTTTTAAGATTTTAAATTAATGATCAAGGAACCAAACCTCTCTACAAGCCCTTTTCTAGGCTAGTAAACATCATAGAGTTCACTTCTCAACCCAATCTCGATAGAGACACTTTATGGCATCATCTTATTCTCTCCTATCAAAACAAACAAAAACCCTTAGCTTCACTTGAATCCACCCTAAAACCTATCACTACCTCAACCCCATCCTCAGATACTCCATCCTCCAAAACCATAAGGAAACCATCCAACCCACTTACATATAAAATTGTTAAATATCCTTACACCTCTTCGAAAAAACCCATAAAAAATTTAGGAATACTTCATGTTCCTAGAATATCCCACCAATCTTTGAAATTGGACCTAACTCCATCAATTCCATCAAAGAAAACTTTGACTAAACCTATTAAAAGGGTGAAATATCTTAAACCATCTCAAAATAGACCCATGCCCCCACCTTCTCTTAAATATTCTACTTCCAAACCAACAAAACAACCCCAACCTAACCAATCTACTAAACCATTCCAAAACCAACAACTTCTAAGGTCAAGCCTACTCTTAAGAAGGTTCCCACTCCAAAGCCCAAAAATCCATCATCCCCAACAACTTTACTTGAATCCTATTCAAACCTTTTACAAAGGTTGTTGCAAACATCCTCCTTAACCTTACCACCTCTCAAATGTTTCCAACCTATAAAAACTTTTGACCCTTCATGTCCTGAACCAAAATGGTTTAATGATAACTTAGTCTATGCATATCATAAGACAACTGGACATGACACTAAGAATTGTAAATCTCTCCAATAATTCATCCACAACTTATATGAGGATAATTTTTTATCAAATGAACCTACCTTAACAAAGCCATCCTAACCTAATCAGCAAACCAAAACTACCCAACCACCCATAACTTCTATAGTAAAAACTAATTTAGGAAGGCTACCATAACTAAAAACCTATCACCTACAACACCTTAGCATGAACCTTACTCAACCATATTATATAGGTTGTTTAAAACCTCTTCCTTAACCTTAACACCTATCAAACCATTTTACCCTATATAAAAATTTAACCATTCATGGCAAAAACCATCATGGTACAATGAGCACCATGTGTTCTCTTACCAAAGGATACTTGACCATTATACGGAGCACTGCAAGGCTATTCAATCCATTATCCACTATCTATACAACAAGGATCATATGTTATCAAATGAACCTGCTTTGATCCCATTACAAACCCAACCATCAACCAAACATACCCAACACTTACCTATTCCCCCATTCTCATCTAAGATTGAGGAAGAACCGAAGTATCAAGCTAAACCAACACTTCCTTTTATCCACACCATCTATAGGGTTACCCACTCTTAGATCCAACAAAAGGATAAGGGAAAGGATAAAGTGTCCATTCCATGGGTATACCATTTAAACCCTCAACATTCTAATTTAACCCAACCACAAACACCTTCAATTTGGTATTTTTTTCCCACCCATGTAAAGAGTAAACTGGGGGAACTTTTCTTCCATAAGGATTTAACCTTTTGTTAACTTCAACCATACCTTAACCATTAACTGAACTAACCCTTAGCTTTGTTTCCTCAACCTATCAACCAAACCTATCCATCAACCCAACTTAAACCATGTGGTATATCAAATTGGGGAAACCCATTTGGACACCACCTAACCTATTTGGGATTTAAATTCTCCCATCAAACCATTGGAGATTACCCTTCTCCATCAAAGTTAACCAACCTTACCTCAAACCTTAGGACTTCAATATTGGAGACCTCATCCTAAAGGAAAAATAATATGTGACCAACATGTATAAGAGTAAACAAAGCATGTTTGTTTTCAACTATCTTAGACCCTACATAATTACCCATAAGTATGGATCAAGAGCTTATTATTTGTCCTCTCTCAAAGGCAAACTAGAACTTTATTCCCTCAACACTTCACATCTACATCCATTTTTTTGTTAAAGAAGGATCGAGCTCACTTATTTTTTCTAACTTTAGCTCATCCCTTGATTACAAGAATTTAACCTTCACTCATCTCTCTCCTCTCCTTTTGAGGAAAATTTATTACAACATAGAACCACATGATTAAATGTCATAGTCATAACCTAATCCTAAATGTGGGTACCATGACTCTACTCATAACATGGTTCTCATGGATACTTTTCATCTTTAACAAGATGGAATCCCATGGTAATTATATTTCAAAACCACACCCTTTCACATATCATTGACCTTCTTGTCTAAAAGTTTTACACTCACAAAGGTAAACCTCTAAACTTAATTAGAATTGTCCATGTATAAACACATTAAATATTGAAATAATTTAGATACCAAAACATTACTTTGGTTAATATCTAAAGAATTTTAGACTTCTCCCTTAAATGATAGCTACCCAAAAATAAAACAAAAATTTCCAAATGTAAGGTAGACTTCTCCCTTAAATAATAGTTATCAAGAATATGAAATAAAGCCAATAAGCTTAGACCACTCCCTTAAAGGATGGTTAAGTTAACTTTGTAAAAATTATATCAATTTCTTGGAAGATTCCTACATTGATCAACTTCCCATATACAATAATAAAGCAAAAAAAATCATTACCACAACAAATTGTAAAGCCACAATCGACTCTCAAGAAACATAATAAGTTAGAAGCTGCAATTAGATTTCACATGTAGACTTCTTACATTTATTAGTCTACATCTAGAATATGACATGGACTTATCTATTACCATTATTAGGTCACCTATACAAAAGGAAAGCTAATTCACATGAGGTTATCACACATATCACCCATTAATTACTCTTCACACCACCTATCACCCATCTTCCCTTTAGATTATCTATAAATAAAGGGATTTAGAACTTACTTGACACCATGTGATCAAGAAACCTTTTTTTATCAAACAAAAACTATTCATGCATGATGTTTAAAGGGCTTATATTTAACAATTCAATCCCACTTTGGGTCTATTTTTAGTCCTTGTCAAAAACAAAGCAGTGTGCCCTATTATTATCTTAATGTTCTTGGTTGATGTTTTCATCATGACTTTTACCATTCAGTATTGCAATAGCAATAATCATTCTTTTTAAATTAAGTGAGATTAGAACAACCATAATCATACCAATCATAACCATAACCATAATATTCATAAGTATCCACACAAACTTAAGCATGATAACATGTGACCAGTGACATTAAACACTTTTATACATGTTTACAACAAACTACAAAATATTTTATTTAGGGTGTGAGGAGTCACATACAACATACAAAGTTATTAGATTATCCACACTTCACCTAAGGACCCTACATACATTATTTTCCTACCTAAGCACTAGGTTCATTGTTTGATGACTTTGGATTTGTATTTAGCCATCTTTCAATTTGATTTCTCCTTGAACTAACATCCATAACATTTCTTGTCTTAATAGTTTTTAAAGGGTGTACTCTATTCTCCTCTTACACATTCATGCACACAAAGTGAGAATCATATTATGATCTAGGTCTTTCACCCTGCTTACTTGTCATAGCCATTGCATAAATCTACTTTGGTTGTTCTGCTCACATAGGTACCATCATTTGTTGCCTCAGTGCACATCCCCTTAGATAGTGAGTGTTCCTTCCATAGATAGGTTTATGGTCATGTTATCTATCCATGTATCTTAAATAGTGAAATTATCACCTTCTTCATTACTACAAAGGTAAGAGTTTAGGCTCAAGCTTAGGTCATGGGTGCCTTTCCTCTTGTTTTTGATCTAGAAATACTTCCATTATCACCATTACATGTTTTAGTATCTGATAGATCTTCACATTTTCCATATTTATTATCTCAAGTCACAATATTTGTTAATTATCTCCACCATTATTCCCATTGTTCACCATCTTCAACCTTGTGTAGTTCTCTGCATTCTCTATAACCTAAAAAAACAAATAACTCAAAGATATACATTCATCATTATCATGATTCTTTAAATAGAATACTTGACCATTCTTCCTCACCAACATGATTCTCCATTCCATCATTGGGGAATGTCATATGATGTCATTGATTCCCTTGAACAGTCTTCCCACTTGAAATGGTCATGTCTACTTGCCTTTTGTGTATACACAAACCCCTTGATCCACCTAGCTATTTTAATAAATTTATCATGTTCCATCATGATTTCCCTTTGTCACCCTTTTCATCTAATCTACATCTGATGTCTTTGATTATTTTCATCTTGAGATCCTTGTGGGAATGCTCATTGTCACCTTTACCTTGGTTGATGTAAATTGGCTTCTAGTCATGTGCCACCGCAATGGTCACACCTCCAAAACTACCACTATTATTGGTAATGGTAGATTCTAATTCCTTATCGCTCTATAAAATTTTCCATCAGAGGTAAGCCACCATGAATTCACAATAATACATTCACCTTCTTGTCCCCTCTACTCTCCTATTAATACTAGCCCATTGCCATAAGATCTGAATGTCAGACCCCAATCATTAGAAATACCTACTTGAACATGGTAGCCTTTTCTTTTGTGATAGCTAAAACATTATCCATATCCAAGGAATGATCAACTTCTCTAACTATATAGCCAATCTCCTAGGTCACACAACTTCTTGTTGGTTAGGCTCAACCTAGTGAAACCCTAAGTCATCGATTTTAAGGAATTGGGATAGAGGATGCAGATATGGCCACCTTTCATCTAGCCTACCCATGCAGATATTCAGTCAAGCACAATCCATCCTCTATCATTAACCACCCTACCAATTTTATACCTTTTAGAATCTACTTGACCATCAAATAAATTCTTTATAGGTCATCACTTCACTACTACCCTTAAAACTTAGCTCGTAGTGATGATGAACTTTCACTAACATGACTATATAGATCCTGATAGACACCTAAATCCTAAAAATTAGATCATAGTGATATCTACCAACACTATGTTTATACCTTCACATAATTTTGGAACATGTAACCTCCTTACAACAACACCTCTTCTTTGCATTAGCTCCATTGAAGGTCATTTATGGTCCTTAGCACTGTGTTTCCTTCTTATTTATCCTACCTTACCCATTTATGTCTCTCATCCTACTAAATGTGGGATCATTATGGTAACTATTCACCAATATATTCCATATTATTTTACCATCACCTTCACCAAAACCCAAAAATACTATTTTACAAAACCTTCTCTATTAGCCCAAACCAACCCATGTGGTCCATCAAATTTGGTTAGCCAATTCGAACACCACCCACCCAAACCTTATTGAAATACATTGTCCTAATTTCCATGGACTATGTAGGCATTTCTTCACTTATAAGGGAAGCTTGACCATTAAAAACTAATTCCCATCCCCTTTTTTTCACTTATTTCCATCACTAATAGTGTCATCTTGCTTAGGGCATCCTACATCAAGGAAGATTTTAATTATTTTTTAAGCATCCTTATGTTTTAGCACCATCTAATACTTCCCCTTAAGGGTTTCCTCATTACTAGGATAAGTATATTAGCCTAAGGTATTTTTGGACTTTGTAGGCAACACTCAGTTACTGAGGTCAGCTTAGCCACATCCTTTACTTTATTTTCCCTTTATCTTTTCCTCTACCCCTCCACCTATCTCCTCACCACCTCCTTCCCTTCAGCTTGTCAATCTATTTTAACCAAAATTACATCTTGTTAATCTTTTTTAACACAAGGGTTGATATTCTTCTTCATTTTCCCCTCTAATCTCCCATAAATCCAACACCTACTCTTCTTCACTAATCTCCTTGTCACCTTTCCTTGCACATGCTCTATAGCTCATTGTCTCACCCATGTTTCATGTTTTTGTCCCTCTCTCTACTTATTACCAACCTTGCTACTTATCCCCTTTATCTTCTTTCACCATCGTAATCATCTCCCCTCACCCTTAGATATTTGTTGTACCCTCTTTATCGCTCTCTTTTTCTCACCAATTCCACATCATATTGCGCATATTGCAAGCTTTCTATTTTATTTTTTTACTTTTTATTTACATGTACCACCATTCTCTATGATTTTTACACTCTTCCCACCATATCTATTTTTCATTCTTCTTATATTATTTTTTCCATCCTTTTTGTCCTATTTTTTCCTCGACAACTAGTTTCTTCCTAGGTTTTTATCCCTTGAGAAGCCTTCCATATTTGCCCCTTTTATTTTTCTCAGTTCTTACCTTTTGCCTTTTACATTCCCCTTTTCCTCTTTCCATCTATGTACTCACTTGTCTTTTGCATCTATTTTAGTATCCTTTCTTTGCATCCCTACTTCAATTCTTCCTTTTTCTTCTTATCATCCCTGATATTCATCCCTTATCTTCATCTCATTTCCCTTGATTATTTTCCACCATCCTCTCCCTTTTATCTCTTTCATTTCATTTTTATCATCTTGAGGACATTCCTAGTTCTTTTTGACCTTTTTTTCCCTCATATATGTCCATGTCTGGATCCTTCCATCCTTATCCATCTTCATCTTTATATGCAACTTCATTATTTTCTTCACCTATCTCTTCTTCCATCTCCTAGTCTACCTTCATCTCATCCCTTGTTGGATCCCATTTATTTTCCCCCATTCAACTTCAATGTCTTCAAAGTATTGTCACCAATTGTACTACCTCTACATATATCTCATTGTTTACTTCCTTATGTCCTCCATGCCCTTTCTTTAGTGCATGAAATCCATAACATGCTCCCTCATTTAATTAATATTATTATTATTCTCCTCACTCCATATTCTAAAACCCGTTAGAGTCTTTTTTGACTTCCCTAAAAAATTAATGCTTACTTATTTTGGGGCCCCATTGGCTCAAGGGTTAAGGGTTCAAATCTTCACCACTTTTTTTTTACCCACTCTACTACTTTGCTTACCTGAATCATTGAATAATACCCTACCATAGCCTATTAAGAACATTTTTGTAGAGTGTACACAATATCATCTTATTTATATGGTGAGTAAATAACCCATCATATCACCACAATAATATGAGTAGTGTCATATTTTCTAAAGCTTAAGAAAACATATTTCTCCCTTTTAATTTATTTAAAATGGTGGAAAAAATTTAATGCTTGAACCTACTTATCCGTGGTTGTAGATTCCTTTTTCATAGTTGATGCAATCATCTAATTGTATCCTAGGTAATCTCATCCATCATTTCTACCACACACATCATAAAACTATTTGATAGTCATATTTTCCACCCTTTGGATCTTCCCTTTCTCCAGCATCCTTTAATTGAATCTAACTACATGATATCACATTAAGGCAACCAAGTTAACCAACACTCCCCCCTCAAAACAACTACATTAGGCCTAAAGTTCATTTTGGACATTATGTCTATGGAAATATGTAGGTACCATCCAGTTACCTAGTGCATATAGAGTCCACTCGACCACCCCATTCTAATTTCCCAACCATTTGATCACATCCACCTTGATGTTAGCCCCTTTTGACCCACTATATCACATCTTTTATGATGACCTTGTCTTGGTCCTTTTGATCATATAGACTAATTTTTCAATGTTGAATATTTGAATTTAAACCACCTCATGCATAACTAGACCATTTGTGTTTTTATTAGGAGCACTTCCTACCCTAGTTACATGAGTAAATACTAACCCTATCTAGGAGACTTAATAAGACTAGCCTGATTAGTTATGACCAATGATGGGAACTAATTACCTCATCATTTATCCTAGAGATTGACCTTATTTTTATCAACATTGGTAGCTTTAGTCTTTGCACAATCTTGACTATCATTCTTATTCACCTTTCACCCATTGGTATTTTACATACGCAACTACCTTATGGCACTACCTAGTGCTTCCCCACCAGTTGCCTATCAATTTTGCACCTGATTTAGCCTTTCCTTATCAACTCGCAGTTTGAGGGGGAACACCTCCTTCCATACTCAGGGTAAACTGACCTTTAACCAAGTGATTCATTTTTGTTTTGCATCTTGGTAATTCAAATCCACATAATAAAAAGGGGTAAAATGTAGACACTATAAAATTGTACATTTATAGTTTTTGATGACTAAATGCCTTAAGACCCCATAAACCTTATTAACCTTTAACCAACCCTTCTTAACATAACCAAATAACTATTTTTCTAATCAAAAATACTATTTTAAAGTATTATTCACTATCACTATTCATTGTGAGACCCACTATCACTATTCATGATGACATATCACATGACATGGAAAGAGACATGACAAGTGACATCAAAAAGTGACATGGAAGGTGATATGGCAAGTGACATGGCTTATAAGTGAAGTGGATTGATGAGGGACATCATACCCCACTTAATGACCTCATTTAAGCATCACAAGGCCCCCCCTTGAAATATGATGAATTTACACTTAAGGGGCCATCATTAAACATGTATTTTACCTTCACACATGAAAGTGGCCTTAAAATTGAGATACATACCTCTTTAGTTCTTTGGCAAAGATAGAAGGCACCCATTTTTTACTTTTTAACCTAAATGGGAGACTCACCAACCCAAATGGGAATCCCCACCAACCTCATCTTTGACTCATTCATGCACCAAATGGAAAATGACACCAAATTTTGTGTGTCATCTCTTTAAGTGCTTGGATGAAGACAAGAAAGGGTGGTGAAAATTTTTTAGCCTCATTTAGACCCATGTGCATGATTTCAATTCGAAATTGGACTCATGTGCAAGGTGGGAGACTCACTAACCCAAATGGGAATCCCCACCAACCTTATATTTTAATCATTCATGAAACACATTGGAAATGGTGCCATACTTGTACTATTCCCTCTTTTGGCATGGTTCTTGACAACAAATACTATAAATACCCCCTCTCCTTCACCCAAAAAAAAGTGGGAAGTTAGTCTTTGGTTATTAAAATATTTTTGTAGGTATTTTAAGGAGAACATAATTTTTGAGGTAATCCACATCTTGGAGGAAAATAATTCAAATCAATGAATCTTTACCAAAATTTCCAAAGGATTCCTTCATCACATCATCAACAACATCAACCACATCAACAAGCCTTAAGGTAACATTTTTTGGCTTTATCTATTTCAATAATTTACTTAATTCATTCCCTTCATTACCTTTAACTCTAATCCTTAATCTACTTACCATCTTAATCCATTGACCTCCTTTACCACCTTTGCCATTGTAATCCCATTTACATCCTTCGCGTTCTTTCACCATCACCCTCTTTCCCTCCTCATCCTTTTTCTACCCTACTTAATTGATATTTTATCATTTTAATTAATCCATCACTCTCATTTAATTATGACAATAAATCCAAACCACCCCATTATTTTGACTCTTATCAAATTACCAAACCCAAAACTATAACCTTACTTTGACTAATTTTTAGCATTAGTTACTTAATTTAGTCATTGTTTTAAAATCACTTAACTTTATTGTATTAATTTAGTTATTTTATGTTATTTAATTGTTTTTAAATTTTTTTTAAAAAAAAAAATTCAAGCATATTTCCTTTTTATTCACAAACATAATTGTTAAAATCAGGTGGATTGACAGCCTCCTAGAAAGCTTTTACTTCTAAGATCTAGCTCATCTTAGGCAATCCACCCAATTGCATATCTAATGAATATGTTTTATGGTAGTGATTTATTATTATATTTAATTATTCCCTATAAAAATATGATTTATCAAAAATTATATATTCAACATGTGCACATTCAATAGTTATTCTTCTACACACCCTTCTTAACAACTTTCTTCTTTTGAACATAAGAAAAATGAAAAATTAGACAAAAACATCACCTAAGGCATATTTTTGAGAATTTTAGAGAGTTTTGAATATATATAAACCCAAATATGTGTTTTTTAATTGTACATGAAGGACAAATCTTAGGACACATTGTCTCCAAGAAGGGATTATCCATTCATCTTGAAAGGGTAAGTGCACATTTTATTTACCCAAACACAAAAAGGGTTTACAAAGTTTATTTGAGAAAATTAACTTAATAAGGAGGTTAATTCCTAATTTGGATAATATTTTCAAGCCTATAAGCTCTATTCTAAGTAATTATGAAGTGTTCACTTGGACTAGAATAAGGAAGGAAATTTTTTAGGAGATTAAACAAGCCATTGCCCAAGATCCTACTCTCGCAAGTCTTAATTTCTCAAAGGATTTAAATTTATATTACTTTGGGAATTAAAATATAATATCTAACATGATTTATAAATCAAATAAGGAAAATTTGGAGCATCCTATTTCCTTCTTTAGTCAAGGTTTGGAAGGCTATGAGGTAAGATACACTTATGTTGAGAAGCAAGTACTTTAATTTGTTAGGAATCTAAAGAAGTTTAGTCATATGTTATATAAAGATAGTATAAAAATATTTTTACCCCGTAATAGTTTCATATGATTCCTTTTTATTATATATTTTAATGAAAATAGGTGTTAGGATTACAAAAGTGATGGAGTATGATGTGGAAATCAAGATAACCAAGCTAGTGAAAGGGAAGGGGTTATGTGAGAATCTTGATTCAGATATGAAGGAGAAACAAGAGGTTGTTTTGTAAATACATGATCACCCTATGATAGCTAAACCTTCATCAATGAGATGTTGGAAATAATATATTCTCAATTTTCATCAACTAGTGAGTTTCTACAAGGCTTAGATAGAGCTAGAAGAAGGTACTTTAGATTACAATCCTTTCCTTATGTACTTGTTGATGAAGTATTATTTAATAATGAATTTTTAGGTGTATTATTTAGGTTTATTTAATAATATTAGATTGATAAAGTAATTTTTGAGTTTCATGATGGACCAACTAGTTGTCACTTTGCTCTAAGAACCATAGCTACAAGGATATGAGCGATGATTAATTTTGGCCTAATTTGTTTAAAGACACTAATTCTTGGGTAAGAAAGTGACAAAAATTTTCTATCTTTGATGGAAAATAAAATCTTGATACCTTTCCTCTTCATCCAATTTAGGTCGATGCATCCTTTAGGAAATGAAGTTTGGATTTCATAGGCCTAATCAATCCACCTCCTAGTTCTAGTGACAAGTGGGTGTTGGCTGATATAGTTTAATTTATAAGATGGGTATAAGTTATAAATCTAAAGGAGACAAAGTAAAACTAGGTTATATACTTCTATGAAGGTATAATAATAAGGTTTGGGGCTCCTTCAATAATAATTTTAGATAATGCATTAAATTTTCTTGGATTGAAGACAAGTGAATGGGATTTGAAGCATGGAATTTATCTTAGCACCTCCCCCAAATATTATCCAACATGGAATATACTATTAGAGCCAACAAATAAGAATTTTATTAGGATCATAAAGAGAATGATGGAGGAGAACCAAAGGACTTGGCATTCCAAGTTGAAGACAATCCTTTGGGTTGATAGAATCACCATAAAAAGAGCCATTTGAAATTCACCATACACACTTGTATATGTGAGATAAGATAGACTACCTATTTCAATTAAACTACCATCCTTGGATCTTACTTATTAGCTAGAAATAATGGAAAATGAAAGTGTGGAAGCTAGGTTAAGTGAGTTTATGGAGCTTGATGAGACATGAGATCAAGCTATACAAACTATGGAAGCTCACCAAGACCAAACAAAGACATACTTTGACAAAAAGGCCATGATAATAATTTTAAAGAGGGAGACATTTTTCTAAAGTGGGATGAAGATAGGGATAAACTTGGAAGACACATAAAGTTTTATGTTTTGTGGAGTGGTCCATTTATTATCACATAATTCAAGCAACACAATGCTTTCCAAATTTCAAGGTTGGATGTAGATAAGATTCATATCCTAGTCAATTGGATATATCTCAAACATTGTTATTAATTTTTCCCTCTCTCCTTGTACATAGTTTCTTGTTTTCCTTGTGTTCCCTAAGTGCTTATGCACATGTGTGAGTTTTGTCTTATGTCTTACCTTATTTTGTGTCTTGCTTTGTCTTGATTTGTTCATGCAGTGTGTTTATTTTGTGTTTATTTTTTGGAAAATTCCTTTCTAGTTATATTTAATAATCCATTGACTCCATTGGCCTTGATAGGATAAGGCTACTAGTCCTTAGTATAGTAGGTATACTACCCCTATGAGTCATTATTTTGTTGATCAAGTTTGAATCTTTGGTCAAATTGGGGTACCCATAGGAAAAAATTGATTTAAAATGTTTTAATGGCTACTAATAAATTTTTAGAGGAAGTATTACTTGTCATCTGGTGTCATTTGAGGTCATATTAGCTTTGGTCTTAGTTACATTAGTCAATTTATCCATTAGGGGTCATTTTATGTGCCTTTAAGAGTCATTAATGTAAATGTAAAATTTACCAAGGCGAATATGTGTCCTAATTTAGTTTTAAAAATCTAATAGGTTATTAGGAGTGTTATATATATTAGTCACATCAGAAGGTTATAGGTTCTCTAACTAAAACATCAAAAATTAGTTAAAAATGAGGGAAAATGGCACTTATACAAAACATAGGGAAGTGTGCCATGTGTTTAGGATCATGGGGGGTCTAATAATATTTATAAAACTAATATAAATTATTGTTTAATCTATAAGTGTCATTTTGAAGCCAAAATAATTCTACACATTTCTAGTTTTTTTGGACAGACTAAAGTGACCCTAAGGTTTTTGCTCAATATGGGAAGCACATGTAGTTTCAAGAAAAATTCCTTTGAAAGATAATATTAAACTGGGATACCTCAATTTTTATATATTTATTTTGAATATTGGTAAAAAATTATTTATGAACCATTGCTACCAAGTTGATTGTGTCTTATTACTAGCTATTTGGTGTACCATATAGGTTTTGATCCATTTATACCAAATTCGTATGAACTAGTTGGTGATGTTGTTTATATAGGATTTTAGTTCAATTATAATATGGTACCCATTCTTGGTTTTATGATTCATGACGTTTGGATGAGTAAAATTGGTCTATTATGCAAGGAGGTGTCACCATGTGTAGTTTTAGTTGGAGTGCTTTGGTTTGTTAAGTGTCTCTCCTGTAGGTGTCTCTTTCAATTGGGAAAGAGTGTTACATAATACCATAGGTCATGTTACCATCTAATTTAATTTTTTAACTTCATCATGTCACCTCTTGGATTGATTAATAGCTTGTTTCCCTCCATGGTCAACTCCTTACATAATTTCAATTGAAACCTCATGGATAAGCTTTCTCATCCTAACTATGAAGTGATTATATAGATTTAATAGATTATCCAATAATCTATAAGTTTAATTAATTTCTTTTTATATTATAAATGAGGTTTATTTTTAACCACACGCTCATATGCCATGCCAAACAACCATTTGATGCATCTATCTATCCTTTTTCACATATTGGAAAATGATCTTCATGTTGTAATAGGTGTTTTGAAGTTGGTTCCAAGTTTAAAAGGATGTATATCATATGATTTAATATTTAAAATGTAATTTTTATAGTAATAAGCTAGAGTATCATGTTTTGCCTTATTTCATTTCTTTACATTCATATTCTACCAAAAACATTCATTTATAGGCCCTTGATGACATCATGCAAGTGTAAGGGGAGATGGATGTGTGTCACAACAATTTGTTTTTTATTGAAGTGAATTTTTAGGTTCATAAAAGGCATATTATTTTATTTGACAATCATGGTTTATAGTAGCCTACACCCAATTCATTATTTTTCTTCTCAAAACAACCTTCTACATGTCGTTAAGCATGGGTTGGGATGTTGTACATAAGGGTAAAATGATGTCAAACTCTCTTTTCATTTGCATCATAAAAAATCCTTTATAGGGAAATACAAACATCTTAGAAATCAAAATTGAATCATAAAACTAGTTTGAGGATTAAAGATTGAGTTTAGGGATGGAATCCCTAAAAGATAAAAATAGAGCTCTATGAGATTTTGGTGGACCTTATAAATCATGTTTGTAAGGTTTTTTGAGACATATATATTGGTGAACCTTATAAACATATCATAGGACAATGACCCTTAAAATTTTTAGAAGGAAAGGGAAAGGGGAAGGTGGTTTTGTAAAGCTTCAAAAGTGCCTTAGAACACACTAAAAACTTTAATGGCATTTATAGTCCTATAGATTTAAATGACCTCTTAGTCACCTCTAAGAAATAACATCAAAAAGTGGTTATAGTGAATGGTCTTATATTGTATAATGAGGCATAATTAATTTAAAATAATCAATAGAGAGTTGATATAGAATCTTATTCACCTCTTAGACCATCTATAGGTACCCTCAGGTATGTGATGACACCTATAACAGGGTCTTAGAAGGAAACTTGTCTCAATCCATAGGGAAAGGTTCTATTTGAATAATAATGAGGCATATAGGGAGTGTAGGTGAAATATATAGTATGTGACCTAAAAATTTGTCTTAAAGAGATAATTAATACCATGATAAAATGAAAAAAGGCCCATGTATTCACCTATAGGTAGGATTATGGGCAAAACACTCCAACTTAAATAGTGGCATGAGAAGGTTAATGCAAGGTGGAATTTTGAAGTTTCATAAGAAGGAAAAATATTTATCATACATGATGTGAAGATCAAGGTAAATTAAAATGGTCTTTCTACATTCCAATAAAATTCCAAGCAACCCTATCTTGACCTACAATAGACCCCAAAAAGTGTCTTAGTCAGACAGGCAAGGGCTTAGTCTTGGTGATAAAAGGTACACTAGTATGGTGAATGAAGCTAAATATTGTTATTAAAAGTATATTAAAACCTAAAATATCATGCTAGTGGTGTCATGAAGTGTTCCAAAGGAGGAAACAAAGCTTACACAGGGTCTTAGACCCCTATTCTCATTTACAATAAGGTTTAGGATAGTAGGGCTAAGATGGACATTAACCTATCTATAAAAGAGAATAGGGTACCAATGACTAAAAAATTATATATGGTGGTATATTATGTGTATTATAAACCCCCACACCTCATAAAAATTCTTAGATTCCTTCCCTACCTAACAAATAAGCAACAATTTGTGGTAGTGACTAGGAAAGCTCTTTGTCCAATGGGTGAATATGGGAAATCCACTAAGGAGTAGTGTTTTGAATAGATTTAAAATCTCCATGAGAATTAAATTAAGGAAATAATAATTTTTAAATATCCTAAAATCATGGTTTTGGTTTGAAGAGGCCACCCATGCGATGTTTTACAAAAAGGTAGGAACATAGTGTTCTTAAAGCCTTTTTTTAAGCATTTCAAGATAGTTTTGCACCCTAAACATGGAACCAGGTGAAACAATCTAGTAAAAATTATCATTATTAATTTTAAAATATCCAAAAATACTCACTTTTCTCAATGGATAAGTGTTATATCTCTCTATTTTTTCTCAGAGGTCATCTAATCATGAAAATCAAAACATTGCCAAGGCAAGTAAAAGATGGCAAAATGAGTAAAAGAACTAAGATGAGGCATTAGGATATTAAAGGAACATTAATTGATGTGTATTGAATATTTATGGATTTTTATTAATGCTCACACAAGATCTAACCCCTTAGGATGACCTAATTATTCATGCATACAATCTAACTATGCATGTTTTCACTAGGCCTAATTGGCAAATGAGAGGAAAAGATGAAAATGAGTGTTTTAGAGGTTATGTGATGGATTTTAAATTTTTAATGAGTTTAAAACATACATAATAAATCATTAAAATCATGAATTATCAGCCTAAGTGGTCCAAAATAGCAGAATGTATGTTAAGCCCATTAAGCCTAGAGGAGACAGAGCCAATTAGGGGTCTATCTTCATTTATGGACCTTTATAAATTATATAGATTATTTATTAATGTTTTTAAAGTCACGATACTAGTGTGATAACTTGTGGAATGTAGATAAACATCATAAGAGACGTATTTGAGCTCAAAACCACTCACACTCATGTAAAATGGAGAAACAAGCTCGATGAGGTAAATTTTGAAGCTCATATCTTCTAGGAAGATCTACATGGGAGTAAAATGATTTATGTGGAGTTATATAAGGTCCCTATTAGTCAATTTTTGTTATTTATTTGAAACTTCAATGTGTATTCCTTATGAATAATAGTTAGGAGAAGAAAACTATCTTAAACCCTTACTAACCCTTGACAGGGACCTGATAGGGAAAATGAAATTGGAAACATAATATAAATACATATCTGTAAATTAAACCTATTTTAACATGAATAAAAATAACTCAATATCTCACCCATGAAAATTAATTACATGAAATTGTATGGACAATATGCAAAATAATGTTTTTCTAACCATTTTGTGTGTTTTTTAGGTTATAGAGAAGATATGAGGATGAAATAAAGTTTGAGTAAAGGATTAGGAATTTTTATAACCCATAAAATTCATTTAATTCATGATAAAACTCTCTAAGTGTTCAAATAATTATCTTACTTTTAGCCACTCAAAACTGGCATAGTGAACACAAGTGTGAGAATGGTGAAAACTCTAAGTATGGGAATTTTTAAGGTGTACATATGTAGTATAAGGCCATGGATAGACTTTATAATTTTCACTAACTAACTCCAATTTATTTTAATTTAAAATTAAAAGACATGTTTGAGGCCAAGTGTGAGGGGTGACTAGAATAAGGATTTTTTTAGACTACAGATAGTGATTAATTCATTCTAGGAGTTTTCAAAGTAGTAAGAATAAAACCAATACATATAATTACATAAATTAAGGCCTTCCCTCTTCTTCCCATCATCATACCTATCCATAATTATTTTTGGGACGTTCAAATAGCTCCAAATGATGAAGGCATTTTTTTTAACCAAGATAAGGAATTTTGTGACACTTTTCATAGGTTTCATGACTTGTATGGACAATAGAACTCATGAAATTTCATGGTTCAACTCATGCATATTTTTCATGAAAATTTTAAATCCTTTTTTTATATTAACACATGTACAATTGACCTTTGGACTTCCTTTTCTTTATTTCTCCCTCAAAGGCTATAAATATGGACTCTTTTTCCTCTTTTGAGTAGCCTCCATTGGTTAATGGGGAAAATATATAAAAATTTGTAATTTAATGACTATTTAAGAAATGAAAATTTTATTTTTCCTACTCACATAATATTCAATTATGTGTTAATTCAATCTTGTTGGTCTTGTCTAGTAGAAGATTACCTTTTCTAGCATGTTATCCCTGATTGTTCACCAAATGTGCAAAAGAGCAATTGTTACAGGGCTTTGTTAGTGGTCTTTTCAAAGTGTATAGGTGTATTAGAGGTGGTTCATGATTATATCCTATAAATTAATCCTTCGTTACCATATTAAGCATCAAAATTCCTTTTAGACCTAAATTATGAAACATTGATGTGACAATGCTACTTGAATTGTGAATTTTGTGTGAAAGAAGTCTTGTTTGACTCTAAGTGGTAAAATTTCAATCAATGAGAGGAAGTAAACTATTAGTGCATCACCATTTTTAGATTTTTTAGTTGTTTTATCTCCCTTTTTCATATAAATTTTATAGGCAATAAAGGGTTTTCAAATATTACATCAAGGGAACTATCCCTTCTAGAGATCCATCTCAACAAAATTGTCACCCACAACAAGAGAGATGTTTTCATTATGACACTTTAATGAGGAGAGTTAGGCATCTCCTTAGGGGTGAAAATTAAATTTAAATGAGGGCCAAGATAATTTATAAACTTTAAATCGATATTTAAATGATTAACATAGGTCTGACAGGTCATGATAAGTGCGTGTACAAATTTTGAAGTCAATACTTGAAGGAAAAAACATGAAAACCTATGATAAGGTTCCCTATGTACACAGAATATGTTAGGGTGTGGAGTTAAAAGATTCACCTTATTGTAAACAAAAGGAGGTCGCTGGCTATGCAGTCGCTGGCATCAGTAGGCCATAATTGACATCAATCAGGGATTAGTGTTCAAGAACTGGCATCGACAGGAGATCGGCCAGCATTGGTCACCTCCAGTCAGGTAAGGACCAACATTGATCACCTGTGGTGGTCAAAACTATTGTTGACAAATAGTCAGTTAAGTGAATGTGTAGTTTGCATGATAAAGACCAGTTCGAGTCTTTGAGCTTCTTGTCTAATTAGTGTATGCATGAGATCTATATAATAGACTCATGGGCTGTATTGTTAAGTGGTGAACTTGTAGAACCCAAGTGTGGATCTTGGAGAGTTCTTCCCATTGTGGAATCAAGTAGGATTCCCCATGAATGTAAGATCAAGTTTGATATGCAGGGTGTTGCAAGATCATGGTGGAGATCTACATGTGATAAGTAAGATTAGGTTGGTCTGCAAGGATGTGTGTATACAAGGGTTAGAATAGGATTGGTGGGCGAGTAAGATCAAGGTGATAGTAATACATCAGGAGCAAGATCATGGTGAGATCTACTTGGAGTACCAGTTTGTACTCGATTGTACTGAGAGTACAATGAGGTGAACAACAGCTTGTGTTAGTTATTAGTTGTGACCTATGAGAGAAGATTACTCAGGTGGGAAGATTACTTAGAGCCCTTGAGGAGGAAGCCTCACAGAGGTGGAAGAAGAGTGTGATCTCTTTATTGTAATTTCCTTTGTAATGAGTTGAATACAATTATGTGTTGCCTCTCATAGTCTGTGTGTTTTCTCATTGATAGTTATTTGTTCTTCTAGTTATTTCCACAATCTTAAGTTGCTTATACAAAGGTAATCATGTGTGCTCTTAATTCTAACAAGTTGTGTCAGAGCTTTGGGGAACTTAGGTCCTATCAAATGGTATCAGAGTGAGGTTGGATGTTCTCAGGGCATGTTTGACTAACAGATGGCCAGATCTGGTTACTAGTTTGTTGATTACAGGTTACTCATAGGGGTTTCTGATTGAGTGGGAGTATAGAAACAACTGAAGAAGGTAAGCTGAGAATGAAGAAATTCAGGCACAGGATTAACACCACAAGGAGTGTGGCGGGTAGTCTTCAAGTGGGAGCTTGAAGAGGAATACAAGCCAAGATGCAGATTAGATAGAGTACTGGTATAGGTACAGGTGCAGCTATTTATCTCCAAGTGGGAGATTGTTAGGGTGTGGAGCTAAAAGCTTCACCTTGTTGCAAACAAAAGGAGGTCATTGCGTATGCAGTCACTGCCATCGACAAGCCACAACCGACGTTGGTTAGGGATCAGTGTTTAGCAACTGGCATCAATAGGAGATCAGCCAGCATTGGTCACCTCTAATTAGGTAGGGACTAATGTCAGTCACCTGTGGTGGTCAAAACTATTGTTGACAAACAATCAGTTAAGTGAAAGTGTAGTTTTCATGATAAAAACTAGTTCGAGTCTTTGAGCTGCTTGTCTAATTAGTGTATGCATGAGATCTATATAATAGACTCATGGGCTGTATTGTTAAGTGTTGAACTTGTAGAACCCAAGTGTGGAGCTTGGAGAGTTCTTCCCATGGTGGAATCAAGTAGGATTCCCCACGTATGTAAGATTAGGTTTGATATGCAGGGTGTTATAGGATCATGGTGGAGATCTACATGTGATAAGTAAGATCAGGTTGGTCTGCAGGGATGTGTGTATGTGAGGTCAGAATAGGATCAGTGAGAGAGCAAGATCAAGGTGATAGTAATACATCAGGAGTAGGATCATGGTGAGATCTACTTGGAGTACCAGTTCGTACTCAATTATACTGAGAGTACAATGAGGTGAACAATAGATTGTGTTAGTTGTTAGTTGTGACCTATGAGAGAAGATTACTTAGAGCCCTTGAGGAGGAAGCCTCACAGAGGTGGAAGAAGAGTGTGATCTCTTTATTTTAATTTCTTTTATAATGAGTTGAATACAATTATGTGTTGCCTCTCATATTCTGTGTGTTTTCTCATTGATAGTTATTTGTTCTTTTGGTTATTTCTGCAATCCTAAGTTTCTTATATAAAGGTAATCATGTGTGCTCTTAATTTTAACAAGTTGTGTCAGAGCTTTGGGGAACTTAGGTCCTATCAGAATAGGGTGTTGTAGATCCAAGATGAAAATTCTTATGCTCATTGGCATGTAAAAAAATTTCATGAGATCCTGATAACTTCATTGTGTTTGGGTAAGGTCCATATCTTGTTTTTTCCTAGCATTGGTTTTGGAGTTAAAGGGCAATCCTTTATGAATGATTGCTAAGAAGGGAAACCAATTAAACCCCTCTCAAAACCATTATAATGAATTTATAATAAATATATATTTGGCTATAGCTTGAAATTTTCCTTTTTACCTAGTTTTATTTTTTTAACATGTAAATAAATCTTCAATATTTATTTAGGTGGTTTTGGTTTGTCTTGACAATGAATAAAAGCTATAGAAAAACCCTTATTTTTAGGAATTTTGATGTAGTAGCCAAGGTTTACAAGGTAAAAGAATGAAAATTAGTGGAGGATGATTATAAATACTTATATTTTATGCCACTAATTTTTTTTCCTCAATTTTTAGACCAAAAATGTCCTAAACCACTCATGGAAGTTGACCAATCGCTAAACATGCATAATGAGCAAAAAAATGAGAAAACTAGGTGAGAATGAGAATGAGATTAGGGATTTATTAAAAAGGAATAGGTATGGATATTAATGCATTGGTTTTTTATTAAATACCTATTATTCCTATCCATTTAGTGTATAAATACATATGATAACTATACTCAATCAAAAAGTTGTCATCAAACTGGTCTGTCTAACATAGTGAAGTCTGTGTAGAGTGAAATATTGAGATTGGTCTGTAAGACCAATATTGATATATAAACATAAAATATATATTTTTATATATGATATAAGGATAAAAAAATTTCACACAAACCCATTTTAATATCATATAAGTGTTCCCATAGATGTTCTATGACTTAATTTTCTTTATTGTGTCTTTGGTGCTACAAACAACTTTCTATGTATGTGTGAAAATGATGTTTATGAGTCATTTATCAATAATTTGGATGATATAATGATATTTTAGTTGTTTTAAATGTATAATAATATTATTTTAGTTTATTTTTTCTTGTTAAAGTCATTATTAAAGTATAGAGAGTTAAATGTTTTTGACTATTTATTGACATTGTTTGGTGGTTCTGAATAAGCCATCTATAGGAGTATTCCTGAGCCTTTTATATTGTGTGGTGAAGAAAAAATAATTTTGAGAAGTTTTTTAAGTAATTAATATATTATTAATATGATTTTATGTGTGGGTTATATGGAAAATTTGTGTATTTGGTTCAAAGTTACAAGACAGACTTTCTAGTAGTGAGAAGGCCTATTAGCAAGTAGACCTAATTAGATGGTTTAAGGAGTGGAAAAAGAGACAAATGGTATTTTGGAAATAATTAAATATTTATAAGTGCATATTAAAGTTAAATATTAAGTTTTTCATTCATTTTTTAAGTCTCAAAGTGTTGAAAGGAGTTCTAAATGAAACATGTGCTTAAGGAAATCCTAATTGCATTAGGTCTCTATTAGGCCTAATGGTGGTTTTAGCCCTTAAGGGTAATGACCAACGTACGTAATTTTTATTTCATGTGTGAAAATTGTGTATTGATATATTTAAATAATAATCTATGTATGGTGAGGTCTTTGGCTGACCAATATGGGTGTGAGAAAGAATCAAGTATAAAGTCAAGGCCTAATAAGCCTATTTTGACTAATTAGAATATTGAACTATTGAGCGAAGGATATAGAGTTTTAGAGAATATGTTAAGGTATTTAATATAATAAGATATATGATATGAATATTTAATTATTATATAACTATGTTTTTTTAGGTGTTGAGCAAGGTCATTTGACCTATTTTTGCCAAAGAGAGCTAATTGAGAGATAAGGAATAATAGGTTGTTTGAGTGAGAAAAAAGTGCGAGAAGATAAAAAAATGAGGTCATAATTAGTTAAATAAGAAATATTTTTCAAATTTTGATCATATATTCAAATTATTTGAGTTGGTTCTTTGCTTTCTAAGGGGTTAGAGCTTCCTTACAAGTTGAAGCTTTTTAAAAGCACTAGTTTAGTTGGTGTTTGACTAGTGAGTGGTTGGCTCTCCTTATGGGGTTGATTCCTCACTAAATTTTTGATTAATTAATTATATAATATTATTAAATTTTTTGAATCAATGGGTTTTCTCCCCTTAGAGGGTTTTCCACATTAATCTTGTGTTCATGTGTTGTGCTTTCACTTCTTGCTCATATGACCGAATGCTTATGCATTACTACATCTTAGGATCTATTTTATTGATAAGTGAATGATATATGGAATAAAATAGGAGTTTACACATTTATTTACACACCCCCCCTTCTTAATTAATATATCTCCAATAATTGGCATTAGAGCTTGGTCCCTTGAGCAAACATAATAGTTGAAGGGAGATCTTTGGAATAGAGATATGGATCTTGGTCTTGAAAGGGTTTTTTATGATTTTCATGAGAATATACTTAGAATTATTAAAATATATTTTTAAATTTTTTAAAAATATAATTATCACATGGAATAATTTACGAAACTTATATTGAAAATAAATACTTTAGAGGCACAAATTGATAAAAATGATATCAAGTTAAGGACTCACCATAAGTATGAAGAAAGTACTTAAAATATTAACAATATCCTAGATAGTCAAATATCCTTTCATGATATGAGATATCTTTGCTTTAGATAAGAATCAAATGATTTCAATAAATTTTAGACTCTAATAGACATTTATTAGTCAAGGAGTGATGAAAATAATATAATCAAGACCTATGCAAAAGATACCAAATTTGAAGTCAAGCATCAACAAGTCACGAAGGTCCTTGATCCATCAAGAGATGTCAAAGTAAATAATAATTCATCCTATATTCATAAAAATAAAAACAAGGTCAAATAATCATAGTATGTGAACTCCTTCATGGGTTATTATTTCTCTCATGGTAAATTTAGACAAAAAGTTGTCAACTGTAGATTGAGAAGTAGAATTATGTGCTACAGCTATAACCAAACAAGACATATTGCAAGAGTTCAATACAAAATATATCAAGAAAACCAATCATGTTGAGAAGTTATGGAGTTATGACACTAAATAATGGATCAAGAAAGTAGAACCTTTTAAAAAGAAGTAGAAAGATAGAGGAGAAGAATATATGATAGCTCAAACTACTTTTCACACACAAGATCAAGATTTCAAATGGTACATAGATAGTCGCTTCTCAAGTCACATGATAGGAGATAAAATAAAATTCATCAATTTGAATAAAAATTCCACTAGTTCAGTTAGGTTTTGGGAAAACACATTTGCTAACATAGATGGAAAAGGTGATTAGAGGTTCGATAATGGGAATACCAAAATAGAAAAAATGTTATATGTAGATGGATTGAAACATAAATAATTGAGTGTGAGTCAAATGTGCACCCAAGAAATACTCTAACATTTCATGAAAAAGGATGTGAAATAATAAGATCTAAATTAGGAAGATTGATTGTTAAAGCCAAGAAAACTAAAAACAATCTCTATGTACTAAATGAGATCACAAAAGAGAAATATTAATGAATAAGGTAGATGAGAGTTGGATATGGAATATGATATTAGGTCATATGAACTTTAATAATCTAGTCAAAATTAACTCCTAGGGATCTATTAAAAATATGCCTAAAATATCTAAACCTATAGATGCTCTTTTCAAGTTATGTCAACATGGTAAGCAAACTAGGGGAAGATTCAAGTCTAAATAATATTCCAATCCCAAAACTTTAGAACTAATCCATACTGATCTGTGTGGACCTACAATGATTTAAAGTATTTAATGAGACATCTACTTCATGTTTATTATAGATGATTTCACAAGAATTATTTGGGTAACATTCTTAAAGGAGAAGTTAGAAGCTCTAGGTAAGTTCAAAACCTTAAAATATTTGGTTGAAAGTGAAATGAATGTGAATATCAAGTGTCTTAGGTCTAATAAAGGAGGAGATTTTTGGTCAAATGAGTTTTATGAGTTTTTTAAGGTCAATGGAATAAGAAGATTGTTCTCAACTATTACAACATCTCAACAAAATGGAATGGTTAAGAGAAAGAATTGAATAGTCTAAGAGAGGGAAAAGACCATGTTGAATGAGTCTAAGATATTAGATGAATATTGGAGAGAATTTATGAGTACTGTAATTTACACTTTGAATAGAGGTCAATTAAGATCAATGGTGATAAGACCCCATATAAATTATGGAATGGTAAACCTACAAGTGTTGAACATTTCAAGGTCTTTGGGAATAAATGCTATATTAATAGAGATGATGAGGACCTAGGCAAGATTTATTCAAGATATAATGAAGGTTTCTTCTTAGGATATTCATCAATAAGTGATACCTATGGATGCTATAATAACTGTTACAAAAGATACTGGAGATCACGAATTGAAAGTTGATGAGATAAATAATCCATATTCTCATTCAAAGAATGATGAAGGATAAATAGAGATAGATGAGAATGAAGAAGAGAGTGGGGAAAGAAAGGACTCAAAAGGTCCTAGGAAAATTCAAAAGGATCATCCTGAATCTTAGATCATTAGAAGTAAAAGTGTAAGTATACAAACAAGGAGAATAATAGTGAGTCATGTTGCCTTATTTTCAAAATTTAAACCTAAAAGCTATATAAAAATAATTAAAGATAATTTTTGGTTAGATATAATTAATGAGGATCTAAATAAAATTGAGAAGAATGAAACTTGGGAGTTAATACCTAGACCTAAAGACAAAAACATCATTAGTACAAAATGGGTTTTTAGGAATAAATCGAATGAGATTGGAGAGGTCACCAAAAACAAAGTCAGACTTGTGTGTAAAGGATATGTTTAGGTATAAAGAGTGGATTTTGAATAAACCTTTGTTCTTATATCAAGTTTAGAGTCCATTAGGATTTTTATTGCCTGTGTAGGTTTTAAAAGATTCAAAATATACTAGATGGATGTTAAGTCAACCTTTCTAAATTGCAACTTAGAAGAGAATGTATAAATTGAACAACCTAAGGGTTTCCTATTGATTGATAACAAAGATTATGTCTACAAGTTGAATAAGGCCCATTATGGATTAAAATAATCCCTTGGAGATTGGTATGCTAGACTTGATAAGTACCTTTTAGACCAAGGGTTCAAGAGAGGAGTTATAGATAGTAACCTATATGTTAAAAATAAAAATGATCATTAGTTGATAGTGATAGTCTATGTGTATGATATTATCTTTGGTGAACTAATGAAAACATGACCAAGGATTTTACAGAGGTGATGATGTCAGAATTTTAGATGCTTGTGATTGGAGAACTGTCCTTCTTTCTTGTACTTTAAATTAGTCAAATTGAAAAAGGTATGTTCATTTCATAGGTCAAGTATATATAATAGATGTTAAGGAAGTTTTAAATGGAATATTTTAAGGATGTATGTACACAAATGGTTATAATATGCAAGCTAAGTAAGGAGGATGAATCCTTAAGGGTTAATAAGACAAAATATAGATCCATGATTGGGAGTTTGTTGTAAACTACTACATCTAGACTAGATATAATGTAAGAATTAGGTCTTGTGGGAAGACTACAAGTAGATCCTAAGTAAAATCACCTAGAATTAGTCAAAATGATACCTTGGTATCTCAAAGAAACTTTATAATATTCTTTATGGTACCAAAGGAGTAAAACATTTGATCTAGTAGCATATACAGATGTAGATTAGGTTGGGAGTCTAGATGATAGAAAGACCACTAGTGGAGGATCCTTCCTATTAGGTAAGCATATATTCTCATGGTTAAGAAAGAAACAACCTTTAGTAGCTTTATATACTTGTGAAGCTGAGTACATTGTAGCAACCTCATGTTATATTCAAGTGTTTTGGATGAGACAAACCTTGAGAGAATACAAGGTGGAGTTTGGTGGACATATTCATATTATTTGTGATAATACTAGTGCCATAAGTGTTTCAAATAACCTTATATTTAATTCAATTAATAAAAAAATTCCCATCAAGTATAATTTATTAAGATAACTTGTGAGTGAACAAAGGATTAAAATTGAATTTATGTCTACCAAGGATAAAATTGTAGATATCTTGAATAAGCCTCTTCCTAAGGA
This sequence comes from Torreya grandis, assembly GCA_037957365.1. NCBI lineage: Eukaryota > Viridiplantae > Streptophyta > Pinopsida > Cupressales > Taxaceae > Torreya > Torreya grandis. The sequence continues at coordinate 1,454,321 of JARHVA010003557.1, forward strand.
TAATTTTGAACATTTGAGATAGGAATTAGGTGTGATTTCTATTATTATAATCCACTAATAAAGACAAATTTCTGAAGGGGAGTTGATGATGAGGTATTTTGGTTTCGAGAATAGAAAAAAAGTGCATAAGTTGTGATGTCAAAGGGGGAGTCACATCAATCTATCAAGAAGGAACTATCTAAGATATGAAATATGAGAGGGGGATTTTTTTGACATTAAGTTTATTATAGGTAAATGATTTATCATTGATTTCAAATGGGGACATTAATTTCCATTAAGAAGATGTTAGCTACTAAGAGAAGTCTCTTTGAGTAGGTTCCATCAATGAGTTATTTTCATCAATTAAAAAGGGGGAGATTGTTTGGAATGTGTTATAAGGTATGAAGTAAATTTTCATTTATTTCATGTAATTTTAATTTATGTCATTTTGTGTTGTCATTATTATTCTTGATGTTGATTTCATAAAGCCTTATTTAAGGAACCTAGTGAAATGGTGTAGGCCTAGTAACATGATGAGTTGAGCTATAAAAGACCTATATAATCAAGTTTGGTAGTGTATTAACATTGTATGGGGTAATATGAAATGATTTTGGATTCTTTAAAATATTTCAATAAGTTTCACGACATGATCATAGTCTAATTATGACTAGTAATATAAGGCCTAGTATCCAAAGTGACCTAAAGTGGCCAAATGAGGGATAAAGATAATTTATAAAGGTGGAATATCTATTGATAATATTTAAAAATGTGTTATAGGTCATGATAAGTGTTTTTATTTTTTTTAATTAAATACTTGCAGGAGAAATCATGAAAACATATGATAAGGTTCCCTATGTACATATAATGGGTTGTTGTAAACCTAAGAAGCAAAGTCTTATGCTCGTTGGCATGTGAAACCTTTGAATGAGATACTTAGATATTAATTGTAGTTTGGTAAGGTCCCTATATTATTTTTCTTGGATATTTTTTTGGATTTGAAGGGTAATCCTTTATGAATGATTGCTAACAAGAGAAACTAGTCAAAACCTTTATAATGACATGATAAGAGAAATATAGTCAATTATGGATAAAAAATTTAATTTTGACCTATTTTATATTTCTAAAATTTAAAACACTCTTTGATATTTCCTCAAGTGGTTCTGGTTTGTCTTGATAGTGAATAAAAGCTACAAAAACCCTCTTTTTTAGGAATTCTGATATACCATGCAAGGTTGATGATATCAAAGCATGGAAATGGATGGAGGATGATGTGTAAGACATATATTTTATGACCATGAAATATTTTTATTAGTTTTTAGATGTAAAATTTGATAAATTTGTCATGGAATTTGGCCTATCGCTAAATAGGCCTAATGAGCAAAATAGTGAGAATGTTAATGAGATTAGGGATTGGTTGTACAAGACTAGGTAGGAATGTATGTTAATGCATGAATTAATTATTAAATAAATATTCCCCATATCACCTTGGTGTATAATTTTTCATTATTCCTATACTCAAGAAAAAAAAATTCATCAAACTAATCTATCTAACACAGTGAAGTTTGTGTAGAGTAAAATAGTGAGATTAGTCTATATGACCAAAATTGATATATGAACATGTAATATATATTTTAAAATATTATATAAAAGATGATAAATTTAAAAAAAAAAACATTTTAAGATCATAAATTTTTTTCCCATAGATGTTCTATAACTTGATTTTCTTGATTGTGTTTTTGGTGTTATAGGCAACTTTCTATGTATATGTGAAAATGATGTTTCTGAGTCACTTTGCACTATTTTAGATGATCCAATGATATTTAAGGTGTTAATAAGTATAATATTATCATTTTAATGTATTTTTTTCATTTTAATTCCCTTTTTAAGTATAGAGAGTCAATTTTTTTTATTATTTGTTCACAGTGTTTGGTGGTTTTGAGTAAGCCATATGGAGGAGTGTTCCTGAGGCCTTTTGCCCTATGTACTAAAGGATAAATAATTTTGGGAATTTTTTTAAGTAATTAATGTATTATTAATATTATTTTATGTGTGGGTTATATTTTAAAGTTATGTATTTGTCTCAATTTTTCAAGAAAGATTTTCTATCAGTGAGAAGGTCTATTGGCAAGTAGACCTAACTAGATGGTTCAAAGAGTGAAAAGAGCCAAATGGTGTTGGTAAAATAATGAGAGATAATTATGGGTTTATTAAATTGAAAAAAAAAAAAAAATTATCCAATTTTAAAGGGTCAAAGTGTTCAAATTAGGTCTAAGTGAAATGTGTGCTTAAGGAAGGCCTGATTGCATTAGGTCTCTATTAGGCCTAATGGTGGTTTTAGACCTTAAAAATAATTACTGACCTATGTAATGATTTTCTCACTTTTAAAACATGTTTATTTATATATTTAAATAATAATACAATTATTTTGAGGTATTTGGCCAATTGAGATGGGTGTGAGAAAAAATCAAGTATAAAGTCAAGGCCTAATAAGCCTATTTTCAATAGTTACAATATTAAGCTATTGAGTGAAGGGTATAGAGTTTTGGAGAATATTTTAAGGGATTTAATACCGTAATATATATGATATGAATATTCCATGAGTATCTAATAATGTTTATTTAGGTGTTGAGCAAGGTCATTTGACCTAATTCTACCAAAGAGAGGGCTAATTGAGTAAGAAGGCCTAATAGGTTATTTGAGTGAGAAAGAAGTGTGAGAAGAGAAAAAAATATGTTATGATTACTTGAATATGAAATATGTGTCCAATAATTATTATATATTCAAGGTATATGAGTTAGGGTTTGGTTTCCTATGCGTTTTGAGCCTCTTTGTAGGTTGAAGCTTGTTAAAAACACTAGTTGAGTTGGTGCTTGACTAGTGAGGGTTTAAAACTCCTTGTGTGGTTGGTGCCTCACTAAAAGTGTGATTAATTTATTATATGATAGTATTATAATTTTTTAAACAATTTTTTTTCTTCCCCAATAGGATTTACCACATAAATTTTGTGCTCATGTGTTATGTTTTCTCTTCTTGCTCATATGAATGATTGCTTATGAATTGCTACATATTTAGATTTGTTTGATTGATAAGTGAATGATATATGGAAATAAAATAGGAATTTATGAATTTATTCACCCCCACTAATTGAATATATCTCCAATATTAGGTGATTAAATGGGTGGTAAGACATAATGTATACTTGAATACCTCATCCAATTATTACCTACAAGGTAATGACTTGGCCGAACCTACCAACCAAAATCTCATAATGATTATCAAAATGAAAATGCATAATAAAAAAAGGACATGGAACAATAAGATTAAATAATAACTTTGGGATAATAGGATCACTCTTGAGAGAGCCATTGGAAATTTTACATTCATGTTGGTCTATGGAAGAGAAGCTAGAATCCCACTATCAATAGAGTTACCATTTCTAAAACTTAATAATCAGTTATAATTAAATGAAAATGATTAAATTACCATGTTATTTATGAAATTAATGGATATATAAGAATTTATGAACCATTTAATGTAAGTTATTGAATCAAATTAGGCTCAAATAAAGATAACTTTTGACAAAACATCATCTGACGGGAGTTTCAATAAAGGAGACATGGTTCTAAAATGCGATGCTAAAAGAGATAAACTATGAAAACATACAAATTTTGATGAAAACATACACCGTAACTCAATTAAATGGATCTAATGTATTACAACTATCTAGGCTTTATGGATATGAGCTACCTATACTAGTCAATGGTATATACCTCAAAGCTTGATTTTGAGGTTGAAATTCTTTCCAAAAATTGTATATATCAGGTTTAATTGGTTTCCACAAATAAGTGATTTATAAAAAATTTAAAACTCATTAGAATTTTTGTTTCCATTTTTTCCCCCCTTTTTTTTTGTTTAGAGAATTCCTAGTTTGTTTCTTCTCTAGGTAGAATGTGTTAAACTTAAAATTATTCCATGCCCATTGAACTACAAGGATACTAGAAATAATTTATTAGAATGAAATAATCTCATAGAGGTCTCCAAACATGTTGATATTTTTATTCCTAAAAATATGAAACATCTTATACCCTAAGGGAGACCCATAATTTATTGATAAAAAGCTTTTAAAGTGACCAAAAACCCTTTTCCAAGATACCTAGTGAAAATAAAAGATTTGGGTGTAGTTTGTAACTTTGAAAAGTTAAAAAGTGCACCCAAACCTCTATTTCATACTTACCCAATGCCCAATAGAAATTGTGATTCAAGTTGCGCTTTTCAACTTTGCAAATTTCAAAATGTAATAAGAACCCCAATTTCTACTCTTACCAAACACTAGTGGGAATCAAAAGTCCAATTATACTTTGTAACTTTGAAAAGTTGAAAAGTGAAAAATGAGATTTTCTTTCTACCATTCCCCATCACCACATGAAATCAAAAGTTTGGTTACACTTTGAAACTTTTCAAAGTTGCAAAGTGCAATTCAAACTTCACCTTCCACCTTTAATCCCCACCTAATAGGAATTAGAAATCCAGTAACACTTTACAAATTTGCAAAGTTATAAAGTGTAACCATAGTTTTGATACCTAATTCTATGGAAACAATTCACTTAGAGGAAAGTGGAGATCAAAATTCAAGATATAATTTTGTAATTTTCAAAATTGCATGACCGTAAAACCCTAATTTCTTACCATTTTTCCAACCACCACTATGTTTAACATTTATTGTCTGTTCTATTAATAAAATTAGGTTTTATTAAATCATTGTTAATATTTAAAAATATAATCTAGAGATCCAATTCCAATAAAACCTAAGATCCATATCTCCAATACATGCCATGCAAGCATAAACCTCCATTATCAATCAATGCCAAAGCCATGCATCAAATTTACCATTTTTACATGTGTAGTCATAATATTTTTATTGGTCACCTAATTTTCCTTCAGAAAGCTCAAACCATAGCTTTCCTTTGAAATAAATCTAGGGTTTTATCTAATTTACCATATTTTCTAGTATTTTCCATGTTTTTACTTGCATTTTAGAGTCATTGTTATAATTAACCTAGGTACTTGTTGTACTTAGGTGATTTTAGGGTTTTCATAAAAATTGTTAAAATCTAGAATATTCCACATAAATCCCTTGCTCAACTTTTGGCATAAATCCATCCTAATTTTTCAAAATCAAACCCAATACAATTTCCAATTGTAAAAATACATAGAATCCCTAGTGGATATTTTCCTTGTTCTAACCACTCTGAGTTCTCATTGGAAGTCCAACTTGCCTTTGTAGACCAATTTTCCCACTGGACTTTTCATCAACCTTTGAAAGTGAAATTTCAATTCAAAACCTTACCAAACATTTTGGTCAAACTTTATAGTTACAATTTCACATTATATCTCTAATGGACTTTTTAATTGTAATTGTAAGTCAAAATTTTGCCAAATTCAAAGCAAAAGAATAATTGGTAATAACAATTCTAAACCCTAGCCAACTCTACAATTTTTTTCCCCATACCAAATTTTTATAGAGTACATATCTTGAAAGGAGATGAAATTAAAGTAAAATGGACTTGGTGTCCCATCTATCCTAGATTTGAACACTAACGAGATCAATGACACAGATCTAGGTCACATAGACCTAATTTTTTTTTCAAATAGAGTAAATGAATAATTAAAGAATGATTGGATTCAGATCATCTAAGATAACAGTTTTCCATAAGTTAAAACCTTACCAATCTTAGTACAAATCCATGAACTTGTACTCATGATTCCAAAACACTATGATGTTGAGAAGAGGGAAGTAGTGAATGACAAAGGAGAAAAGATTCTAAATCTTGATCTTAATTTCATTGATATTGTGTTATTGATCCCAAAATATGAAATATATCTATATATAACCCATAACTCCTCCAAAATGTTCTATCTAGATAATAATGCATCTTGTCTATGGGTTTTAAATAAATAGTGACTAAAAACCCTAAACTTACAACCATAAGAATGCTTAGGGCCCTAGCTCAAATAGACTTTAATGATGAAGTAGGAGACATTATTATACTATTTCATAGAGTTATATGAGACCCAAATGATAATAATTATAAGTATTGGATATACTATTATATTTGGGTAATCCATAAAAATAAACAAAACATTCACTAAGCTAAGTTGATTTCTAATTCCATTCATAAACAATTGATGGAGGTCTAAACTATACGCAAGTCTTATATGACTTCATACCTAGTTTTTATATTAGAAAAAAGGAGGGCATTCCTAATATTAAACATAGTTTTTGATCAAATCAACAAGGTATTTATGTACTACCTTGATCTCACCTTTGAGACAATCAAATAACAATTCATAAGGGTTAGTGATGATTTTATATACTGCATCATAATTATGTTTGAAGGGGAACTAAGAAGAATAAGACTTTTTTTATGATGTAAAAACATAAAATATAAAATGGGGGTCATTTTTAATTTAGTTCCCAACATATTCATATATTAGAATGGGTAGTTTCAGTGGTTATCCTTACACCCTCCCTAGGTATGCAAGCAAAAAATGGGACCTAATGGAATTTTTGAGGCACCATGTGGAAACCCACAAGTTTTTATCAAATAAGCACAAGATAGGTATTCACTTCCCTATCTACATATGGAGATACACCTACCCTTCCATATCAAAGGCCAAATGTGTAGATGTAGAGATGACTCAAATGAAATTGGAAACTCTTGATGTAAGGCCCTTTTATGATATCACTAGCAATATTACTAGTCTATTGGGTGTCATATATTCCCACATTCCTTTCTATGAATATTACTATGAATATATGTAGGATGAAGACAAAGTTAAGTTATGACATTATTCCAAAATGACCTTAGAATAAATTAAAACATAAAACATGGCACCAGTCCCTAAAGATTTGAAAGATGATGAGAAACAATAGATAGGGTGTATTATGACAACTAAATCTATCTCCAACCTCTTCCTTTTGTTAGGTGTTCTACACTTAAATCCATCTCTTTGATGGATAGAACCACATAGGTTATAAAATAAACAATAAATTGGTTAAGGAGAAAGAAGTGAAAATAACCAAAGACACCATAATAATTATATAAGGGTTGATATAAGTGAAGGATAAGGATGTAATGGTAAAAATAGAAACTAATATCTAATAGCCTAGTGAATGGATCAACCACTATAAACTTCTATATAGGACATAACTACTAATCAACTAACATAATATGTCCCTCTTCTTATCTATACTATTAAAAAAACCATAGCACTCCCTCCTCATATCTCCGCTACCCAATTAGTTCAATCAATTACCCTTCCTATTTCCACTAGCCCACCAATGCAAGTAATTTCACCTTCATCTAACCCACCTATGAAAGTGACTCCCTTAGTAATAATCCAATCAACATATTTGGATACTCTAGTTCCACATCCACCTCCCTCTTTTTTAATCACATTCACTTCATCCTGAATATCCACTACCACTCCATTAATCACTAATACCACCCAAAATACATGGCTATAGACTTAGTCATTCTGACTACAATCCCACTAGCCATCCCAACCATTGAGATAGATATAAATTCATTTTCATCTTCTATCATACTCCCCATTTTATCTACTTTTATTTATCCCACTACATTTATTAAATAATTTGTTGCCTTGGATTCCATCCTTCGACAGGTTCCCCTATTCCAAATATCCATGCCTACCTTTCCTCCCATGTCAATTCCAAATTTTGTATGCAAACACATATATATCAACTTCACCCATTATATTACCAATTAATTCCACTCTCATAGTAACCCATGCCCCCATTAAGTAGGTGGAAATAAATGGACTCACTAATACAATTGTGGCTACTCAACCCACCAATGGGGAAGAGAACTAAATTACCAGCTAAGGATTTAGTGACAATATTAGTGATAGATATGACACTTTTCAAGGTAACCACTAGTGTAGTAGATTTATGTTTAGATTCATAAATAGAAGTGCCAATTAGAAAAACATAAGATTCACATGTAGACACTCCAAGTTTACAAACATAATCAATATCAAAGAAAAAGAAACAAATGGTGTCTCATACAACTCTAAACATTGGTCTATTGGAGGCATCCAAATGACCATAGATATACCCCAATACCATATCTAGAATATCATGTGATGTAGAATGGGAAATATATTTGGAGATACCAATTCATCTACTATAAAAACAAAATAAAGGTTTAGTGGTAGTGGATTATTAGAAATATAAAGTAAATCTAGGTCATCCAATAAGAGAGGGGATGAAGTATGATGTTCAGTCAAGCATAATATCTATTTTTGATAAAATAGATAGTAGTAAGGTCACTAAAGATGAACTAACAAGTAAATTTGAGTATTTGACAATTGCCTTTAGAAAGTTCATAAAACTAGTAGCCCAACCAGCTCAATCTCTTGATCAATTCCTAGACAAAGAAACATTTGAGGCAATGATAGAGATTAGTACCATGGGAAGGGCCAAAAAATATTCGGTTGATGAGCTCATCATGAAATGGAACAATATAATAGAGATATAAATGAACTATTATAACGCTCTAAAGGATTATTATACATCTATAAAGGTAGAGATAAGAAAATATGAATAAAAGATTAAAAGGCTAAACTTATACTTTCCAAAATTATAAAGTGTTGACCTAATTGAAACCAACACCCTCATTTCAAAAAATTTGTTAAAAAATATTACATAACAAAAGACTTGGATAGGGCAACCCATTTTAGAATTTATATATTCACTAATAGTATTGATATGGCTAAAATTACATGTGATAAGGACACAAATAAAATTTATGACATTGAAGATTAACTTAATAAATTATCATGTAAATCAATAGGTTGCCAATATTAACCCTTTCCGATTTAAGAGGTCCAAAACAAATTCAAAGTGGTAGTCAAAATAGAATCAACATAGGATATAACTTTCAACTTTAGTTCCATCCATCGATTCATTAGGTCTCATAATACATTATATCAAATAGGAAAGGATACTCAAGAATATAGAGTTGTATCTAGGGAACTATCTAAATTAATATAAAAATGTGAGATTAGAAACCTTTACACACTTAGTCCTAGCAAAGAATGCCTTAAAGAGATATTCAGTAGCTTTGATGCTTATATAGAGATGATATAAGAAAAAAATGACAAGTAATCTTTAGAAGTCATGGTTGTGGATTAATTTTTCAATTAGTTTTAAAATACATTCTATAACTTATAGTTTTTTATAATATACATTGTAAATTTTCAAGTTTCAAATTTCAACTATCATTATGAAAACTCTTATCTTTGAGTTGAGAAAGATCCACTTGTGATTTTCAATTATATTTTTGTTAAGATTTAGTTGTAAAGTGAAAAATTTTAATTCACACTTTTCCTTTTGACAAAGTTTGGATGGTTTTAGATGCAAAAAATCATGTTGTAATTTGCACTTTCATTTTTGTCAAGTTGAATGACTTAAAATTTGTAAAAGTCTTCACTTCAAATTACAAATTAGGTTTCAAAAATTATAACTTAAAATACCCAAAATCATTCAATGTTTACCAATTAATCATTCATTTTGGTACCCCATTTCTTGGGAGAGATAATAACATAACTCAAAGAAGAAATGGGTAAACTAGAAGATTCCAATGGATTTCTCTCCTCTTTCAACACTTGTTGAATCATCTAGTAGTTCCATAATTTTTTTATACCATCTTCTCCACTAAGGATCCATTTTCAATCTAAAGAGGAGGACATTTTCATGAAGTTTCCCAAATTTTACTACTCTATAATTAAACATAAGGTTTTGTTAACTTCCTCTCTTTCAAGGTAAGTTTTTTGTATAAATATGGGTTCCCTAAATATCCCATCTATATTTTTACTATTATATAGATTATTCCACCTATGAATATTGATCTACATGTTATAACCTAGAGAAAGGTATTAGACTAAATTTTTGTATTCTTTATGTTATGTCATCTTTGTGTATGTACAGCTATTTATTAAATTTTTAAATGCTCTGACTATTGTTTCAATCATATAGATTCATTTATGGTATTATTTCATCCCTTTTAAGGCTTATTGATGAAAAATGTATAAATATGTTCCTTATTTGAAAAAGATTCAATATTACCTTTGATCTCTTATTTATGCAAGATTATGCTTTAATAAACTTACTATATTAAATATTTAACTATGCTCAAACAAAGTAAGCATCAATTTCCACTATACTATTTAGTGTAATCACTATTTCCTAGTTTTAAATTCACTCTAGAACTCTTTTCCTCACAAGTCAAAACCCTAATTATTAGAAATATCATTAATAAGTAATAGTTTTGCATGAAATAGTCATATACCAGTTGTTTAGTGAAAAGAATTCATACTTATCTAGATGTTTAACTCAATTATCCAAGGTTCCATAGCTTGGAGTTAATCCCATTGTGTCATTATATTTCTCACATACTAAAATTCACACTACTAATAATACTACAAATACAAACAAGTGCAAAATATAATTGATAATAGTTTTTAGCATGCCTGATGGGACTACAAGATTATATCTAAGAGATTGGTGATATTTTCATCAAGCATTATATGATCCTTGTACACATTTCAACAGCACCTATAAACTCCACTAGCTTGAAAATTTAGTAAATCTAAGATTACATATGTTAAAGATAAAAACAAGATCATCTACCCAAGGTAAGAGAAATGACCTGAAAGAATAGTCATTTTCATATAAAATTAAATCAATATTAGTTATACCATATACTAGAATAAATCCTATAAATCTACCTACATCTCCCACATATACCCACAATTGTGTCATACCTCTCATAATGGCCATAAGAAATTATAATTCCATAGCATTCAGTGGAGGCAACCCACTTATGTTGGCCTTGTATGATGATATACCCACATTAGCTTTGAAAATCCTTCATTATTTTACTAGTGAAAATTCCACTACTCCCATTTAACATATACATGATATTACTAACATCTTCTCAGTTCATAACATAGCACAAGAAAATGTTGTTATCAAACTTCTTGCCTCATCATTTAAGGGTAAATCCTTATAATGGTACAAAATAATACTCCTAAGTCCATATATGTTTATGATGATCTAAGGTTTTCTCTATGCACATTGTTTGAGGATAAGAGTGACCACCTATCTCTAGTTAAACAACTAACCAATATTAAATAGTCTTTTCATGAGTTCATGAGTGATTTTAATTTCTTATTTCAAAAACATGGAATAGAATCCTGGTATTAGTCAAGACAACCCCAAATAATGATTTCTTATATTACTTAAGAGCCTTAAATAGTGATATATTTCTCATGATTCAGTCAATGGGTGGCACCGCACTCCTTAATACTTATGAAATAAAAGTAAGATTAAAAATTGCATCATTCAAGATGTTAAAGTTTCCTCTCAACCTCCAATGCCATTATTTCTAGAATTTCCTCTAACACAACCCACTGTAGCCCTAATTCCCACCATGATCAATGTACTAGATTTATCTCCTACCACTTATGATGATTTGTATTATGTTAATTCACTACTTACGATATTTGGTAATGAATTAGTAGTGATAAAAATGCAATAATCTCAAAACTATAAGACTTATCAACTAGTTAACCAAACATATCAGCCCAATAGGAAACCATACCAAGGAAGTTCACAACCCCAAAGTTAAACCTTTGAATCAAAACCTCTAAATATTCGTGCTCTACCTGAACCAAGTACTTATAAATCCATCATACCTATTCAAAATAACTTTTCTCAATAATATGAGTGGTTATATCCTTATGCTTAACCACATAATCATAATGCTTACCCTCATGGTGTCATCCATTAATATTCGATATTATAAAGCATATGAACCTCCCAAGGGTAGAAAGAGGAAGTTACTTCTTAGTAGGAACATGCACAAGTGCCTACTCAAAATTAGACCACTCTTTTTATTTAGCAAGAGGAGGATTTTATGGCATGAATTAGGAGGAAGCACTGACCAATGGTTTTAGTGGAGTATAAGTAAATACATGATATAAAAAGAGGGAAAAAGAAAGTGATCAACTCCCTAGGGTTGACCAATCCACAACTTTTAAATTTATACTAGAGGTTTTAAAAGGAAACATAATTCAAAAACCATCTAATGTATTAATTGACCAGCCAAAGTCAAAACTGTTGATCCCAAATCTTGTGAAAGAAGATATAAACCCCACAAAGGCACCAATAAATGTTTGTAACATTCCTTATATTATTTTATAATAAATGAAGAAGACTAACTTGAATGTTACCATGTGGGAAGAACTATCTATCCCAACATAGAGGGACTTGCTTTAAGAAGCTCTAAAAAACTTCCAAATAAAGATAAAGTCTTATCTAAGGGACCTACTACTATGGTTAAATTGTGTCAACAGACAAAACAATATGTAAAAATGGTAAGCCTCCTCCTTTTCAACATTCATTAATTTTTGGGAGAAATCTTATACATAACTTCATGGTAGACTTTGGGGCTAGCAGTTATCTCATGCCTAAGAAAATAATTAATGCTTTTAGTATTAAATACACACCTATCACAAAAGGCATAGTTCATTTGGATGGGACTACTGTTCAAAAATTTAGGAATATAAAAGGTTTAAACTTCACCATATATGCATGTCAAATATTATCCATATCCCAAGACATCTCAGTTATTAACCTACCCCTTAATTTGCTATTTATCTTTCTTGAGACTTCACTACAAAAATGGGATGGTATTTATCTACTAATTAGTCTTATATGTTTCTCAAGACAAGATATGGGAATAAAGTGACAATAAGAGATAATCTAAGTAATAAATACCAAATTAAGACATACACGCTTATCCTTGTGGACATGAATTTCACATTGTAAGATCAAAAGGAGGAACTTAACCATGATGTTGCAACACCCATGGAAGAAATCTTAGACATGCACCTAGATGAATGGGGATCATCTCTCTAGTTTGATCCTTATGATTATGTCAAGGAAGTAGGGCTGGGTATGTATTGCATTTATGGGAATGATACAATCATCTTAAAAATTATGAATCCAAATGAGGATCTAAATGGAATATGGTAACTATAATTCGATGGCTTGAGAAGCAAGAATGGTGTAGGTGTAGGTATTACTATGATATCTCCCCAAAAGGAGAGTTATTTATATTCTATTATATTTCAATTTAGGTACATTAACAATGTGGTTGAATATGAGGCATTGATTTTAAGTCTCTAACTAGCCAAAGAAAGAGGAATATAGTCACTACAAGTGCTTGGTGAAAGTGAACTAATTATTCACCAAGTAAGATCAAAAATCAAAACCAAGAATAACTTGATAATATATTACAAAGACAAGGTTTAGAAACTATTGGAAGATTTTATGGATTTAAACATTCAAGTAGTACTAAGAGCATTGAACAAGGATGTTGAACTCATGGACTCAGTGGGTTCTCAATATAACCTTCTTAAAGATATCAAGAAGGATAATAGCTAGTGATGGGTGTTATTTTTACCCCTTCATTTACCCAATCTATATTAGTGTCAATTATAACTAGGAAAGTGTCCAAGGCTATCTAAATTAAGGTAATTATTGGTTTTAGCTAATAGTACTCTTTGAGGGGTTTTTGTGCTATACTAACCTAATGTTTATTCCTAAGAATCTAAACTAATGCTGAAAAGAAACACTCTTGCATGAAATGTAAACACACCAAACTATTGAATTTAATAATCTAGAAACAATCACACAATGCTACAAAATAGACTCACTAGAACCGAATCTCAAATCCACACTTGTAAACTAAAATTTAAAATAATTAAATTAATGATAAATACTTATTCAAATTTGAAATTTAAAACATTAATATCTATTCTATTCTAGAGGTTATAAGTCTAATCATACATAAAATATATATTAATTACAATTGAAACAAATAATAAATACACTTATAAATACCAAAATAACATCTCCTATCTCCTTAGGGAGTGGGCCCTTGCTTACCTTTGGATTCAATTTTGAATCAACTCAATCTTAGAATGCTATCTTAACACATAGAATGAAAGATTAATCTACTATGAGTCTTCTTGTATTAAAAATAACCAAACTAATAATATATGTGTATCTTTATATGCACTCATATCTAGCATGGATCTATCCTTTTATTCTATTCAAAATAAAATAAATATCTTACAAATCAAGAAATAACTCAATTGACTTAGAATAAGAAGATATTTAGAGAGATTTTGTGATATAGCCAAAAAAGTGAAAACATTGAAATAAGATCTACACATAATTAGAAAGATCCATGTAAGATTACAATTTCTATTCCTAACTGTATATAACCACCAAATCTATACATATAATATATCCATATCTTATAACTCTAGAGTTGTAGCCTAAAACAACAACTTCTAAAAATTGAAGACCATATAGAAATAAGAATCTATATATAGAGATGTATATAAATAGAAAGTTTCAAAATAAGTCTTTATATAATCATGGAAAATGTGTAAAATATTATTGAATGCTTTAGAACATGTTGTGACTAGATCTAAAGTGAATTATGAGAATCTATATTAAAACTATTGTAATTCATAGTCAATGGTTATAATCTATAGCTAACTATAAAAATCCATAGATAACTAATAAAATCTATAGCTATGCTTAAAATGATCATTTCTTGGTCATGAAACACCCCTATCTTCATGAGATCTTATCAAAAATCTTATTTAGATGCTATTATACATACATACATACATATATATATATATATATATATATATATATATATATATATATATATATATATATATATATATGTCAGAATATGAAGACTAAACATGCAAATTGTTAGAACATCATGCAAAGAAAGCTAACTTAGGCTGACATGAACTTATAGAAATAAAAGAATCCACTTTATACCTTAGGCTAGTTATAAACCCTAAGATTACATGTAATTATCAATTCAAATGACATGTTAAGGCTATGAAGGATGACATATCATGACAATAATGAGTCATAATGTGAACTCCCCACACCTTATCTTTTTCATGTTCCTTTAAAAACTAACTCTCTTTTTCCCCATAATTATGAACCCTTTTCTCTAGTTAGAGACTTATATCATATATGGAATACAAATCTTGAAATACTATTTGATGGTTAGGATTAAACTCCATATCATTGTTTATAAAGTGAATCTAAATAACAAACTTTTCATAAGATTAAGGTCCTACATTTTTCCATGGAGACATAGGTGAAAGTAGTAGAGGGGGTCTTAATCTCATCCCTATCCATGTTTTTTGTAATCCCCTTGAATTACATCAATAATTATCTAATTGATGATCTTATCCCTTTTAATATTCCATTTGATAGTGGTAGGGGACAAAACTTCTCTTTGTCTTAAAGTGACTAGTAACATATGCTAACATTGTCTTCAAGAAATAAACACTTGTTCAAATAAATGTTGAACAAATAATTCAAAATTGATAATTACATCTTTCAAAGTAAAAATATAATGGTCATGGATCTTACACTATTGATAAAAACTTGGGAATTTTTCCAATATATGTTGTGCATCAGTAAAATAGGGTCTAATACATAGACCAACATTCCTTGTAGTGTTTATATGATTATCATATATATATATATATTTCCATGTAATTTTATTCCTATATGTAGAAATAAGAACCCTCAATTTTAATTCTCCCATAAATAAATTCACGAATAAAATATTTGTATTCTTCGATATTATATCACAAAGATAGAATTCACATAATAAATCTTGCCTATCAAGGGTACTGTTATAAAAAAATATCAGGAATTCATTACTTATATTAATTTCATTGGGTAAACCACAAGAAATTTGGAGTAACTACCATCTAAAAAAATATTCATACAAAAAAATATATGAAGAGGAAGGGATCCTATAAGCTAACAACTTTTCACCAAGTTGATAGGTGAACTAAAGTATTTGTCTAGCTTATTCTTCCTTCTATTGTGTCTTTGTTAATTCTTCTTGTAATTGGTGTTTATCTTTCCCAATAAGTTTTTTTTAACTTTTCAACTCCTCAAGTTTATAACAAACTTTCTCCTAGTGGTTTCTAACACTAAAATAATAAAAAGTGTTCTAACAACCCTATTCTATCATGACATTAAGAAACATATTAGAAGAGCTATAATCTAGTTGAACTTTCAATTTAGTATTTTCTTGTTCACACTTTAGAATATTTCTTCTCATAGAGATATTATCTTCCTCAATTGTTTTAGTATATCTCCAAAAATCAATAATGTCATTTTATTATTCATCTAATTTCTTCAAAGACTGAATTTCAATGATCTCTATTCATTTTAATCGAATAAAAATGACAAAATCACTACTCTAGGTTGAAGAGAGAAACTTAATAATGAATTTTGAATTTTGATTGATTGTGAACCCTAACTAAGATAATGCCAAATCATGTTAAAATTCCACATCATCTACTTCTTTGTAAGGTTGAGCTTGTTCTTCAATCATTAGAGCCTTACTTTTATCAATTATTTTCTATGTGGAGGGAGTAAGAACACTCTCAAGAATAGTTTATACAAAATTAGCCTATGGAAGAGGGGTGTATACTTCCTCTTTGTTTTGTTCCCCACTGATATTTGTAGTGGTTTCCTACCTTGGACTATCTAAAGTTTTTGTAGCCATTATTTCATCACTGTCAACAACCAATACCAATTTTATCCTTATCTTATGAGGGAGAGAAAGAATCTCTTCATGTGAGTCTTCTTAAGGTATAAGATGTGCGACAGGGTCTGCTGAAGATTCATCCTCAATTATTTGAATAGGTTCTTATGTAGGTGTAAATTTGGAATATTTCTTAGGGTCCTCGGTGGAAGACTTAAGCATCATTTTTTTACTTGGCTTAGATGGTAGAATTAAATTGAGAGGACTTGGGGGTTTAGGTGATGTATCTCTAACTGTGGATCATGTACTTTAAGTGGATTTAGGAATAATTCATTTAGAGAAAGAAATTATGGGTGGATCCCTAGAGCTTTAGGCATGAGGTTCTTTAGGTATTTGCTTAGTAAGTTTGGGATATTTCCTCTTTTTCCCCTCATGAAAATCATTCCAAGTTTCTATACCTTATTATTACTACAAAAAATGGTGTTGGATGATTAGTTGAATTAGGCCATGGTGGAAAATGAAATATGGGTTTTTTGGGTATCTCATATCCATGACTTTAATGGATCCTAACAAGAATGATGGTATATTAATCTATTTTTGGGTTTGTTTCATGACATACCTTAGATGAATTAACATTCTCATTATAATGTAACTTAAAATACTGTAGTGACACTCACAAGCTAGGTATTTGATAATCTAGAAAGACACTAACCTCCAAGGCTCAAATAAAATATCCTTTTTGATACCTTTGATTTTGACTTTGACATCTTGAACATAAACTAGCACTAGTTCTCATTCACTATTTAAGATAAAAATGAGGTCATTAATGGAGGATCTACCTATAATTCTTGCCCCCTAATCTATAATTGTAGATATCTCACTAAGAGTCTAACTAGATAATGGAATTTTCACACCTCAAATAGTATAAAAGACTATCTTCAAATGGAGGATGAATTCTATAAAAAGTGACTCATCAAAACTTTAGAATTTTAGGAGAAATTTAAGTCACCCCACTACTATAAATAGTTGCTTAGCTATCTCATCTCTTAAAATATCATTAAAAACTCAGGTTCTATCAGAGGATTCACCAAGGTCTGAATAACGAGGATGCATGAGTCGTGGTTGCATGGGACGAAGCAAGTGAATACCAAAAAATGCTAAAGTAAATGAAATCAAACAAGAGATAATTGCATAGACAAATAGAGAAAATCCAATATACCATTAACATAAGATGGCCAAAGTGAAGAATACATATAAGAGAGCACATAAGTAACTCCTCCAAAAAAGGTGGTCAAAGCACCCCAAGAATAGACTGTAACTCCTCCATGAAAGGTGGTGACAAGGTGCTAAGAATATAGAAGTAACTCCCATATCTAGAATAGCTAGTCAAAGGAGTTACTTATGATATTCTTATGACACCTATGACACATCTATGACACACATCTTCACATAAGCTAGCCTATCCCACGAATGTAGGAAAACTCCATGTATGCACAAATATATAATTTCCCTAATTAAATAATAGGGAAAAATAAAAACCTACACTAATACCCCCCCATAAGTGTAGATTAGGTGGGTAGTGTGGAAATATAAAATGGGTCCCATCAACTAGGCCTGATGAGGTACCCATGTACAAATGCAATCTCGCATAAGATAGAGAAAAGGAGAAAACCCATAGGAAAAAACTTCCCCCCAAAAGAGAGACTTAAATAAATGAAGAGGCTAGTGCCCCCCGAAGAAGATGTTGCTACAGATGTGGAAAGAAGAGCTCATAGATGACTGAACTTGCTCTTAGTAAAAGGTTTGGTGAAGATGTCTGCAACTTGCTCTGAAGATTGGCAAAATATCAAGTCAATGACCTGACTATGAATAAGCTCCTAAATGAAATCATGTGAATCTCTATGTGCTTGGTCCACTGGTGCTGAACTAGATTCTTACAAATTTGAATGGTACTCTAGTTGTCACAATAAATGATGGTGGGCTACCTGATAGGAATTCCAAACTCAAAAAGTATCTCTTAAAGCCAAATAACCCCAGTAGCTGCATTAACAACTCCCCTATACTTTGCCTCTATGGATGATATAGCAATATCATTTTACTTCTTGTTAGAGCAACTGATAGGACCAGACCCTAGAGAGAAACTGTAACCAAAAGTGGACTTATAAGTCTGTGAATCACCAGCCCATTTTGAATCTATATATCCAACCAAGTCAACCTCTATGATAAATCTATAATGAATCCCGTATCTATGTGAACCATGTATGTAATGCAAGATCCTCTTAGCTACTTTTTAATGTAGCTGATGAGGTTCCTGCATAAATATAGAGACAAGTCCCACTGCATATGATATGTTAGGCCTAGTGTGAGTCAAGTAGATGAGACTGCCAACAAGTTGTTGATACTAAGTGGCATCAACTAATGGTGAAGAAAAGTCAGCCTCAAGCTTGACTCCTGATATAAAGGGAGTCAGAGATGGCTTACAATTAGCCTTGTAAAATTGAGACAATAAATTAAGAGCATACTTAGGTTGTGTAAGAGAAATCTTAAATCTAACTATGAGATCTCAATGCCAAGGAAGTAGTGCAACAAACCCAAGTCTGTCATGTCAAATCTATCCTAGAGAGATGCCTTCATCACTGCAATCACTAATGAAGAACTCTCGGTGATCAAAAGGTCATCAAAATATAAAACTAAAATTAGAAGTGAATCATCCTACCATAAAAGGTAGACATTAGAATCAGAATGGCACCTAGTGAAACCCACTGTGAGAAGGGAGGATAACATCTTGGCATACCATGCCCGAGGGGCCTATTTAAGGCCATAGATAGATTTCCTAAGTCTACATACTAAGGAAGAATCCTAAATAAATCTTGGTGGCTACTGCATGTAGATCTCCTCCTCTAGGTCTCCATGAAGAAAGGCACTCTTCACATCCATTTGGTGCACATCCCAACCATGTGCTACAACAATAGCTAAGGTGAGTCAAATAGAAGTCATCTTTGCAATGGGTGCAAAGGACTTTGAGTAGTCAATGCCTGACACCTATGAGAAACCCTTGGCAATCAATCGCACCTTGTACTTATCAACTGACCCATCTGCTACAAACTTGGTCTGATATATCCACCTACATCAAACCATCTTCCTTCCCTTAGGAAGTGAAGTCAAATTTCAAGTGTGATTTTTGATTAAGGAAGAATATTCTTCCTCCATAGCACTATCCCACTCGAGTACCCTCGATGCCTCTCAAAAAGTTTATGGATTTGAAACTGAATTAAAGAAGGCATGTGGATCTCTCTAAAAACCTCCTAGTACATCTGTCATCTTCGAGATCTCCTACCCAAGTGCCAACACTCTCAAGTGTCTGTCTGGCCCAAAGTGGCCCAAAAGTGGGTGAGTCAGGTGCTAACTCCTCATCCTCTGACTAACTAGAGGTGGATGAATCTACATCACTATCCTTGTTGTTTGAACTCAAAGAAGAAGAAGATGTCTCTGGCTTAGGAACCTATTGTGACTGATCTAAATCTAAGGAATCATCATGAAGAAGTAGATTTGATGAGAGAGAAGAAGTGCCAAGTATTGAGTCTCTAAGACTCTCCTAAAAGTGGACACTTCTCTCAATGAATAACTCATGAGTGGTTAGATCTAGAAGGTGATACCCCTAAATACCATCTAGATATCCTATAAAGATGCAAGGCTTGGACTGACATTCCATAGCTTTGAGTTTCTTCTTCGGTATGTGGGCCATGGCTGGGGATCTAAAAATACTAAGGTTCTCAACATAAAGTTCCTTTTATGCCAAGATTTGAAGGGTGTTATCCCTTTCAAATCTTTATGAGGAACCTTGTTTTAAATCTAACAAGCATAATTGATGGCTTCAGCCTAGTATTGTGGTGCTAAGGATTTGGAGTGAATCATACAACTACCCATCTCTTTTAAGCACCTATTTTTGCATTATGTAACCCCATTCTATGAAGGATTGTAAGTGACTATGCGCTGTAAATCAATCCCCTCTATGGTGTAAAACTTCTCAAACTTGTTGCTGACATACTCCCCTCCATTATCAGTTCGAAGAACCTTGATGGATTTCTCACTCTATTTCTTAAAAAGATCCTTGAAGTCTAGAAATGTTTTAAACACTTCAGACTTTTGTTTGAGAAAATATATCCAAGTATACCTAGAGAAATCATCAATGAAAGTGAGGATGTACTTGGCCCTTGTAAAAGATGGTTTGGGAAAGGGTCCTGATACATCACTGTGGACTAACTCCAAAGGTTGTGAAGTCCTCCAAGCTTTCCTTTGTCAAATTTTGCTTTGAGATGATTCCCAAGGGAGAAACCCTTGCAAAATCCTTTTGAGAATTAGACATGAGGCAAGCCAATAACCATGTCATTTTTGCAAAGTTGTTCAAGGTAGTGGTAGTTAAGGTGGCCAAACTGCTCATGCCATAATTTGTTAACTTTATCTGAATGAATTAGTAATGCTATTGGAGAAGAATTAGGTGAAAAATGTGAGAAGGTGTATAACCTTGCTTAGTGATTTGCCCTACCCACTGCCACTACAGTATCACTATGCGACTCCCTAATAGCCACTGAATCTGGTGAAAACTGAACTCTCATGCCCTGACCAATGTGAGTGATTTGATACATTGATAGGAGATTGGTTAAAATAGAAGGAACACTTAGAACATTATTGAATGTTCCTCCTTCCATTTCAACTGACCCTTTCCCTATAATAGAAACTAATGTGTCATCACCTAAACTAATTGAAGTCATGCTACAAGGCTCTAAAGATGAAAACTCAACTAGTGAAGAGCCCATGTGGTGAGAAGCACCTGAATCAATGACCCATGATGTTGTAGAAGGTATAGTTTCTACAAGGGCCTTTCCCTTTTCTTTCTCCTTACCCTTGCCTTTTACGTTAGTAGAATCTTAGGTAGATGAATTCTACTTGATGGACTCAGGAATACCTATGTTATGTTTCTCTAGAAGATGAGTTAGGTGATATATTTATTTTTTCATGCGTTTGTGTTCATCATGCCCTATCTTCTTACAATAGGCACACTTAACCTTCTCCTTCTTAGGTTTAGCATTGGAGGAGGAAGACTCAGTGTTGTTTTTGGCAGGATTGTTGTTTTCTTTCTTCTCCTGGTCCTTGTTATTTTTCTTCTTCTCCTTTGTTGAAGTCTTATCCTTACCATTTCTAGATATCAAATCTTGGGGTTGAGTAGACTTCATTTTTCCCATTTAGATTAGTTTATCTTACTCTCTAGTCAAGTCGACAATGAATGAATCCAAATAAGGCATTTTCTATGTAGCACCAAGGGCACTTTTTGTGGCATGGAAAGTGGAGACAAAGACTAAATAGCTTGGACCTAACTTTGTGAGAATAGAAAGGATGATTTGATCATCTTTCTTCTCTATCCCACATTCTTTCAATTGTAATCTAAGGGCCTTAAACATAGTGAAGATGTCTTATAGGGTGTCAAAGTTGCTAGGACTTAGACTTATGAGTTTATTTTTGAGCTCATGACCTCTCATCTCATCTAGCTTCCCAAATAAGGTTTCTAGGGTGTCCCATATGTCTTTGGGAGTCTTGGAGGTTTCTAAATGGAAGAGAAGTTCTAGAGACATGGACAAGCTCAGTAATCCATAGGCTTCATCACTACAATTGTACCAGTTGACCTTTTTAACATCAATGTTGGGTTCTACTTTAGTACCCATGGTGATCCTATACAACCCTTTATTTCTAAGAATGATTGAGATTTTAACCTTTCATTCATGATAGTTTAAAGGTGTTATGGGTTTAAGTTGAAAATAATCTATTTTAAGCTGAAATTAGGTGAAGTTTTGTTGATTACAAGTTGTGAAATTATGCAGAAAGGATAATGAAAGCAAAAATTGCAAGTGTTGAAAAGCAATCACATTCCCCCCATAAATGTTGAGATCATCCACAAATATGCATGTGCATGCTCAAAAGACATCAAGATCAGCTAATAATGCATCTTAGAGTAATCAGTACAAGACTTTAAGCAAACAGGACGTCAGACTCAGCCAAAAATGCGTCCTGGGAGACCCAAATTTTTGGCACTTTATAAAGTAGTGAATTTTTGAAATTAGCTAGCCTAAGTTGGGGAAAAGTTAAAACTAAACACTTTTGCAAAAGATGGCACTTGAATCTGAGCTACTATTTTTAATATTTTAAAGTTTTAATTTCCCATAAACTAGTAATTTTGCAAAAAAAATAGCACTAAAACATTAAAAAAATGCCTATTTTAAGAGAGAAAGTGGCCTTCAAACCAATCGTTGGACTTGGAACGAAGTAAAGAATCCAAAGGAGGTCTTTGTGAGGGGGAATTAGCCTCTTGCCAACCTGGGCCTCACCCTTCATCTTCGACAGGTGAAGATACAAGTTTAAATTTAAATCCTCAAATTATCAAAACTTACAAATTGTCTAAAATACTTAATACTCAGTCAAATTGACTAATTTTTTTTTTGACAAGTCAATTTTAACTAAAAATTAAAGTAAAAAATATAATTTAAAGGACTGCCAAGTATTTAAGGGCCCACATGGGATGCCAAACAAGGAAAATGTGCACCATTTAAAAAAAAAAACTAGTAGTTCTAGTAGAAATTCCTGCAAGTAATCACACAAGCAAGCTGTGGAAATGAAACATAGGGTTTTTCAGGCTTAGATTCTCTTTCCAATGCCAAGATTATAGTAGCAAGTTTCAACATAGTAGAGACAAATTAAATGCAGTGATAGGTGGATGCCAAGTGCAGGAAAAGGATGCCAAGCTGCTAAAATGAGCAGATCCAACACCAAGTGCTGCTGGTAGATCTTTGGTCCTCTCAGAATCCAATTCCCAGTAGTTCCAGTTGGAGAAAATATGCAACAAAACTGAGTCTACCTTTCTATTCCAACACATTAATCCAATGCTCCTTTATATTCTGTAGATCAAAAATAAAAAAAAGAGTAGCAAAACTCAACGCATTATGTCAGAAAGTGAGGCCAAGCATTGACTTTTCCACAAATTTCCTTGCTGGAGTTCACAACACCACAATAGATCTATACAAGATGTCTAAGCAAATTTCAATGCAGATATCTAAAGGGTAGATCTGAATGAAACTCAATAGAAGTAATTTTTTTTAACAGGTTTGCGTATGGATTTGCATGAGTTTTCAAGAAACTCTACCAAAACTCTCAAATACAACTGAGTTAAAAAAACTACTAAGAAAGCAATGTAGACAACCAATTATCAGGGTGGCTCTAATACCATATTAGAGGATTCACCAAGCTCTGAATAACAAGGATGCACGAGTAGTGGTTACACGGGACGAAGCAAGTGAATACCACAAAATGCTAAAGTAAATGAAATCAAACAAGAGACAATTGCATATACAAATGGAGAAAATCCAATATACCATTAACATAAGATGGCCAAAGTGAAGAATATATATAGGAGACCACGTAACTCCTCCACAAAAGGTGGTCAAAGCACCCCAAGAATAGACTGTAACTCCTCTGTGAAAGGTGGTGACAAGGTGCTAAGAATAGAGAAGTAACTCCCATACCCATAATAGCTCCTTAAAGAAGTTACTTATGACATTCTTATGAAACCTATGACACATCTATGACACACATCTCCACATAAGCTAGCCTATCCCACGAATGTAGGAAAACTCCATGTATGCACAAATATATAATTTCCCTAATTAAATAATAGGGAAAAATAAAAACCTACACTAATAGGTTCATATTTTTTCTTATGCCCCATTCGAAATTCTAATTATTCACAAAATATAGTCACTCCATAGATCTACACAAGAAATAGATATACTTTCTGTGAAATAAATGGATAGCAATGATATTCCTATTGTTTAATTATTATGGAAAAAACATGGAACATTTTAAAAAGTCAAATAATAATTACAATGACAACTGAAGTAGTAATGATTATGGATTTTTCACCTTTTATTTATTTTTAATTATTATATCACCAAATATCTAGAAATTTCTTTATCCACATGAATGTAATATGATGATATAGATAATTCATCATATAGTAATTTATAACTTAAGAGGATAATGTCTACAACATACAATTAAGTGTCCAAAATGTGACATTTTTAAAAGATCCATTGCTGACATGATGGGGATATTCTTCTTATAACACGTATGGTAATTTTTGGCAAAGATTTGAGCATAAATGTGCAAACTCAAAAATTCAAAAACTAATTCTTAGTAAAAGAATAGACACAATACCTTAAAAATCTATGATATTATCCTTGTGACTCTTTTCACCTACTATAACAAAAGAAATTACATGAATTAGTTTTAAGGAATAATACATAAAATAATAAAATCAATGTTTATTATTTGGATTAAGGAGAATCAATTATAAATGTGAGTTCAAACATTTAGGAGTAATGATTAATTCATGTATTATACCATTTATTTACTAGTTTTATCATCAAGGCTTATCATGTAGTACATGAATAGCTAGCAAGCTAGTTTTCTGGTCATGATTGTCAATAATGTCCCTAAGGATTTTCATTATTTTATTTTATTTTGAATTTTTAGAGAAGAGGTGAATCCTTTTTCTTTATTTAGTACATTTTGTCTTTAAGGATCAATAGCCATGGAATTTTTGATTTATTCCATGGGGCCAAACTCATTTTGTATCAGCTAGATGAATTCTTATTTACTAGAAGAATTATGATACATCTCTAACCGATGTCCATTACGAACGAGTGTATTATAATTACCATCAAAGACAATAAATTTAATGAACCATTATCAAAAATATTTTATAATTAAAATGGTCCTAACCATCTAATTCTTAATTCACCTTTGAAGTGTTGACCTTAGAATAATATAAAAGTGTGCAATCTCCTTCTTTAAACTATCATTATTTTATGTGTAAATCATGCCATTGTTTCCTCTAGTATTTATTTATCTTTAGCTATTGTAAAGTTTATGTTCTCATCTCATCCAATTCATTCAATTGTAAAATTCTCTCTCTTTGTGCTTCATCCAAGTCAGTTCCTACTTCTAGTTTAGTCCTTAAAGTTTGCATCTCAAATTCAATTTAAAGGATAGATTTCTTACCAAATACAAATTAATATAGTGAAAAACTAGTAGTGATCTTCCACATGGTGTTATATGCCCATATAGCTTCTATACCTTTGGATACCAAATTCTCTCTATTGCTACTAACTATCTTGGTAAGTATATTCTCTAATTCTCTATTGGTAACCTCAACCTATCCATTCTCTTTAGGATGGTATGGATAAGACTTTTTATGGTTGACTTGGTAGATCTTTGTGAGTTCTTTGATCATCTTGGACATGAACTGAGGTTTCTAATCAGACACTATATTTTTTAGTGCTCCAAAATGCTACATAATATTGAAATATAAGAAATATGTTATTGCCTCTTCTCTTGCAAAGGAAAGAGCTTGTACTTAAACCCATTTGGTCATATAATCCATACATACCAACAAGTATTACTTACCTTGATAAGGTGGATCTATGGGCCAAAGAAAGTCCATGCCCCACTTCTCAAAAAGTTCTAGGACTACTTGAGGATGGAGGGGCATCTCAAAAGATAATGTAGGTTTTCCCATTCTATAGCATGGATCACATTTCCAAATGTATGATTTGACCTGATTATGAAGATTTGGACAAAATTCACTAACTCTAAGTATTTTGTGTATTATCCTTTTCACTAATTATTTTCCTCCACCATGTTCATCATGACAAGAAAAACTAATGTCATAAATCTAGTTATACTTTACACACCTACATAAAACATGATCAAGTCTAAGTATAAAAAATATACCATTAATCCATTTCTAACAAGAAGTAGATTTAATCAAACGTTTCTTTTTCTTTTTGGTAAACTAAAAAAGAAACTTACTTATTGCCAAGATTTTTGCTATATCATCAAAACAAGGTGATTTTGATACAATAGTAAATAGTTGTTCATCTAGAAAAATGTCTTCTATAGTTCTTCATATGTATTATTAAATATAGAAAGAATATTAGTAACCATATTGAATTTAACTAGTTTATCAACAATTATTATATCAAATTCCTATAACATTAATAACCACTTAATAATTCTTCCTCCTACCAGGAGTTTGTTCATCAAATATGTGATAGATGCATGATCATTATATACAAATATTTTTTAACCAGTAATATAGTGCCTAAACTTATTTATGGCATAAATTATTACAAGGAATTCTTTCCTAGTGGTTGTGTAGTTTCTTTTAGTTGAAGTCAAGTTATTTATAATGTAGTATATGGTAAACATCTATTCATCTTCATATTTTGTCCTAGAACAACTCCCATAGCATGATTAAATGCATTAATATAAATATGGAAGGGTTGTGACCAATCAAGTCCTCTTAGGATTGGTACAATACTCAGTTTTACCTTGATGATTTCAAAGGATTGTTGGCAAAGTAGATTCTAGACAAACTCACTCTCTTTTGTCAACAAAGCAAAGATTGGAGCAATAATCTTACTAAAATATTCTATAAACCTTATGTAGTATCATGTATGGCCTAAAAATATTTTGATATCAGGATGATTTTGAGGGATAGGTAAGTTTGAAATGACTTCAATTTTCTTTGGATCTACTTGGATTCCTTTTGCAAAAATATGATGTCCTAAAGCTATTCCTTCTTCTACCATAATCAAAGATTTTTCATAACTTACGTAAAAATGGTGTTACATATTTTCAGAACTTTTAAAATATTTCTCAAAAATTCACCAAAGGATTCTCCATGAAAAAAAAATCATCCATCTAAACCTACACATAGTCATTAGTTAAGTCTAAAAATATGGCTAACACTGCTTGTTGAAAAGTGGCAAGTGAATTGCACAAACCAAAGGGCAAGAATCTATATGAAAATGTCCCCCATAAATATGTGAATATTATTTTATCTTGTTCTTCAAGTGCCATGTGTATCTGGTTATACCCACTAAATCCATCCAATAATTGAAAATATCTTTTCCCTACCAATTTGTCAGGTACATGGTCAATAAACACTAAAGGGACGTAATCTCACATGGTTATTTTGTTCAATTCCCTATAGTCTAAAAATACTCTTCATTTACCATTTTTTTAAGAATAGTAACCAAAGGAGAGAACCATTGGCTATTAGAAATAGGATAAATAAATCTTTCTTCTATCAACTTTTCTATTTTAGTTTTCACAATGTCTCTTAAAGTAGGATTAATTCCTATTTGGGGTTTCCTTACTAGTTTAATATTATCTACATAGATATGGTGTGTGTGCATACAATTTTATGTATTCTATTCATTTCTTGATATTCCAAAGAAAAATCTTGAGTAATATCTTTGAGTACATCAAATACTTTTACTTCTTGATAACAAAAGGATATTAAGAATGAATGTTGGCCTTCATGTCCCCACTAGATAACACTATGTTAAATGTATTTATGGTAATACAATTTTTTTGAAGAGGTTTAAAAGTATGGTTACTTATAATAATAGTAAATTCCATCATGATAGGATCCTCTATCAAAATCCATAGTTGGACTAATAGGATCCATAGCTAGATTGTCAAGATTCATAGCTCGGTTGTCAAGATTCGTAGTAGTTCTAATACTTTCTAATAGTTCATCCTATACTTATTCCATAAGATTCATAGTAGTTCTAATACTTTTATTTCTTGATCATATATCAACAAAAAAATTTATGTTGAGTGCTTTTCCTAGTGTTACTGTAACTTGTTTAGTGCTTAGATGGGAAGAATCTATTTGTTTAAATTCACTTATCAAAGAGTTGATACGACAAGTATGTGGTAATAATTTATGGAATGTTATAGTATCTTTGATGAATTTATCTCCTATACAAATAAATATAGTTAAAATATAATAGAAGGATATTTAAAATGAATGTTGGCCTTCATGTGCTCACTACATAACACTATGTTAAATGTCTTATGAATTTTTTTTTTATGGCACTAGGTAAATGTCACTAGTTAAAGTTTATATTCATAAGACATTTACCTATTTCCACTATGTTAAATGTCTTATGAATTCTATTATGTTAAAGTTTGATAGTTCCTCCATGAGTTGGTGTACATCACTAGATTTACCTAGTTTCCCTCTTCTACTACTAGGTTTTATCCTAGAGTAATTGGTAAATAAACATGTAATCTCTTGGAAGTATAGTTTGATATTATATCCTTTCACCATGGGATTCAAATAATCCCTGGAGGAGTCATCCAATCCTTTAAGGAAAATAGTTTTGATCACTTCCTCTAATAGCTCATATCCACATCAGTTGTGGGAAAAAGTAAATAGTATAGGTAATATTCAAAATTTTCATCTTCATTTTACTTGATTTTGAATAGTACTTATTTTCCATCCTTGACCTTATAGTAATCTTGGTATTTATTCAAGAATATTTTTTCCATTTCTCTCCAAGTGCTAGTAGAGTTTATTTCTAACCCCATGAACCACCTCATTACCCATTCCATTAGAGTAGAAGGAAAGAGCTTCAAATTTTTATTCTATGAAGTGTAGTCATAGGTTTAGCAGAGGACTTTGAACCCAAAAATAAATTGGTTTGGGTCTTTAGTGGACAAACATCTAAAGGTAGGTAGATTAGATGGGGAAATATTTTTCATTATTGTTTAGTCATCATTCTCAAAGACAATAGGATAAGAGAAAGTCCTCTCAGGAGGATTCTTATGAAGGTTTTTTAAATGTCTTATATTTTATCCCATTACAAATAGAGTTCTATTGAGAAGAGGAGATTAGATCTATTCAATATTTGAAATTTTAACTCTTGCAGAGGAAGTTTCTTCTAGATCCTGAGAGGTTTTTATAAAATACTTATTTATTTATACAAACTTTCTATCTGAAAATGCTTTGATTATTTACTATAAAGGATCAGGATATTTTAGAACAAAACTTCCTTTTGAATACATTTTTATAATCATATTTTATTTGACAAGAGTGTAAATTTGTGCTATTTTTTTGTTGTTTATATTTTGACTATTAGCCTTAGTGTTTACCTTACTAACACTTTTAAAGGATTTCCCAACAATGACACTAAAAGTGATGCGTGTCATTGTTACCCCTTCATTTAATCAATATTTATTGGTGTCAATTATTACTAAGGCTAGTGTCCAAGGCTATTTTTAGTAAGGTAATTATTGTTTTTAGCTAACATTACTATTTGGGGGTTTTGGTGTTGTACTAGCCTAAAGTCTATTACTAAGAATCTAAATTACTACTGAAAAGAAACACTCTTGCATTAAATGTAAACACACCAAACTACTAAATTAAATAATCTATAAAGAATCACTTAATGCTACAAAATAAACTCATTGAAACCAAATCTAAAATCCATACTTACAAAGTGAAAGTTACAAGAATTAAATGAATGATAAATACTTATTCAAATCTAAAAGTAAACACATTAGCATATATTATATCTTACATGTTATAAGTCTAATCACATAGAATATATATATATATATATATATATATATATATATATATTCTAATTGAAAGAAATAATAAATAAACTTATAAATACCAAAATAACATTTCATGTCTCCTTCAAAAGTGTGCCCTTTCTCACCCTTAGATTCAAGTTTCAATAAACTCAGTCTTAGATTATATTCTCAACACATAAAAAGAAAGAATAATCTACTATCAGTCATCTTGTATTTAAAATAACCAAACATATGATATCTGTATATCTCTATATGTTTCTAGATCCAACATGGATTTATCCTTTTATTAGATGCAAAAGAAATTAACTATCCTAGAAATCAAGCAATAACTCAACTGACTTAGAATAAGAATATATCTATAGAGATCAAGTGATATAGCCAAAATAATGAAAACATTTTAATAAGATCTACATAGAATTAAAAATATCCACATGAGATTACAACTTCTATGCCTAACTATTTATAACCAACAAGTATATATATACAATATATCCATATATTTTAACTCTAGAGTTGTATCCTGAAATAACAAATTCCCTAAATATAAGACCATAGAGAAATAGGAATCTATATGTAGACATGTATATAAATATAAAGTATCAAAAGAAGTCTTTAGATCATCATGGAAAAGATGGGAGATCTTCTTAAATTCTTTAAAACATGTCATGACCAAATCTAAAGTGAATTATGAGAATTCAAATTACAACTTTTATAATCTATAGCTAACTATTGCAATCTATATTGAACTAGAAGAATTTGTAGTTGACTGACATAATCCATAGCTATGCTTCAAATGATCATTTCTTGGTCATGGCACATCCCTATCTTCATGAGATATTATCAAAACTCTTATTTTAATACTATTATACCTGTACATATAAAAAATGAAGAATAAACATGGAAATGGTTATAACATCATGAAAAGAAAGATAACTTAGACTCACATGAACTTATAGAGATAAAATCATCCACTTTCTACCTTAGGATAGTTATAATCCCTATGACTACATGCAATGCTCAATTCAAATGACATGTTTAAGGATATGAAGGATGGAATGTCATGATAATATTGAGTCATAATGTGGACTCATCAGTAAGCATGTAAAATCAATAATGAGACCATCTATTCTTGATAATGCAACCAATTACCATGTTCTCAACAATGATCAACAAATTATTAATTTTCTATGATATGAGGTTAATTATTCAAAAAAAATTAGTCAAGAATCCAAGAAAACTATGGGTATCAAATAATTCATTTGAATACAAATAATTTTCCCTTGGGTCTTGCTACTTTGGAAAGTATCTTTAACTTTGATGATTAACTAAAGGGTGGGAATAAAAATCTCACAGTCAAGGAAGAAGACTATGAGCAAGTAGTCATATTAGAATACAAAGCATTGAGATCAAGAAGGTATGCAACATTTTCAAAAATCAAGATTTTGTTAGATTGTGTCAATAATTTTATGATAACTTCTCTTGGAGTTATATAGATTGAAGGGGTTTTGACCCTATCTTAGATAAAGACAAAATATAACTAGACCTAAATACTAAGCTTGCTAACAAAAATAGAGATCAATAAATCCAAAAATAGAGATCTTGATAGAGATCAAGATATCTAAATTTATATAGGCTAACATCATTTTCATAATCAAACACTCATCCTAGGTTGCTAACTTGGTCCTTATTAGGAAATTGAATGGTGAAATTAGGCTTTGTGTATATTCATTGGACCTAAACAAAATGTCTTTGAAGGATCATTATCCCCTTCCAACCATGGATAAAATCATTCAAATTGTATTAGAATATAAAATTTTTTCCCTTATAGATGGTTATTCTAGATATAACCAAATATTAGTATAAGAATTTGAGTAGCTCAAAATCACTTTCACTGTAAAATGGGGTACACATGCCTTTCAATCTAGCCAACATTGGTGTTACATTCTAAAGGGCCATGGATATGGATTTCATAGGTTTGATAAGTAATATGATTTTGATCTATCTAGATGACATCACTATTTATTCAAAATAGGCCAGTGACCACCTAGATCACCTTAGAAAGGTTTTTGAAAGGTGTTGATAATTTAGAGTCTCCCTCAATCCAAAAAAGTGTGTTTTCATAATTTATGAAGGGAAACTAATGGGACACATTTTTTCAAAAGAATATCTTTTAATATACCTAGAGAGAGTAAGTGTTATCTCTTCATTAGCACTTCCAATCCATATAAATGGGTTACAAAGTTTCTTAGGGAAGATTAGCTTTGTAAAGAGGTTCATTCCAAATTTTTCCTCCATGGCTAAACCCCTTACTTTCATTCTTAATATGGGGGTTAGTTTCAACTAGAGAAGGGAAGGAAAAGATAGTTTTGAAGCCATAAAGTAGGCTGTTTTTCAATCTCCTACCCTTGTAAATCCAAGCTACAAAAATTATTTCATCCTCTATGCTTTTCTAAGGTAAGGTAGTGTATTAGGTATTCTGACCCAATAGAATAAAAATAGTTGTATCATCTTATATCCTTCTTAAGTCAGTCCTTGAAGGATTATAAGGAAAAGTATAGTTTTATTGAGAAACAAGAATATGTAGTAATAAAAACACTAAAAAAGTTTAGGTACATGGTCTCAAATAACAATATTCATCTGATGGTTAGTCACCAGAGCATCAAGGATTTCCTATTGAGCTCAAAAATATATGAGAAGAGAGAAGGTTAGATCATAAAAGTCATGGAATTTGACGTGAACATCAAAATAACTAAGCTCATAAGAGGAAAGGGCTTATGTGAACATCTTACTACTGATATAATCATTGTTGATTAAATATATTTTCAACATGCATTCCATCCAGCCACTCCACATTTGCTCAACAATTATATCAGTGACATGTCTATTTCCTATAGACTAGTGAATACCCACATGGGCTCTAATAGTCCAAAAAGAGGTACTTCAAACTCTAATATATTCCTTATGATCTTATTTATAGGATATTTTTTAGGAAATATATTAATGGAGTTATTTTTAGGTGCATCAAGCATGATGAAATTCAAAAGGTGCTCAATGATTTTCATGACGTCTCATTAGGTGGGCATTTTTCTACAAGGACTACTACCATCAAAATAATGAGGGTAGTCTAATATTGGATAGACCTATTTAAAGGTAAAAATAAATGGGTACAAAACTATGAAAAATATGCCTAATTTATTGATAAGAAAAAATAATATCTCTCCCTCTCAAAATAGTCCAAGCTTACTAGCCATTTGTTCACTGGGGATTAGATTTCATTGCCATGATCAATCCACCATCAAGTACAAGGAATAAATGGGTCCTTATATTAACTAATTATTTCACTATATGGATTGAAGTAGTTAAATTAAAATATTCCATAGAATCATCTATCCTATAATTCATGGATGGCATTGTCACTAGATATGGTGTTCCTTACATCATTATCTCAGATAAAACCAAAGCTTTTTTTGGCACTCAGGTGAGTGAATGGGTGGTAAGACATAATATATACCTAAATATCTCTTCTAATTATTACCTATAGTTTAATTTCTTGGCTGAATCTACCAAAAAAATTCTCATAAGGATTATCAAAAGGATAATGAATAAAACTAAAGGACATGGCACACTAAGTTGAAATTGATAGTTTGGGCTGACATGATCACTCTTCAGAGATACATTAACAATTATACATTCATGTTGGTCTATGTAAGAGAATCTAAAATCCCACTATCAATAGAGTTACCATCTCTAAAACTCAATCATCAATTGGAATTGATTGAAAATGATGAAATGACTGTGTGATTGATGGAACTCATGGAGCTAAAAAATTTTAGGAACCAATCAATGTAAGTTCTAAAAGAAAATTAGGCTCAAATAAAGATAAATTTTAACAAAAAATAAAGCATGATGTTTTGTCAAGTATAATCTCTCTTTTTGAGAAAATGGATAGTGATAAGGTCACTAAAGATGAACTAAAAAATAAAGTTGAGCAGTTGACAACTGCCTTGAGAAAGTTCATAG
The DNA here is from genome assembly GCA_037957365.1 of Torreya grandis. NCBI lineage: Eukaryota > Viridiplantae > Streptophyta > Pinopsida > Cupressales > Taxaceae > Torreya > Torreya grandis. The sequence goes on from JARHVA010003557.1 coordinate 1,488,526, forward strand.
AGCTAGTAGCCCAACCAACTTAATCTCTTGCTCAGTTACTTGGCAAAGAAACATTTGAGGTAATGATAGAGATTGGTACCATGGGAAGGGACATAAAATAATGGGATGATGAACTCATCACAAAAGGGAATAAATTAATAGAGCTTAAAATGGAGTATTATTAGAATTTGAAGGATGATCATGCATCTATAAAGGCAGAAATAAGAAAATATGAAGAAGAGATTGAAAGGTTAAACCTATACTTTCCAAAATTTTAGTCTATTAACCTAATTTAAATTGACACCCTTTTGCAATAAAATATATTAAATAATTATATATAACATGAAGAGTTGGATAAGGTAGCCCATTTTAGAATCAGGATACTCACTGAGAGTATTTAAAAGGCCAAAATTGCATGTGCTTATGCCATAAATACAATTTATGAAATTAAAGATTTACAACATAAATTATCATGTAAAGAAATTGATCACTAATATCAACCCCTTCCTGATCAAGAGTTTCAAGACAAATTTCAAAGAAGTGGTCAAGAGATAATCAACACAAGCTACAACTTTCAACTTGAGTTCCATTCACTGATCCATCAAGTATCGTAATACACTAGATCAAATGGGAAAATATACTCAAGTTTATAGAGATGAATCTAGGGAACTATTTGAAGTAATAGCAAAATGTGAGATTAAAAACATTTACACACTTGGTATTAACAAATAATACTTTCACAGGATCTTCAATAGATTCAATGCTTATATTGATAATATATAAGAAAAAGAGGATAATGAATGTTCAAAATTCATGGTTGTGGATTAATTTTTCAATTAGTTGTAAAATACATTCTATAAATTACATTTTTATTGTAAAATACATTGTAAATTTGTAAGTTGAAAATGGTAACTATCATTTTGATAGCTCTTATCTTTGATTTGATAAAGAGACACTTGTGATTTTTAATTATTTTTTTGTCAGGATTTAGTTGTAAAGTGCAAACTTGTAATTCACACTTTTCCTTTTGACAAAGCTTGAATGACTTTAATTGAAAAAACTCATGTCATAATTTTCACTTTCCTTTTTGTCAATATAAATGAGTTAAAATTTATAAAAGTATTCACTTTAAATTACAAATTAGGTTTTGTAAATTATAATTTAAAATATCCAAAAGCATTTGATGTTTACCAACTAATGGTTCATGTGGCCACCCCATTTCTTGGGAGAGATGACAGCATCAAAAATCAAAGAAGAACTAGTTCAACTAGAAGATTCCAATGGAATTCTCTCCTCTTCCAACACTTGCTAAAGCATCTAGCAGTTGCATACACATTTTTTATTATCTACTCCACTAAGGATGCCTTTTCAAGTTGAAGAGGAGGACATTTGCACAAAGTTTCCCATATTTTATTGATCTATAATTAAGAGTAAGGTTTTGTTAATTTCCTCTCTCTCAAGGGAATTATGTTTTATAAATATAGGTTCCCCATGTATCCCATCTATATTTTTGTTATTAGATAAATTATTCTACCTATGAATAATTAATCTGCATGATGTAACCTGTAGAAATCTAATAGATTAAAGTTTTACCTTCCTTATATTATGTCATCTTTATGTATGTACGACTATTTATTAAATTTTTGAATGCTCTGATTCTTTTTTCAATCATATAGATTCATATATGGTGTTATTTCATCCCTTTTGAAGTCTTATTGATGAAAAATAAAGAAATGTGTTACTTATTTGATAAATATTCAATATTACCTTTGATCTCATATTTGTGCAAGATTGTGCTTTAATAAACTCAATATATTAAATATTCAACTATGTTCAAATAAAATAAGCATTAATTTCCACTATATTATTTGGTGAAATCACCATTTTCTACTATTAAATTAATTTTAAAACTCTTTTCCTCATAGTCAAGACCCTAGTTAGGACAAAGATCATTAATAGGTAGTAGTTTGGCATGAACTAGTCATATACCAATTACACTAGGCTTAGTGAAAGAAAACTGACCTTCTCTAGAGGTTCACCTCAATTGGTGAAGGCTCCATAGGTTGGAGGTGATCCCATTTTATCATTATATTTCTCACATAATTCAATTCACCCTACTCATAATACTACAAATATAATTGAGTGTAAAATATAATTAATAACAAATACCATAAAGGAGACTAGAACTTCGAACATGATTTGAGAGAGTTCATGCTAGAGTGGAAATATAATTAGATGTAAGTTTCATAACTATTGAACCCGTAATAAAAAAATACACTTTTAGATTTATCAAATTTTAATTTTTAGTATTTTTTTTAGATTTTTGAGTTTTTGTCCTTCCATAGGGAGTCATGTCTGGGGTTATCATGGACTTGTCAAGATTAGTGTAAACTTGTCAACACTACCATAAAAAAATGTGATTTATCTATAAATATGTATATAGTAATACAAACATGTATAATATATAAGTGCAATGGGATAGTGTATTTTGATATTGATTAATGAGTCAGATTCTAACATTGAAATGACATTATGATGTGATTATGGGATCAAGATTTCCATCGTGGACACATAATGAAGACTATTTACAAAATCTCCATACTAGATGTTGAGTTTGTGATTTTTGATAGATGTAAACTAGGTGATATTGGTCAATTACATATTATTCATCATGATATGGATATGATGAAAACATTAATAGGTGGTGGGATTCAAATACATATAAATTTTTGTTACCCATGGGAGATATGATTGTTACATTATAGGATGTAAGGAGTATATTTTGATTTCCAATAATAGGTGTCTATGTTTTTTTAGATACATGAGTTATTAATGTTGATGCTCACCAATATATGATAGGTCATGAGAGGGATTTTAGTTATGTGGTAGGAGATCATACCCATTGTGTTATCTGATATTGTAGTTTTAGTTGTTCCATGAAAGCAAAATTTTATGTGGTTTGCTTACCTTTTTTTTAGTTGTTAATGGAGGAGATGTTTCCATTTCACAAAATATTATTGATATTTTATAGAGTATTGAGGATCATGGTACCTATTATTAATGGGGGTGAACCATGTTGACCCACTTTATAGAGATTTTTATAGGCTTCCTTTGGAGTTACATGGATGTGTGGGCTCAGCCACAATATTAAATTATTGGGTATATGAGCCTATAGCTATTACCAGACTAGTTGGGAAGCCTATAGCTAGATGAGGCCATCTTATATGTATGTCTATTAATGGATGATTAAAATTGAATTAAATTGATATATAACTATGGATTTCCATCACATATTATATCATTTGATAACATCTAATATTACATGGAGACCATATTAAGGATTAAAGGGATGGTTGGAGGATGTCATGGAGTTATAGTGGATTCAAGTCATTTTTTATATCATGATTGATTGACTAGGATGTATGAGGGGTTTAATATGGATCATGTGACATGATATTCTGGTATTATATAAGAAGTGCCCTTGGTTGTGTAATTTTGGTCATAATCAATGATGTACTTGACATGAAGAGGGAAAAAAGCTTGACCATCAACATATGAGTTAGTTTCGTTGACATTAAATGAGAGAGATGTAATGATAGATATTATATACATTGACAACGTTGTTTGTACATATGAGTATACACAATGGTGGAGACAACATAGGTGGCCATGACTATTTAGTTATTTTTGTAGTAGTAAAGCTAAGAGTGGTTGGTGTATATGGTAAGTATAATTATAATATATTTGTTGAAATGTTTATATATAAGAGTAAAAAATATGTTAATGTTATTATTGGTATGTATATGATATGATTATTATAAGTCATTTATGATGTATTTTTATGTTTACTTATGATACATGTAAATTATAGCTCCATTACTAAGGGTCTTAAGGAACAAGCTAATGTAGTAGGTCCACATGCCCATTTTTTGATAGAGCATAAATTTTTACTTTAGTTTATGTTCATGCAACAAGGAGAATAAATGAACTCTAAGTTAGAGTGAGATGTAATAGTGACTAATGGAGATTAGTTATGCTCAGATTTATATCACTAGTAGATGACTCCACTGGTAGTAAATTAAGGGTTTAGTAGGAACATATTTTTAGAGTAAGTTTAATTACAAGGTGATTAAACTACAATTATGGAGATATTAGATAATTGTGAGGCCCAAGGGATATATTAAACTAGATCACACAATGGATCAGGTGGCTTTACCTTTCATCCACCGTTGGTGGATGATATTGATGTAGATTTCAATCATGCCTTAGCTATTAATAGTTATAGGATGATTCAAGACTAAGTTTTTATGTTTACATGTTTGATATGTATGAACATTTTATATTATTTATATATGTTTGACATGTTATTTTTACTACCTTAGTGATTTTTTTTTATCATTTTAATGTTTTTCTTTGATTAAAATATCAACTAGATGGATATAAAAGTGCATTGTATGGATAGAGTATATTATTATTTGTAGTTGCATTATTTGTGTTATCATGCATATGTAATTAATATGTTTTAATTATAGTTTTATTGGTTTGGGAATCCATTCTTGGGTAGGTTCCTTAGTAGTTATAGAATTAGAATGATTTTACATGGAGATACTTGTTTAGTTAAAATTAGTATGATAATTTTTATCTCTAATATTATTTAGAGATTGAAAGGGGACATATTTGAATGTTTGGAGTTTTGAATGATTTTTTTATTACATTATGACTTTTTTTGAAATGAAATAAGTCCTTTATTATAAAGTTAATTTATATTTTCTCTAAGTGCATAATAATCATTATCTTGGCATCCATTAATACCATGGTAATTATAAAATGGTTGACCATTTAGATTTTACAAATGATGTAGAAGATGATAATAATTAGGGCATAAAGTAATTAATTTATTATCTAATAATTTTGGTTACATATCATTTGAACATTCATTAGAAGAAAACATGATGTGTTGTGTTTTGATTAAGGGTATATAACGATTATGATTAGATTTTTAGGTAAATATTATTTTCCTTTATGAAAAATTTTCATTTTATTATATTTAGATTCAACATAATGTATTAAAGTATGGAGGTGTGGTATTTAAGTTGTGTAATTATTGTGAATGTGAGTTAATTTTTTAGCATCATTATAAATATGTTCACTAACTTGAGCTAATTTTAATTCATTTGATTTATCATTTTTTTTCATAAAGATAAAAAAAATTATATATAATCTAAAAAAAATTTGTATAACAAATTTTCCAACTAGATTTTATCATGGATACACATAAAAAGATCCATAACTATGTTATAACAATCACAATAACTAGACCAAGTATATAAATCATCAACAACTTCATTAGGAAGCATTTTAACCACTTATAATTTGGATAAAAGTGGGTCAACTTGGTCTTATCCACTCATCTATATCTATGTAATGCACTAAGGACTTCTTATAAAATCCATCATTGACTTATGACCTTACCCAAGTACCTATATTAACTATATAAAAACTAGTACCTCATGAGGAAATTCATCAAAGTTTAACAATAGTGGTAAAGTAAGATTATATTAAATATAAGAATCAAAATACTAATATTGCTTTAATTAATATCTACCAAATCATAATAAATATACAAAGATCAAGGGAAAAGGATTATTTACAAAATCAATGAAAAACATTGGTACACATTTTCATTTCATAAGCAAACAAAGGCACAAGGTTTGACATGAATTGATTTAGGAAGTGTGCAAGAATCATGGGATATTTTAACAACCATGATTATATTCTATTTAAGAACATATTAAAAATATAAATTAGGGTTCACGCACATGAAAAATCATGCCTAAGTATCTTACATTGACTTAAGTTTAGCCTTATAATTTTGATTATTATTTATATGAGTGTAATATTAGTTCAACAAACTTGATACATATTAATAGTCTTATGGACTAGGTGAGATTATACTACATCTTTCTTTTGATCTTAGTTTTAAAGATGCAAACCTTTGTATTTGGTTCATGTTCTTAACTTAAGAATATTTTAATTACTTCACATAATATTAAAATTTACTCGTTCTTAGGTTCCAAAGTAGATTCTTTAAAAAAACATAATAATATAATTCTATTAATGTCCTTTATGATATAAGGATATGAATTATGTTTAAAATATTCCAATGGCCAATTCTAAACATGGATAATTTGACCCTCAATCATAATATGACCTGTTAATCCTTATGCCATAATTTATTCAAGAATAATCTTATCATACTAATTTAATATATATTAATGAATTACAATAAAACTCATAACAATAAGACAATAGTTTCAAACAACTAAAAATGATAAATTAAAACTTATGTAAAGCTCTCAGTACTATTTTGACTAAAATAGACTGTTCTAAAAATAATAAAATATTTATATCAATTATAATGATTTAATGTAATCATAACATATAAAATAACCAAGTGATCCTTATTTTTAACCATAAGTTAACTTAATAATAATATAAATTAATTTTAAATGTCATTACTAGAATTATACCAATAATTTCAATAGGATTTCCATAAACCTAAGTCAACCAAATAATGAACCAATAATATAGTAAAATTCAAATGTAATCATGTAGTCATATAATAATAATAAAACATTGTTTTTCTATAAAACCTTGAAAGCCATTTCAAACCCCTTGAAGACTCATAATGTCATTACCCCTAATGTATGGCCATGGTTTTGAAATAACTAACAATTTAAAATAATAACTATTATTATTTTATAAACTTGAATGAATCTAAATTAGGGTTTTTAAAATATAAAACCAAATAATAAACCCAACACAGTCAAAACAAAACCTAGTCATAACCATCAACATGATGGATTCTCAAAATAATAAATCCATCCAGAGTTTCAAACCCTTTAAAACAAATTTTAAATCTAAACACAATCAAACTATACAAAATTGTATCCCTTTTCAAACTGAATTAATAGTGGTACAAAACCCTAGCTACCAAATAAATAATATATATGTGGTGAATATATGTCCACACAACCATATAGAAAATGTAACAAATACATATATAAAATACAAACATAATGTATATAGACATAAAAATCCATGGTTGAGCCATTTATGGACATCATGTATCATATAAAAAATAAAGATACTTGACCTTAGTTAGGGATTTATTTACAAACACCATAATTTAGATAGAATCAAATGTTAGTGTTTATGAATACAACCATAACATATTTTTCCATTAAAACCCACTTAAAATACAAACATATAATTGTAAAAATATAACCTATTTTATTCTCTTCTAGACTCTAGAAGTCATATTCAAAATCAACATCTAAAAGTAACATGCCTTAGACAAAACTAGTCAAACAATATATGCCAAAACAAAACCCAATTAACTCTACTAAAATCCTTCATGGATGACAAGATTAATGGTTTAATATGTAGTTCAATTTCTCAAAAAACCTCATGCAAGAGCTCCATTATATTCCCCTTGGCTACCATAATAAAAAATTTTAATAGAGTCTCCCCAAGGCATAGAGCTATTTGAATGATTGAGTTCAAATCAACCAAATAAAATCTAACAACCCATAAAAGTATATCAATGCATTTTATTTGTAATTCAAACCAATTACATGACTATAAAGTCATATGGCATGAATAAAACAACATTAACTAATTACGAATGCCCCTAAAATAGTTAGTAACATTTAAACAGGCTAAGCACATTCCCAAGCCAAACTTGGCTATCACAACAATGCCAAATGGACAAACAATGGCAATGTTCCTTTAATACCTAAACCTTAATGCATAGGCCTACAATATATATTATATATAACATGTCCATCATTTCCTACAATTATAACATGGTTGATATTTAAACAATAAGTCTATAAACATCAAGATGATCAAACATGGTGGTAAGAAGTCAATAATTAAAATGACTGTGAATACAAAAGATCTATCCATGATCGAATTACCTATTGAATTAAACATTCATTAAGTCCACAAAAAACATAAGAAACCAAAATGAAAAAAAAATACATGACATCAACAAAAAATCAATAGTCACTAAATTAGTTATGAAATAACTAAGTGACAATTCCCAAAATCGATAGCATCAAGTAAAGTGATGTTTGGAATAATGTCTAAACTGACTAAAATCAACCAATGATGAAATAAAACATAAAACAATAACATATAATACTTAAATTAAATAGATAAAATGACTAGATCAATAGTACCATCAAGATCAAATTTTACAATCAAATTCATTTTTCATTTATCCACATTATTTCTCCATGTTTCCTTGCTAATTAGGTTCAAACACAACCTATCTCAAGTAATTGTCCCTATAGTCAACAAATAGACCATCAGTAGTATCTTGATATCTAAATATAGTGAATTCAATAACAATATTTAAATAACACATCTAATTGAATAATAAATCAGTACGAATAAGCATAAATATCTAATGTTGTAATAAAAATGTAATAAATAATTTTCTTAGCAATCATAAAAACATATATCAATATATATCATAGAACTTAACACCACAATAAATCAAACAAATACATCTCAAATAGTTCACAACTAATCTATATCAGCAAAATAAATTAAATGCAGCTCCAATAGGATCATGTTATCCTCCCTCACTTAGAAAATAGTTATCTTGATGATTAAAACAACCAAGCACAATGTTTCTTGAAAATACTCTCATCTTCCCAAGTAGCACTTCTTTCCAATAAAGGATCCCATTGAACTAAAACTTGGGAAATATCATGTAATTTCTTAATTGAATGATGTGATAGTCTAGGATTTTCATTAGATCTAAATGTATTTTTCCTCTTGTAAAACTTGAAGATGAGTCCAATCCAAAACATGAGATGGATAAAGAATATACTTTATCAATTAAAAAACATGAAACACATTGTGAATTTGAGATAATGAAGGAGGAAAGACTAGCCAATAGGCAATATGACTAATTTTATTCAAAATTTCAAAGGGTCCTAAGAACCAAGGGGCTAATTGAGATGACTTTCCAAATTTAATTGAACATTTCTTCTATCTAACATGCAAAGAAAACTTATTTCTCACTTGGAATTCATGTGGTGTCCTTTTCGAATTAGCATAACTCTTTTTATTATTAGAGGTAGTTCTTGAATATTGTATTATAGTTTCTATTTGCCTATCACATTCTTATAAAACATCAGGACCATAAATAATCCTATTTTCTAAAATTTTCCAACCAAGTGGATTTCTACACTTGAGTCCATAAAAAGCTTCAAAAGGATCCATTTTAATCACTAAATGGTATGCATTATTATAATTAAATTCAATTAAACATAAATAATCTTCCCATTTACCTTTTAAATCCATAACATACATTCTTAACATATCGTACACAACCTGATTTAATATTTCTATTTGACCATCTAATTTTAAGTGTTAAAATGAACTAAAATTCAACCTTGTACCAAAAGCGACAATCATTATTTTCCAAAACCTCAAAATAAAAGGTTTATCTCTATCTTAAATAATAACTTTAGGCATGCCATGCATCCATAATATTTCTTTCATAAACCATGAATCAAACACAAATGTATCACTAGTCAAGTTTACAATAAGGAAATGACCAATTTTAGTAAATTTATCTATTACAACTAAAATAATAACATATTTACTTTTAGATTTTGAAAAAATAGCTATGAAAAACAAATAAATCATAACTTACTTACCTCATGGTACATCATGATGGTGCAAAAATAATCTTAGATAGAAATGTTTATGTTTCACATGTTGGCATTCTAACATCTTGACAAAAAGTCAACAACTTCATGTTTCATTCTAGGTCAATAATATAGCCTTTTTCAGTTCATGAGTCATCTTTGTGACACTTGGATGAGCAAAATGAGATGATGCATACACTTATTTTAGTAGAATATCACTTAATTCACTATACTCAAGTACATAAATTTTGTTTTTATATCTAGTTAAATCTTTAGAATCAATAAAATAAATTTAAAAAATATTTTCAACATGTTCTTCAACCAAATTTGCACTTACATCTTGGAAAAACATATTAAAACATTATTTTTACAATAATTCACTTTTTAAATTATTATGTAGAATAAATAAGACAACAAGATACATGCATCAACTAAGTGCATCAATAACATAATTCTCTTTAACTTTGACATATGAAATATTCATATCAAAATTACTTAAAAACTCTAGACATCTACGTTGGTGCACAATCAAATAATCCAAAAAAAAAAAAATTCTAGGCTACGATGATCAAATTTTACCTCAAAGTACTTACCTAACAAAAAGTGGTTCCATTGCTTTAAAACATGAACAACGATAGTAATCTCAAGGTCATAAGTGGTGTAATTATTCTCATAGAAATTCAATTTTCATGACTCATAAGCCATAACTAAATTATCTTGAGTTAACATTCCACCCAAGCCTTATTTATATGATTTGACCCATATTTCAAAATTTCCATTAGAATTTGGTATAACAAGTACAGGTGTTAAACTTAATAACTATTTAAGATCTATGAAAACTTGTTCACATTTTAAATTCCACACAAATTTCTTACCCTTTCACTACAAAGAAGCTATTGGGTTAGCCAATTTAGAAAAAAAAAAGAAAAAAAAAAAAAAAAAAAAAAAAAAACAAACTTCTATAAGAACCAAACAATCCCATAAAATTCCATACTTTGTGTATATTTTTATGAGTAGAACACTCTTGACTATATTTAATCTTGACTAGATCCACATCAATAACAACCTTAGATATAATATGACTCAAATAGTATATCTTACATTGAATTAAAACACATTTAGATAGTTTACCATATATTTTATATTGTCTTATCTTTTGTAACACTAAGCACAAATGATGTTCATGTTCAGTTGCATTCTTAGAATAGATAACTATATCATCAAGAAATATTAGAAAAAAATTGTCTATAAAATCTCTGAATATATTATTCATTAAATCTATAAATGTAGCAAGTGCATTAGTTAAACTAAAAGGCATTACTATAAACTTGTAATGTCCATACCTTGTTCTAAAATTAGTCTTATGGATATGTTGTTCCTTGATCTTTAGATGGTGATATCATGATTTATAGTCTATCTTCAAAAATGTATTCACATCTTTTATTTATCAATTAAATCATCCATCCTAGGAAAAGGAAAATTATTCTTAATGGTAACTTTATTAAGCATGCAATAGTCAACACAAAATCACAAAGTTTCATTCTTATTTTTCTCAAAGACCACTAGTGCACCCCAAGGTGACACACTCTACCTAATACTACCATTTTCTAGTAGTTTTTATAGCTGATCTTACATCTCATACAAATATTATAAATTCATATGATAAGGTGATTTATATGCAGGGGCTACCCCTAGAGCTACATCAATAGAAAAATCAAATTCATGTTTAGGTGGTAAACAAATAAATTTATTTGGAAAGACATCACAAAATTCATGTAAAAATAGATATTCCTGAAATGTCAATTATGTTATAGATGCAGTTTCTTATAGCTAAATAGCATATAACTTTCAACCTCTACATATCAATTTCTTCAGTTCTAAAGATGATATCAACTTATGTACTTTTGATTTCGACTAGCCTTGAATTTATACTAGTTTTCTCAAATTATTACAAAAATATATCACTTTGATATAACAGTCTAAATTTTCTTTATATTGCTACAACCAATCAATGCCTAAGATAATATCAAAATATCCAAGAGGAGATAAAAATAAATTAATTGGGTTTAAATAATTTCTAACTATAAACTTACACTCTCAAGATACTTAGTAACTGATACTCTTTTACCTAAGCCAAAGTCAACATTCCAACCATCCTTCAAAGTTACCAAATTCAACTTACAACATGTTACAAGCTTAAGATCCATAAACTATCAGTTTCTCCTAAATCAAACCAAATTGAAACATAAAAATCATTTATTTTACCTCTAATTTGAATAGGATATGCTTATAAATCTAAGAATATATTATCCACAACTACATATAGTATATGATTAGTTGATTGGCAAGGTTTTAGTTTAGGATAATCTTTGTAGCAGTGGTTATCTCCACATTTTCAACATACTATAGTTCTTTACAACATCCTTAGAATGTTATTTACTCCAGAAATAAGCACATTTTGACTACCTTGGATTAGATTTATTTTAAAATTAATAGACTTATCATAATTTATATTCTTTAAATTCTTATTATGCCCTTCAAATTTAGTAAAACCACTCATATTCATGGTAAATTTATAGTTAGAATCAAATTTATTAAAATTCTTAGGAGAAGGGGACAACTTTGTAATCTTAGATTTCTTCCTATTTTATTTAACATGTTGTCTCACCTTTTGATGAGCCTTCTCTTTCTCTTCTACCCTATGAGCATATTTGATAACAATAGTTAGAGTCTTAGGATTGGTTATATTCACATCATGTATTAATATCTCTTTCAAACCTAACTTAAACTTAGTGAATTTAGTCTCTTTATCATGCATGTATTTAACCTGATGTAACAAATTTAAAAACTTGTTTTCATACTCATTCATAGTCATATTATCCTATTTCAATAACTGAAAATTAGTGATTTTCTATTCTTTGAAGTTGGAAATAAGATACCTCTTATTGAAATCCATTTCAAAAGTAGGCTAGGTAATAGTAATTGGATGGTAAATCTCTAGAACACATAGGTGGTTCCACCAAAGGGTTATATCTCTTACTAACTAATAATAAACTACTCTTATCTTCACATTAGAGGATATATTATGTAGATTAAAATACCATGCATCAATTTCATCACCTGCTTCTTGACCTACAAAGATTGGTGGAGATTATTTAGATATTTAATGATATCATTATCCATATTATTAAGGTTATTCTGAAGTTCTAGTTTATCAAATTTATTTTCACCTCTAACTAAAAGTTCTTCAGTTGAAATACCCTATAAATAGTTCAACCTTCATTATTGGATGTCAAATTTACTTTGAATTGAATTTAATGTAGTCAAAATTACCTCAAAACTACCTCTTGATTAACATTTGGATTTTTTTCCACATGGTTAGTAGCCTCAACATTATTATTAACATTATTGAAAGGTGATTCAGATCTCTCAAGAATATTAGCCCTACGACCTTGGCCTCTTCCTCTACTTAGGTTAATATTTCTTGGGTTATTATCTATTATTCAAGATCTTATCTTTATCCTACTATTATGAAACAAATAACAAATCAACATAAATCAACAAGAAATATTTTTAAAAGTTATCTAGATCATTAAACCATGTTATGATACCAATATGTCACAACCAAAATGTATTTTATATAAGTTAAAATAATAAATTTATAACAAATTTACAAAAATAATTTATCATGGAGAAATGTAATGAGATCCATAACTATGTTATAACAAGCACAAGAACTAGACAAAGTACATAACTCATTAGCAACTTCATTAGGAAGTTTTTTAACCACTTAGTATTTAGATAGAAGTCGGTCAGTGTGGTCTTATGTACTCACCTATATCTACATACTAAATTTTTTCCTTTTAATAAATCCATCACTAACTTATGTCTTTATCTAAGTACCTTTACGAGATATAGAATAACTAGTACCTCATGGGGTAATTCAGCAAAGTTCGACAATAGTGGTCAAGTGGAAATGGTTTCAATAAAAGAATCATCATACTAATATTTATTAATAAAGATATACCAAATAAAAATAGACATACAAATATTAATGGAAAATAAATACTTATAAAATAAATGAAAATCATTGCAACACCTTTTCATTTTATAAGCAAATAAAGGTGCGAGGTTTGGCATGAACTACTTCAGAAAGTGTGCAAGATTCATTAGGTGTTTCAAAAAACATGATTATGTTTGGTTTAATAACATATTAACAATATAAAATAAGTGTACAATCACATGACAAATCATTTTTAAGGATCTTATATTGGCTTAAGTTTAGCCTTATAATTCCCATTATTAATGATATGACTACCATATGAGTTCAACCGACCTAGTACATATTAATAGTGTCATGGACTAAGTGAACTTATACTAATTAATGTGTTTAATATTGTTTTTAAATATTTAAACCTTTTTATTAGGTTCATGATCTTATCTTAGCATATTTTATTTGGTCAAATTAATATTATAACTTACTTATTCGTAGGTTCCATGTAGATTCTCTAAAACAACTTAATAATATAATTCCATTAACTTCCTTTATGATATAAAGATATGAATTAGCTTGTTAAAAAATATTACAATATCCAATTCTAAACATGGAACATTTGATCCTCAACCACAATATTCCATATTTAAGAATAACTATACTCTTTTTATAACCTTCCATGAAGTATCTTATGCCCAAGATACTTTCAACATATCAGTAAGATTCATATAATCTTATTATACTTCAATTTCAATGAGTTTTAAGGAGCTACCCATAAAATTTCACTACATTTGATAGTGAATAATAATTTTAAAGTGAAATTATTACCTTATAACATATTTTTAGAATATTTATACATTAATAATTACTTATTTAATTCTCCCATTTTAATCCTTATCCATAATTATATCAATAATTATAAACTCATGCACAAGTACTAGGTTAATTATCAACTATTTGATTCACCAAATATAAGATAATGATTTCATTTTACTAATCTATATGGTTATTGTCTTAAGATGTTTAATGAAGTCTCAAATAAGTTTCATTAGTTAATTCATTTCTCAATGAAGTTTATATAGTAAAAAGTGATTTAAAAAGTCCTTTAAAACATAAATTTCAACTACATAATAATATTATATTATAATGCTTAACACAAGTGAACTTGTTAATGAATAACAACATTTATCTTTTATAAGCTTAAGCTTAATTCTATAAAAAGCATTTCAAGTAACTTATCATACTAATATTACATTATAATTCCCATATACTCAAATGTATTAAAATAATCACGTAAAAATCATAATTAACTTTTACAATTGAGTTCTAAAGTAATTATTTACATCATCAAATAATCAATCAATCCAATATCAAAAACCCAATAGTGAATAAGTATAACCAAAGACATGAATACTTTTTTAGGTTATAAACCAATTGAGAACCAA
This sequence comes from Torreya grandis, assembly GCA_037957365.1. NCBI lineage: Eukaryota > Viridiplantae > Streptophyta > Pinopsida > Cupressales > Taxaceae > Torreya > Torreya grandis. The sequence continues at coordinate 1,503,675 of JARHVA010003557.1, forward strand.
TAACTTATATGAACCCAAAATGATACAAATTTATACTCAATGATATAAATCTACTTATTCCAAAATAAGTGACTAACTACAATAACATGATAAAAATCACATATCTATGTTATTATATCAAATGTATTAATTAACCAATGTAATTCCATACTTAAATAATAACACAAGATTACATATATAATAAAATGATCAACTACAATCATAATCATGTACTAAACTTACATTAAAACATACATATTTTTATATCAATTATAACTATAATGGTGCAAATAACATTTTAATTCATCTACAACCAACTATGACAACTAGAGAAACGGAGAAGTGAATCAAAATGTTCACACATAAACTAATGAAGCTAAACTTACCTCACTAGTCCCAATGAGACCAACCATAAGTGGTCATAGACTACTCCTACCATTAGTTGGATATGAATTAGGGAAGAAAAGAAATGGTGGAGAAAGGACAATAAAATGAACTGAGCTTGATAATATTCAAAGAAATGAACAACAAATAGAAAATGAAACACACAAACCAACCCACCAAGATCCATTAAATTGGTACTTTATTAAAATTATAGCTCATTTTCTAAGCTTTTTTATTTATGAGCCATATTTTATTAAATAATATAATATGGTCCATAAATCCTTATGCCATAATTTATGTAAGAGTCATCTCCACATACTAACTTAATAGATATTAACGAGTTAAAATAAAACTCGTAAAAAGAAGACAATAGTTCCAGCCAACTAAAAATGATAAATTAAAACTTATGTAAAGCTATGGGTCACATCTTGACCAAAATAGACTTTACTAAAAAAAGTGAAATATTTAATATCAATTGTAATGATTTAATTTAATATAGATATAATAATCAACTGATCCTTGTTTTCAATCATAAGTCAACTTAATAATAATATGAAATAATTTCAAACATCATTACCATAATTATACCAATAATTCCAATAGGATCTTCACAAACATGAGTAAACCAAATAATAACAAAATAATATAATAAAAGTAGAATGTAATCGTATAGTAGTAATATAATAATAATAAAATATTAATTTTCCACCCAACCCTAAAAAACATTTCAAACACCATATAGACTCATAATGTCATTGCCTCCAATGTATGGTCATGGGTTTGAAATAAACATCATGCTAAAATAATAACTATTATTATTTTATGAAATTGAGTGAATCTAAGATAGAATTTTTTAAATATAAAACCAAATTATAAACCCAATATAGTCATAAAAAAACCCATCCATAACCATTAATATGATGGCTTCTCAAAATAATAAACCCAACCTGAGTTTCAAACTCTTTAAAAAAAATTAAATCAATGCATAGTCAAATTATACAAAGTCATATCCTTTTCAAAATGACTTAATAGTGGTACAAAACCCTAGGTACCAAATAAATAATGCATATGCACTAAATATATGTCCACACAACCATATATAAAATAAAATCAATAAATATCAAACATAAACACACTATATTGTCCATAAAAACCCATGGCTAAGTTGTTTATGGACACCATATATCATATATATATATAAAAGTCTCAACTATAGTTAAGGTTTTATCGATAAACACCTTAACGCAAGCACATAATCAAATAGCAGTGTTTATGGATAAAATCATAACCTATTTTACCATTATAAACCACTTAAAATTCAAACACAGAATTATAATAACACTACTTAGAATTTGGAAGTTAACCATAGAATAATTTTTTTTCTCTTCCTATCTCTCAAAGTTCTATGCAAAACCAACATCCAAAATCCACATGCCTAAAAAAAACTAGTTAAACAATATATGCCAAAACAAACCTGAATTAAATCTACTAAACTCTTGCATATATGATAAGATTAATGGTTCAATCTATAATTCAAGCTCCCAAAAAACCTCATACAAGAGCTGCATTACATTCCCCTTGGCCACCATGCTAATAATTTTGGCAGAGTTTCCCTAAGGTGTAGATCTCTTCGAATGATTGAATCCGAATGAACCAAATACAAAATAAAAACCCATAGAAGAGTCTCAACCCATTTACATGGTAAATCAAGATAATGCCATGAATCTAAAGTTATATGACATAAAAAACATCAAATAATTACTAGTTCCCCCAAGGTGGGTCATAACATTCAAATAACCTAAGCACATGGCCAAGCCAAACATGGCTAGCACAACAATGCCAAATAAAAAACAATGAAAAAGGTCTTTTAATGCCTAAACCTTAATGCACATGCATATAACATAAAGTAGATATAACATGTTCATAATTTCCTAAAACCATAACATGGTTTATATTTCAACATTAAGTTTACCAGTATCAAGATAATCAAACAAGGTGGTAAGAAGTCAACAATTAAAATGATTGCAAATACAAAATAGCTATATGTGACCAAATTCCCTATTGAAGTTGAAAGTCATTAAGTCTAACAAAAACATAAGAAACTAAAATGATAAAAATTATGACATCAACAAGAAATTAATGGTCACCAAACTAATTACAACATAATAAAGGGATAATTCCCACAATATGTAAATATGTAGACTATTAATAAATATGTAGAGTATTTGCTTGTCATAGGTGTGAACAAAGGTAAATATATACAATATTCTAGAAAAGGAACCAAATAGGTATATATTAATGTGAGTGAAGGTAAATCTAAAGAAGTAGATAAAAAACCCAAAGTGGGATTTAGAGGTATGATCAAGTGTAAATGCAAAGAATAAACTAAAAATGGTTATAGATGAAGCTCTAAAGAGGAATATAAACATAAAATAAAAGGTGCACTTTTCTCATCTTGGATGGATTCATAGCTAGATGTTTTAGATTCAAATTATTTATATCTATCCATGATATCAAGATGAAAATCATCCATATAATCATATTCCATGAATTTTTATTTATTTTTATTTGTACATTTAACTTTATCATAAGAAAAGGGGACTACATGAGTGGAAAATAATTCATTAACATGATGAATACTATCAACATATCTGTTTTGAGTATCAATGTTAAATGTAATGAATTTAAATATAAGAAGTATAATAATTATAATGATACAAAGTAATTATTAATGTTATATGTATAGAGCAACTAATGATTAATCATACAATGCAATTAAAAAAAAAAATGAGGTACAATAGGTGAACCAATAAATGGTATTGGATGATTTTTAGACTCTTAGACATACTTACTCATTTATTTATTAGTGTTAGCATAATGTCTTAGAGTATAAAATATAGAGGTAGGAATGTTCCTATATCCCATTAACCTTGGTTTTGTGTATAATTTGAGATTAACTTCCTAGGATGATATGATCCTCTCAGGTGTTCAAAAAATCAAATGGATACAAAAAGATTCTTATTCATGTAACGAAGGGTTCCTAGGATTTTATGATATACCTTGAGATGTGAAAAATAAAGTCTATGCTTATATTTGAAGTATGGATATGAGTATTATAATAAAACCAGTCACACTATGATGTTTATAAATTGAGCACCATGTATCTCTTCACAAAAATTGCTAGGTAGTTATAAAATTTCCAGGTACATAGTTTTTAAAACAAGAAAATGTAATGAAAAATAAATTTAATTTAAAGAAAAATATTTTTGTGTTGGAATCATAAATTTATAATTTTAAAAATCAAAAAATTAAATAAAATCCTAGACCACAAAAAAATATTTAAACAATAAGAAATATATGTGTAGACACCTAAATTTTTGTTAGTGTCTAAATGAACCTAAAACATATTAATAATTCTTCTTAAATTAATCCATCACATCTTCCTCCAAATTAAAATAATTAAAAAAGTCAAATTAGTCAATTATGCACACTTAAATCCTTATTTTAAATAACAAAATCATGATTTTACACCTCATCAAAACATCTCCCACCTTTTTCTCCCTCATCCCAACCAAATCCACAACTTTCTCAACCTCTTACAACTCATTCCCTGAGTTTTTAAATAAATTGACTTAGTCCTATTGACTCACCTAACCAACCTCATGATTCTCTTAACTAGTTTTAAATGGTCGTAATCCTCAATAGGTGAATAATCATTAGCCACCATTGACGATTTGGATCATTGAAAAAGTCCAAATGATCCTCTATCATTTGATTCTTCTCCAAAAATCTATAAATAAACTTGTAAATCTTCATTTTTAAGGATCCATCATAATCACAATTAGTAAATAAAATTAATATACATAAGTGAATCAAAATTAATCAAGACAAATCAAACACTTTTTTTTTCACAAAAAAATGTTGGTAATTATCTTTTGCATTGGAAGAGTGAGCACCATACTTTAAAATAACAAATCTAATGTATATCACAATGGACAAAGCTTATGCATTCAAAGCGTAAAGGTTTTCATTGTTGTTTTCTTAATTTTTTTTCTCTACCATAGTTTTAATTTATCCTAGATTATAATTATTTTAATTTCTTTGCATCTCTAAATTTAGTTCATACATTTATATCATGCCCAGTGGAACATTCTCTCATCTTTTTCATCTTTTGATCATCATATTTGTACTTAGATAACATTTCTCATTTGATTTTAATTGTTTATGTTTGAATGTGTTTAATTTCATATTTTTGAGTGATGGTATGAGCTACAGGTTGCTATCAAGTATTTTCTATTTGGTTGTGTGTGCTCTTCTACGTAACAACAAATTTAGAAGTAGAAATAGAAAAATTATAGACCATAACAATGAATTTGTCCATGTATGCAATGAAATTGTTATGTTTTTCATTTTTTTGTGTTTTTAATTCTATGTACAAGGTTAATAGTGATTTTTTCAAAAATAGTGATTTCATCTTTCTCGACAGTGATTTCATCATTTTCAATAGTAATTCCATCAAACACAACAGTGAAATTATCATTTGTAGTAGCAAAATTGTTTTTTTCCACAGTTAAATCATCATTATCAATAGTGAATTCATCTATGTTTGAAGTTAATTAATATCTATTAGTAGTGAAATTGTTGTTTTGGGCAGCAAGATAATTTTATAAGCACATGTTTCTTTATTTTTTGCTTTTCAAATTCTATCTTTTCCATATGTTAAGTTTCTTATAATTTCACTTTTCCTATCTCTCTACATAATTATGATTTCATAACAGAGAGGTGCTTTTCACTTTGTTTTCATGGTTTTCACTTGTTCTATTAAAGATTACCTTGTTCTGAGTTTAAGAAAACATTCAAATAACCTATCTACCAAATGGTTTGAAAAGAGAATCAACAAAAATGGATAATCAAAAAGATAATTTTCTTTTTATGAATAATTTCAATTTTTCTTTCAAAATTTTTGTATTTATTGATTACATCACATTTATTTTTAGTATTTTGTTTGTAGTTTTAGAAATCACATATGATCTTTCCTTGGTGTTACAATGGTAATGATACTTGAAAATCAAAAATATTTATATAATTATTTGTGTGACCCAAGTAGTGCCCATGTATACTCTTTCCTTGGAATTAAATTTTTAATGATACATATAAGTTAGAAACAAATATTTTTCTTTTTTTGTTTAGGGGTTCTATTGACCATGGATTTCACTACCACATAGTAGGCCAAACCCCATTTACCACTTGGGAATATAAATAGAGATCCAAGTGTTTAAATTACTTAAGTGGTTGTGTTTTTTAAGAACACCATGATGTGAGGGGATTTTATGATTCAATACCTAGGGTTTTAATAGCTTCCTCATAATATTATATCATCAATAAATACACTAAGATCCCTATAGCTGTGTTGGTCACTTTGGGATAAGACCCAATAGTGTGCATCTAATTTAACTATTTCTTCCATGGTTTTTACCCCTTGATAAGATTATTTAAACCTTAATCTTAGGCTTACCTCTTTTACCATTCAAATTTAGTGCATCAATTAGTGGTTAGCACTGAGAATTAACCTTACATACACCCTTGAAACTAGACTCAATGGGCCATGGGAATGGAAGGATCCTCCATGGTTAGTACCTTAAAATATTAGGCCATAGTTGAGAGTACAGACAAGCCAATGACATTGAAAGGTCCAATAGTTGTTCAAAACCCTCATCCTAGTTTTTCACCTTTTATGTGTAATTTATTTTCTATTTAGAGTAGAAATTTGTTTGTTTTTTCCTTGTGTCTACCATGTGTAGCAAAATATTTATTTGCAGAAAACATCTTTTAAATTTAAATTATACCCTAAAATAATAAATTTATCTCCAAAATATAAAAATAATGTAGTTATCAATCAAACTATTAGTCACTTTTGTATTTTGATTTACTAGAGTCTAATTTCAAGTCTTTTTCATTGTTGACTCAAGTATTTCCTTAGTAATGTCACCCTTTGCAAGGAGCATGGGTATGTGGAATAATAAATAGATCAATTAAGTGACAAATCTAAATCCAAATAATCCATTTTATAACCAAGGGTTCCATCCAAATAGTTTTTATTCAAACAAATATTTGAATCAACATAAAATCAATCATCTAACAAATATAAATCAATGTTTTGTTTTCATTACAAACTCACCAATCAATCATCCAATAAACATAAATATAAGTTTAAATATTTATTCATCCTCATCCATCAATCAATCAAATACAAACTTGAATAGTTATTCAAGTTTACCAATTAACCAATTCAACCCAAACATCAATCAATCAATTTCAAACATGAATATTTATTCATGTTTAGCTTAAATCAACATCCAAATTTTAATTTAGGGACAAATAAAATAAATTTTTAGGATTTGGTAGTCAAAATTCTTTTAATTATCTTACAAGTTCCACCCCACCCATAAATCAAATGCAACTAATCATAAATTAAAAAGCATTCACCAATCCATCTAGTTTTAACCTTAGCATCAATCTCAATCAAACTTTTGATTCACCTTCACCACCACTTTCAAATCTATATTTGAACCAAAACCTATTCACAAATAAAACCCAAATTCAATCAAATACAAATATCTTCCATCAAAACCAAACTTTTATCTCTTACATCCTTCAAAAATAGAATTTTCACATTCATTAATATCAACCATTTGGTTATACATCCAACCCATTCACAAACATGAACCAAACTAGATATAATTCACATTTATCCACAAACCCAATCGGTTCAATTCCATTAACTTTCACAAACACATAAAATCTAAATACTTTCACCTTCAACATAGATCCAATAAATTAATCCTTCAAGATCAAGATACCTCTCTAGACCACTTCATTATTAAGGTATCCCAAAACATTCCACATCAAAATCACCATATCACTAGTGACCCTATTTTATAAAAATAATTAATTCTCCTATCCACTAGTTATAGTCTTAATTCCAATGTTCCTCATTACACTATCAAACAAATTCCAATTCTAGCACCTCTACCATTTAGTGTCATTCCACTGTTAAAGCTACAATAACTTCAAAACTCCCAACCTATCAATAACATTACCATGATTATTAAGGAAAAAATAACTAATTTAAGGGAACCTTTTGATGTATTCTTTAAAAAATTTGTTGATGCAAAATTAGTCATATTTCCATACACCAAATAGTTTTAGACAAATGTCCCAAAACTTGAGTGGTATATACCTAGAAAATATTGTGATTATCAAAAAATTTAAGGTCATTATATAAACCATTGTATGAGATTAAGGCATTATATCCAATATTTGATTGAAAAAGGGTACACTAAGGTAGATCCAATTGTATCCACATCTAAAAATCATAGCTTGGGGATATACCAAGATGTCTTTCCTGATCCTAATTAAGCCACACCACTTCCAGGTTAAGTTCATAACCTTCCATCCATATCTCAAGATCGCATTTTTGACACATCTTTTTTCAACCAATCCATAGTCAATCAACCGACCTTTGACAAACATGGTTTACCATCCATTTTTTATGAAGAGTGTATATTTGTTGAAGAGCTTATCTTTGACCAAAACCTATTTTTTATCAAGATCTTATTTTTTATCAACATCCCATTTTTGATAAAGAACCCATTTTTCACCAATATCTTATCCTAAAAAAAACATCCTTCAACCACCATAGCCTATCACCCATTATTCAAACACAAAAACCCTTATCACCTATTAAATCTCCCATCATCCCAAAACATTTGCCCCAATTGATAGAGGTACTTATAGACAAAACAATCAATGATCAAGGAATTATCAAACCCATCCATTTTGAAGTAAATTCTAGACTCCATATCATCATCTATAAACTATTTTAAGGTAAATTTAAATATGCTAGTTATACTTTTGTGGTTTGTAAGGGAACTTCATCCATAATCAAAATAAGATCTTTTCATAGTCTCTGTAAGGACTGTCTTGCCATCAATCCTTTCATCAACCTTAGTAATATTGTCTTACATCTTGTGAGAAATTATCTTGTGCCTTTTGATTGGGACTAATGATATTACTTATAGTTAACTTCCTTCTCTGATAAAAAAATAATTGTAGACTTCTTAGCTAGTCTCCTGCCAAAAGAGCATCAAGAAACTTTTGTATATTTTGAGGAACAATAAGTGTAACTTAATCAAAATGAATCATATATTCTAAATATAAAGATGACATATCATATTAAAAATATTATAGAGGCACTATCAAATGATCAAAATACAAATTACAATCAAAATCCAAATCAAAAAATATATAATAAAAATATGAGTCCCTTAGTGAAAACCTCTTTGACACCTTATTGGACAATTTAAATCTAAATCCCAATAAAAAAATCAAGAAGAATCATTTGGGAAAAAAATTTATGGAACAAATAAATGATAAAATTAATATATCCTCTATATTAGCATAATTTTAGGATGGATCCCCATCACAAATTGAGGATATCATTGATGCAACTTTAAATTCTCAAATCATCCAACTTGTAGTTACTCCCCATCTTACTAAATATGAGATTGTTGGTCCCATCAATATTTACATAATGACACATATACTTATCCATAATATAATTACATCCCTCCAAATTCTTCATGCACTCAACACACATCCTTCATCCAACATACTTTCTACTTCACCCTCTATGACAACACCCTCTATCATAGGGTCTGTGACTATATCTTAGTTAATTTAGAAGAAGCCAAATTATAAATCAATGAATATATTGAAGATATCTCTAGATCTCATACCTAAAATATCAATAGTAGTAATCATCATACATATCTAAACCTTTTGTAATTAAGATTTCAAAAATTAGAAAAAAAGCAAATAAAAAATTAGAAATAGAAGGAGAAATAAATTCATTCACAGTTGAAAACTATTTCTATGGAATATTGGGAAAGTATCATGAAGAAAACCAATTTTTGATGTCATGCACAAAATAATTAGTTATTTACAAGTACCCTACACTTGGGGCCAATCTAATTCCATTCCAATCATATGCATTCTAAATCATCCTTCCATCCTTACCCATCTTACAACATTTTTAATCCCATCCTTTAACATCATATGCTTACCCTAAACCATTCTTACTTATCCTAAATCATGATTACCCATCTTACACCTATTTAAATATATCCTAAACTCATTCTCAACCATCATCCATCATTATTAAATACCCTTACCTATACAAACATATCCTTATCCATTTAAACCTAAACCCATTAAAACACATCCAATCTTTGCCATCATAAAAACATCATTCTTCCTATTTTGACACTTCTTGAAATGTCATGAGACATGATTCTTAGAAAAATATTGTTCTATCCTTGCAATACTATTTTAAAAACTCAACAATTCATTCTTACATCATGTGTTCCCTAAGGTTATCATCTTAATTCCAATCCATTCTTATTCATTCATAATCCATATATAATTTATTCCTTCCATCCCTTACCACTCACTCTTTGATGCTAGAATATGGTTTTCCCTTCACTGGTATTCCTTGTATATACACCAATAAATCTAAAAATAGTCTAAAAATATTACAAACTTGAATAAAATCCAAAACATTAGAAAATAAAAACAAAATAAAAAACTAAATCCAATAAACATTCAAAAACTCACTCATCCTTAGTTGCATACCCTAATCATCCTTTATATGGATTACTCATTAGGCAATTCAACATTGTCAAAAATAACATATGTTAAAGGGCTCTACTCTAACCAAGGATATGTAAAAACATCATTTGCTTACTTATTTTCATCATTTACTTACCTATTTATATAGTCATTTACTTTATTTTATATCATAGGTGTTTACTTGATTCTGTAGTGTTTGTTTACTTTTGTGTTTGTTTTACTTACATCATTTTCAAATTTACAAACATCTCTTTTTATCTTTCATTTAATGTTATTTCTTGTGTCTAGATCACTATGTATATTACTAATGGTGTCATTATGATATTTCATATCAAGGTGAACTATGTTTTATCCTTATGATTCTATTAATCCTTACATGTATCACATGATAGTCATCATGGTTTTTCTATACCATTGGTGCATATTGCCATGCAGAATATCAAAACTCAAGTTGTTAAACTCTTACTCGATTAGAATTATTGTTAAAAATCTAATAAAATGACAAAATAAACACAAGGTAGATATCAAACCATCTCACATTTTTAGATAAAGCATTTATGTGTCATCTCAAACAAAGTAATTATAGTTTTTAAATCATTTTTCAATGAATTCACCACTTTTTTTAATAAATTCATCAATTTTCATATCAACTTCATCATTTTTATCATTGAAAAATCATTTTGTTCTCCATTTATAATCATTTAAATACACAAAATTAAATTTTTTGTCCCATAATAGTCTCTCTCTTCCATCCATCCTTATCTCATCCATATTGTTGAATCATTTGATACATCATCATTAATCCATGTAGTCACTTCATTTCCTTGTTAATGATTTCATATCAATCATCCACAATCATTTCCTAATATTTCCATTCAATCTCTCATACTTTTTGATTGGGACCAAAAAAATCAAAATATCCATCATTTCTCCATCAACCTATCACTTACTAAGTCAATCAATCGATTAATTAGTCAACCTATCTAAGCTCAGAGGTTTACAACAAGATATGTCATTTCTACATCCTTTCTTATGAACCCTAATTCATGGGTCACCTCAAAGTGTGCACCTTATCTTGGGATATATCAATTCCAAATATTCTCTTAACATATATCATTTCTTGGGGGAAACTCAATCCATCATCCAGTCATAATTTTAAATCATTAATTTAAGTATGTTAATAACATCCATGGGTCAATCTTACATTACATCATCACTTCTCTTCCTGCATTGGGAAAAATACATCTAGCCTAATATCTTGACTCAAACTTTGTCTAAGGTGGATTATATAGGAAATGATTAGGGACATGGAGTTTCTAGGGTAAATTCATCCACCATCATCCATCCAAGCCATTTCTTCCACATATTCTACTATAATTTAATCAAAGTGCTATATCTAATTATTGTAAATATCATTTTTGTAAATCATTATCACAAATTAGACAATATAGATTTTTCATTTTCTATACTATGGCTTACCATAATTGGGATATATAATTCTCACATCCACTCATGAGACCCATGCATCTGAGCATAATCCAAGCATGTAGTCTATAAATTAAGAAATGTACTTTTTTCAACATCTTCTCTAGCATTTAACAACTAGGGGTAAATCATTTTACATGTACCCTCTACAATTTTTCAGATATTAGTGTTGAGATAAGTATTTGTATTATGGATGATAGTTTTCTCATTTCCATCCCTTCATCATATTCATTATTCATCCATTTTTTTATTTCAAATTTGTTTTCCAGTTCTTGCAACAATCTATCTATGTAAAATAAACATAATCAGTTACAATTCAACATTTTTTCTATTTTTAGATCTATAGATTAATATTATTGGTATATATCTTGCATCTTTATAAAAACAATAATATTATAATCTCTAAATTATTAAACTATTATTTTTTAAATCTATACTCTAGTTTTAATTAACTAGGGGCAACCTTTTTACACAACCACCATCTTGCAAGTTTGACATTAGTTATACAATAAGGTGATGTATCATTCATCCACATCACTTTATCCATTTCCTATTTTCATCAATTTAAAGCATTTGTAAGTTTTATCACACAAACCCTTGAGGTGGAATCATCACTTTCATTTTGATTCATTTGGGGCAAATTTCTTATTCTTAATCATCAAAAATCTACTTCTACTATTCTTTGAAACAATATTGCTTCATAACACTCTTTCAAAGAGGGGAAAATGTAGAAACCTAAATTTCATTTAGTTTTGAAATTCACCTAAAACATATTAATAATTATTCTTAAAATAATCGATCACATCTTCATCCAAATTCAAATAATTGAACAAGTGAGATTAGTCAATTATGCACATTTAAATCCTTATTTTAAATAATAAAATGAATATTTTACACTTATGAAAATATCTACCACCTTTTTCTCTCTCATCCCAATCAAATATAAATATTTATCAACCTCTTATGACTCATCTATTGACTTGTCAAACAAATTGACTTAGTCCTAATAACTCCAATAACCAACTCTATTCTTCTCTCAAATATTTTGAAATGGTCTTCATACTCATGAGTGTGGACTCATTAGCCAACATTGATCATTTTGATCATTAAAAAAGTCCAAATGATCCTCCACCATTGTATTCTTCTCCAAAAATCTATAAATAAACTTGTAAATCTTCATTTTCAAAGATCCATCACAATAATAATCAGGAAATTAGAGTACTATACACAAGAAAATAAAAATGAATCAAGAAGAATCAAATAATTTCTTTTTTAATGAAAAACACCACCCATTCTCTTTTTCATTAGAGGCGTGAGCATCGTAGTTTAAAAGAGCGAATTGGATGTATATCACAATAGATAAAGCTTGTGCATTCAATGTGTAAAGTTTTTTATTGTTGTTTTATTTATTTGTTTCTCTACCATAGTTCAAATTTATCTTAGATTAGAATCATTTAACTTTCTTTTCATGTCTAAATTTAGTTCATACAATATGTACATACGCATATTTGGTACAAGCATAATTCATTGTATGTTGTTATAGTTTTTTTTTTGTGTAAACCTCTTGACCAAAAATTAGATGTCTAATGGAATGACCTTGTGTGGAAATATTTATTTCCATTCTATTTTACTTACTTTTAGCTACCCCTTTGGGACTCTATGTTGTTACAACACCTTTTATCCACCATGATCTAAGGATCCATACTTGTTATTATGGCATTCAAATGTTTTTATCCCATAGACACCTATGTCTATGTTAGACACTTGTATCAATGTAGGTTTCTAACTATGACATAAGTGTCTAGACCTATTCTTTATCCTTTTTCATATCTTTCACTTTTTTGACAATTTATTAGCCTAATTTTCATTATATTATTGGTTTTTTGTGACATGCAAATGTTATAGGATTATTAATTTACCTAAAATTTTGATGAAGAAAGTTATAATTATCAAGAATTTTACATTACCAATTATCAAGTTGTACTGCAGTACTAAATTAAACATATGAAACATTCAAAAATATCACCATACTCTTGCATTATATATACCAAGGGTTACTATAATATAAAAGGAATATATTTTTATAATTATAATTACACACACATTCCTAGGAGGGAGAAATAAATGAAATTATAAGGCCTTACTTGGACTATTGGATATGTAGGTAGCACTTAACAACAATAGAGGTTGTTAGGGTTACCTTGACTTAGGTGCTAACCCATTTTTATTGAATTTTTTTAATTTAATGGATATTGCACACCCATAAATGTAATTTTAAGTACATGGTAATCATATAGCTGACAACATGGGTATGGTATAAATTTGTATCCATTCATATGTGTATCTTAGTTTGGACACCTGTAATAGAGGAAAATACCTATGTCAAAGATAGACCCCTACATCAATGCAAGTATCCCTATTTTAGGCAATCATATGGTGGATATAAATAGTCAAATATAGAAAAAACAAGGCCCAAACTTCTAATAAAGCTCTATAATGACTCTAAATCATTGTCATACTTCATTAAAAAATATCAAACAAGATATGTTTTCTTTCATCCCTTAGTTACTTTATACTTGTTATATTTATTGTACATGTGTGAATGGCTAAATTGTCTTGACTTTATTGTATATTAGTGAATTATTAATATTACCCTATTACATTCAAATATATTTTATTACTTGAATATTATATTATGAACTCTAGAAATCATAAAAACATTTGAAAAACTTGACCTTTGTTTATTTAACAAAAATCATAGTTTACATGTAGGGTTTTATCCATCTCCAAATATTCATTTTATATTATTGTATACTTTTTTTAGATGTTATTTTCTTGTCATGGTTCTAGTTTAGGAATTTTTATTTATAGATATGTGTTGATTCTTATGATTGTATGCTTTTCTTATTTTCTCCAAAGTTAAAATCCGTATAGAGTCACCAATTAAGGCCATCCAAACAAGTACCATCCTTTGGATTAATTATTCAATGTGTCTCATAACTAATGTGTTGAATATGAGGATCTTATGGAATATCAAAATATAAACTAACCCCCTCTTTTGTTTATAACTATAAAAATGAAATAACTAATGACGAGAATGTCAGAATTAGTGGTTTTTTCTCAAAAAGATCCATGATCAAGGACTAGTATATTCAAGCACACTTAAACCTATTTTATAAAAGTAGATTCATATATGATTAGAATAAAAATAGATTTTATTTAGAATTGATAGTAATAAATTACATGAGAGGTACATTTATAGGTAAAAAATAGACATAAATTAAAATTCGTGGGTGAAGATACTCTTGACATATACCCACCAATATTGACATTTTGGTCCTCATTATCACACCTAAATGACCTTATACCCACCTAATCATGATGAATAATAAAAGTGTATTAAAAATAAAAGTAATGTAAAAACCTACACTAACACCCCCCTTAAGCATAACTTAGGTGGGTAGAAAAACTAAGTCCTACAAATAAGGCTTGATAATATACCCAATTATAATGAAAATCTTATAAATTAGAGAAAAGGAAAAAACTTTTAGTAAAAACTAAGCCCCCAGCCCCAAAAAAAAATATATATATAAAAGAAGATTACTAGAAATCCACCCTATAAGATGATGCTAAAGCAACCCATATCCCAAGGAGATATTAAAAATTAATATAGTTTCTCTTAGTGAAGGGTTTGATGAATATATCACCTATCTACTATATAATCTAGAAAAAAATTAGATCTATGGCCTTTCCATGAATGACCTCTTAAATGAAGTTCATATGTATCCTAATGTGCTTTGTCTATTGATGTTGGATCATATTTTTAAATAATAGGATGGTTCTTTGGTTGGCATAGAAGATGCATGTGGTCACCCTAACTGTATACCAAACTCGATAAGAATACATGGAATACCAAATAACTTTAGTATTAGCATTGCCAATCCCTCTATATTCATCCTCAGTAGATGTTAAATAAATAAGATTATACTTTTTTCTAGACAAAA
The DNA here is from genome assembly GCA_037957365.1 of Torreya grandis. Taxonomy (NCBI): domain Eukaryota; kingdom Viridiplantae; phylum Streptophyta; class Pinopsida; order Cupressales; family Taxaceae; genus Torreya; species Torreya grandis. The sequence goes on from JARHVA010003557.1 coordinate 1,519,217, forward strand.
TAATTGGACCCAAAGTAAGTGAGAAACTATATCTTGAAGTGGACTTGTGATGTTAAATATCATTATACCAGTCTAAATTTATGTATCCAATCAAGTTAATATCAATTCATTTTCCATAGTGAATCCTAAAACTTTGGCTACCTTGAATGTAGTGGATAATCTGCTTGGTTTCTTTCTATTGTAGCTCATGTGGTATATATAGAAACCTAGAGACCATGCCCAATATATATGAAATATTAGGTCTAGTGTGAGTTACATAAGGATACGAACAAGTTATTGATATAAGGTAGAATAAACTAATGGAGAAGAAAACTTAGCCTCAAATTTTAATCTCAAAATAAAAGGAGTCAAATTTGGCTTACATTCAACCATGTGAAACTATTATATCAAATCAAGAGCATAATTAGATTGTGTAATGGTAATCCCTAAATAAAACTATGAAATTTCAGTACCAAAAAAGTAATGCAATAAACCTAAGTTATTCATATTTAATATATCATGAAAATAAGTTTTCAATACTACTATAGAGGGTGATGAGCTCCCTATGATCAATAGGTCATCCACATATAGAATTATAATAAAGAGTGAATCTTCCTACCACAAGATGTATACATTCATATCATAGTTGCAATTAGTAATCCCAAATATGAGAAGGAATGAATTTATCTTGTCATACCAAGCCCAAGGGGCCTATTTAAGGTCATAGATAGATTTATGAAGTCTTTATACTAAGGAAGAATCCTACAAAAACCATGTGGTTGATTCATATATATCTCCTCTTGAAGGTCACCATGAAGAAAGGAACTCTTCACATCCATCTAATGAAAATACCAATGATGACTTATGGCAATGGAAAGAGTGAGTTAGATAGATTTAATTTTGGTGGTTGGTGAAAATGTTTCAGTATAGTATATGTTATAAACTTGTGAAAATCCTTTTTCTACCAATCATGCTTTAAAATTATCCAATGACCCATCTTCTACAATTTGTTTTGATAAATATACCTACATCAAACAAGTTTCCTTCCCTTGGGAATGGGTACTATATCTCAAATGTTGTTCCTTATCAAAGAACTATACTCCTCATGCATAGTTGTATCATATTCATAAATTACAAATGCCTCATTAAATGATTGTGGATCAAAATCGTAAACAATATAAACACATAAAATACCCTAAAATTTTGAATGACTCTATTAACATTTAATGGATCCATAACCCAATCACTTGTATTTTTTAGTGTTTGTCTAATTTAAATAGAACCTAAATTAAAATATTTAGGAGGAGATTACTCAAATTCATTAATGTGACTTTGAATGGAATGAGGTGGATCCCCATTACCATCATCATCTCATCTAGAAGAAGAATCTTCATTATTTGGTATTTGATCTAGATGATCTGAAGCATGTGAGCTATCATCATATCCTAGTGAGTCTAAAGAGGAATGAGGAGTGTCAATTATAGAGTCTAAAATACCCTCTTGAAAGTGCACACTCCTCTCAATGAATAAATCATGATTGATAAGATGAATAAGAATGTATACCTTATCACCTTAGCATACCCAACAAAGATGCAAGGCCTAATATGAGGTTCCATGGCCTTACATTTCTTCTTAAGAATAAGCGACATAGCTAGATATCAAATACCTTAAGTGATTAATAGTGGTATTATTCCAATAATAAATAAGAGTGATTCATTTCAAGGATTTATGAAGAACATGGTTTTGGATATAACATGCATAGTTAATGGCTTCTACCCAATATTATGGTGCAAGTGATTTGGAGTGTATCATGCAATTTGCCATTTCCTTCAAAGACCTATTCTTGAATTATCAAATACCATTCTATTGAGTAGTCTATGGAAATTTACATTATATATCAATCCATTATAAATTTTAGAACTTATCAAAGTAATTACTAACATATTCTCCATTATTGTATATACACAAAACCCTATACACAAAAACCTGATGGTTTTCCCTAATTATTTATCAACAAAACCCTTGAAACCTTAAAATATTTAAATACCTTAGTCTTATATTGAAGAAATACACCCAAGTAATCATATGAAAGTCATCTATTAAGGTAATCATGTATCTAGTCCTATTGAATGAAATATTTGGAAATGAACCAAAATATTATTGTGAATCAGCGCCAATATCTAAGTGGCTCTCCATGATTTTCCTTTGTCATATATATCTTCAATATGTTTACCAAGTATGTAATGGTTGAATAATTTGACCACAAGTCAAATTAAGTAAATCCCTATATAGTTAAAATTTTTAGAGAGGTCTACTAGGGTTGAAAATGTGTATGGTCTTAATAATATCACATAATGTGTTTTTAGCCTCGGTTAGGTTTGTTATTTACTCTTAGTGTCATTTTATGTCATCTTATACCACTTTTGGGTCATTTATTGAAGTTGTATGGTTTCCATATGAATAAAAGTGTTTCCAAGTGTACTTCTATGTGTATGATGTCATAAAATATCATTTTTCATTTATGTAGCTTAGTTTGGTAGGTTTAAATGTTGGAAATAATCTCTTGGAAAAGAGGTGTTTTCCAAGTTTTTACAACCTATGAATTAGTTTAGGCATGTGTGGATACTTTATTAATGTCCCTTCATCTTCCCAAAAATAATTTCAACATTCAATCATTTTTGATAGGTCTAGAAATGGCAAAAACTAGTTTACCTTCTCCATATCTCTCTCATACAAAGTCAAATAAGTCATCAAGTTTTTACAAGTATGAATAGGTCAGGAAATGTTGATGGGAATGCATTTAGTTGATGAAATTAATATCTTATTAATCTCACTCCATGGTCATAGTTTTTAGTTTGGAGGATTATACTTCATGAATCATCTTCAATAATGTCACTACCTCAAAAATGACTACACATTCATATCACCTATAGGTTTTCTCATTTTCTTGTATGGTTTGATGATTCTAAGTATTTTGTGTATTTTGGACTAGCATGATATTCATTATCATGTTGTATTGAACTTAGTTTGAATCTATGGAGTGAATGAGTTTGCATGAATATCTCATTGTTTTAATAGAGATTCCATGGAAGTGTTGTAGACATGTGTTTCACTTATGCATATTTAATTTTCTTATAGGTGGATTCAAAACAAAAATGGAATGCTTGAGTTAAAAATATGATAATTTTGATCATTTATTATTTGAATTTATAATCTCAATACTAGGATTAGTTAGAGTTAAAGGACTTATAAACATGCCATAGTTAGTTTTCCTATAATAATCACCTATAATCAGGGGAGAAGAATCCTTGAACAATCATGTTGGAGAAAAGAGGAGGTTTTAAAGTTTTTATAAGTCTCCCAAGGTGAGTAAAACAAGATTAATCTATTTTAAAGCTTATAAGTTGGTTGTGAGAACCAATTTAAAACACATAATCATATAGCATGCCTTCACCTACAAATAGTCCATAATGACACCTATAGGTATCTCTAATAGAGGTAGAATAGTAGATGTTTTAACTTGTTTGAAACCTTCATCAAGGTTTAGGAGCATTGAGAAGGCCATTGTAATAATGGTGATGGAAATTAATTTAGGAAGTCTTGAGCTCAAAGTTTACAGGTTGAGAAAACTAGAAGAGAGATGTATTACTTTAATCTCTCTAAATCAAGGTTTTGCCTATTTTCAATGCCATCTTATGATGATAAATTGGAGGTATGGGCTAGTATAAATGTTTCCATCATGTATCCCAAGCATATGGGTAATGTCTTGACATAGAATATTTATTTATTAGTCATGAGAAGGTGGTGTGAATAGGTTTCCATTTCAAGAAATCTTTCACTATAGACTATTAGTCATCTACAATGCTTTAGGATAAAATGATATTTCAATGCAATATGACACATGGAAACATGGCATGCAGATAAGGTGGACTAATTTGAGTAAAATATGATAATATAACCCCAAGATCAATAAAATAATTTGATTTTCAATGCTAATTACCTATGAACATCTATAGTAATCCCTTTTCCTAGGGTAAGTATCTACAATCATTCTACAAACACATGGTATATTGGTGATGGGAGTGTAGAGCATAGTCTACATGGTCATAGTTTTTCATGTAAGCTAAAATTAACATAATGAGATATATATAAATCTAGTGAGTTGGATAAAAATTATTAGACATAGGTAATAACCTATAGGGGTCCCTTTTACTCAAAAAAATTCACCTACATTTTGACTATAGAATATCAATATACTAGAGTAGCTATATAGGTGTTGACATCACCCTAAGGCATGATGTGAACATGCCCAACTATAAAATAATATAAAATGACTTTAAGGAATACCTAGGAATCAGATATAATTTTACAACATAGAGAGACACCAAAAATAATTCCCTTTTCTTGAGTGAGTAACACAGTTGGAAAGTTTGTAGATTAGCCTAAGCTAGTGGGAAAAGATAGTTTGAAGGTTGGTAGAAGGGAATAATAGATAGATCATAATAGAAAAAAATTCACATTGGTACGGAAATATTAAAAAGTTTTATTAATAATAAATATCCTAACTTGCAATCACAATCCAAGATTCGAGGGCCTAAACAAGATTATGTAAATAGTCACTTTTTCTAAAAGCCAATCTATAAGTTTATGGTGTTAAGGACTCTAGAGGAGTCATCTAGATTTTAAATTTGGTGTATATGGTCATAAAGACCTATTTAAACCATAAATAACATAAATTTGAAACTAAATACATGGGATATGCCCTTTATTTTGTCTCATACAAAGGGTACTCCCAAATAGTCTAGACTACAGGCAGGGTATGTGAAGGGTAAGGGGATGAGATGGAAAGTATTGGGACATTAAGGAAAGATTTAGAATGTTTTTTTTATCATGGAAAAATGTGTAGAAGACTATGTAGGTATAATTAAAAATCATAAGATGTTTTAGGTGGTCAAGTATAGTCACGCTTATTAGGCCTAAAACTAGACCAAACCACTTTATGGGTCTAATTTCATTTATATGACCACAATATCATTAAAATCCACTTGTGAGATTTAATGGGGATTAATAAGGTTTTTTTAATCCATAAATTTGTAGAGGAACTACACAAGTTGGTTAGTATAACCCAATTCCATTTTATGGGTGTTTAGAATGCACTTAAGGACTCGATAATCCATTTTCAAATGCTCATACCTATATGAACACATTACATCAAACCTAAAAGAGACAAGGGTGGTTTATTAGGGTCATGAACTTAGTTTTAGTGGAATTTTTTATGATGTGGATGTCCAAATTTTATGAAACATCCCTAAGAACCAAAACCTGTTAAAACCATATTTCAAACTTGATTAGATAAAGATGGATGTGAATGCAATAAAAATGGGTTGGTTGGTTAGGAAAGTTTTGTGTACTTGTGGAGGACTCTCTAAAGCTCCATGAAACACATTTAATTTGTACCCTACTTATATATACATGTATAAAATAAGGTTTTTTACAAGGATTTGGCTTGTTCTATAGGTACAAAGAATATTTTAAGAGTGAGACTCATTTGGGGAGGTCAAGTTGGACTTTTTATAACTCATTATGTACATTTATCATAGTAGATAGGCATAGAAACACATTTGTTGAGCCATTCATCATAGGAAATCTTAGAGAAAAATTGAAGACAAGAAGTGACTACCTAGAGAGAGGATGAGAAGGTGATTTCTGAACCCTTTTAAGGTCTAAATCATGGATTGGAAGGTAAAAGGACTATATAAAAGTGTCCTAACACCTATTTTATGGATTTGGTTGAGAAACTAAAGACCACTTTAGTGAAAAATGTGAATAATGAGGCCAATAAGGCTAATGAATGATTGCAAATGGTGAGTACAAGTGTCTAAAAGATGAATAGTAGTTAGGGATGCATATGATGGCTATCATGCCATGTTTATAACCCCCCCTAAGATAGTGCACATGTTAAAAATATCCCTATTCTAGTTTTGAGTAGTCAAAAGATTCATCATCATGAAGGTTGTTTCAAGAAGGTAGTTGAATACCTCTATGCTAGTTTTGAAGACTTTTATGATTTAGATGGACACTTGTCCAAGAAAACCTTCCATACCTCTATCCTTCTCTTCATTATTATAAAATTTAACTAGTTTTCATGCCTTGTGATGTGGCATTGTAACAATTTAACTTATTTTCTTCTCTCTCTTCTCACACATTCTATAATAGCAAGCCATTTTAGATTTTGTAATCTAATCCATATCTAGTATGATGAATCTTTGCTAGTTTTATATTGTAGTTTAACTTTTAAATAAGATATAAATTTTGGATTTGAGTTAAAAATCCATCTTTTCTAAGTGTGTGAAGTGTTGTATAGTGAAATGTTAAGTGATTAGTGTCTATCATTACTTTCTCTCAACCTTTTCATGTTTGATGCAAGTAGCCCTCTCTCTAATAGGTCACATGAAGTGTAGTTAGTGAAATTTTCCATATTAAGTGTAACCTAACCTATATTTCACTCACTTTTAGTATTTCAATGCATATCACCTCCATGTTTGATTTACTAATGTTAGAGCAATTTAATATTCTAGGTCTAGAGTTATGAGTCACGTCTTTTAGTGCAATTATATGGTGGTTTAGTGGAGATATTTTTGGTGTATCACCTCATTATAGTAGGTTATTTTAATGTCACTTAGATCCTTTTTCATCCAAATATATAGTTAGTGTAGGTGATAATAATTCAAATATCAATCTAGGGAGCTAACCCTTAAACATAGAGGTCTACCTTTACCATAGGCAACCCACAAGCCTAGAGGTATTCCAATGTTTCCCAAATATTAGATTAGGCTTGAAAAACCAAATATAGGGTGAAGTATTTTGTGAAAATATTTTTGGCACATCTAATGGCACCAATGTCCAAGAGAGTGGGAGGATTTTAATTGTGTCTTTCCTCTTATCAACTTTTAGAAGAATTTATGTGAGCACCGATGGAGACTTTGATTGAAATATTCTAGTTGTAAGAAACCTAGATATGTATTATTGAAGATCTTGATCAATTATTATGTTTTACTTAAATCATAAAGTTGATATGGATGGTTATGATTATAATACCTATTATCTACCTCCCTATAAACCTTTTTATGACCCATGTTATATCCTATAACAACCCTATCAAAGTTGGCATTTATATTATAAGCCATGGTAGCCCTATAATAATCCTAGTCCTTATCCATATGAACGTCATATTATTGAACAACCTTATAAATAAGTGCCTTCTTATAAACCCCAATATGACTCCTATCAACCTTATCATGATGAATATCAACCTCAAAATTATTCTTATTAGTCTTGTCATGAGGAATTAGATGACCTCATTAATTGGAGGTCAATATATTTTAAATAAAAATATGAATTCCTAGCTCAACAAACTAAAGTTGGACATAATCCCAACTATTAACCTCCTCCTCCTAATTCAATCCAATTTCATACCAAATCCTTATTGGCACTCAATCCAAGTTTTCTAGATAATGAAAAGGAGATGAGAACATAGGATGAAAAGTTTTATGTAATCCCTAACCATATCATAGAGTGGTTGAAAGGTCTTGTTCAAAAGTTTATGGATTTGTGAAATGAAGTTGAAAAAGAAAACCAATATCATATCAATGAGTAGTTGTACTTGGTAAGTAATTGTGGCCAATGCTCAATAGTAAATTAAGAATATGGGAGAACCGAGATTTTAAAAGAGATATTGAATCTATTAAAGATCCTTAAGAAGGCTATGAGAAAGGTGAAACTCTTGTTGAAGAGGGTGTCTTTCCTATTGACTAACCCAATTTATCTTTCCCTTATGAGTTCATTCAATAATCCTCCATTCCTAAACCCATTCATGAGCCCTTCATCACACGTCATACTCCCTCTATAGCCCATGAAACTATACATCAACCTCCCAACTCATCCCTTATTCAAGGAGAACCCACATTATGGGAAGTAAGCAAAGAAGACAAAACATAGCTTGTAGCTAACCTAGAAGATGACATTAGCATCTATGATGAAGATATCACCATAAGGACCTCCCTTGGTGAAGAAAAGTGTCATTAAATCTTCCTAGGTGGAGAGAAAGATATTTAAACTCATATTATAGTTATTCACAAAGAATTTTTTAAAGACATGAAAGAAGAGGTGTTTTAGAAGGATTCCATATCTATTAAGTTAGTTGATGTCTATGAAAAGGAGCAAGAACCTATACCATCTATTATCCAAGTTGAATATGTTGTTGGAAATGTTTTTTATTTTGAATCAAAACATGATAATTTTGTGATATTGATGGTATATGTGTTGTCATTGATGTCATGTGACATTGGTGATGACAAAGTGGTCTAGTAGGTCAGAGTGATGGGACATGGTGGTCTAATATACTTGGAGTAATGGTATACTTACAAATATGTGCATGGGTGTCTTGGGTGTATGTTTTTCTACTTGTTCCTAATTTTTTCTATGTTCAAGGGTTAAATTCATGTGTCTTTCATGAGGTATGTAGGTCAGGTTATGCCTTATAGGCTTGATCATGCATGGTTACCTATGGGGTTTCGAAGATTATGGGTTGTGTGACATGGGAAAGAGATCATTATGATTGGAATATACATGTTAGACATGTATAGGATTCTAAGAGGTTAGGTGTATTATTTAAAAGATGTGAAAAGTGTTCTACATGATAGCTTGGTTATTGGCCTAGTTGGCCTAAGTGGGCTAGTAAAGCTTTATAAAGGGTCAAAGAGTTTTTTTAGAGTGGTTAATCTTATATATGCATGGGAGATGATTATCTAGGAGTTTAAAAGTGAATTGACTAAGTTATATGTAAAATTTTGAATTAAAAAGTTAGAAAAAGGATTGTATGGCTTCAAGAGGTGATAGAAAGATGTCTAGTGAGCTCGAGAAAGACTTTCTTATGTTTTTTGACATGTGTAGGGTCTACATGGGAAGATTATATTTTTGGAGTAGTTGGGTAAGGTCACTACTAGTTTTTTATGGGTTAAAGGGCACAACTTTATGAATTATCTTTAAGAAGCTAAGGAGATTTTAAAGTACTAAAACCCTAGTCTTAGACCCAATTGGAAAGATCTTGCTTGTAGGTGCTCAAAACGATAGTGGAAGGTCAAGATGATAATTATAGATTGTAGATGAATTATTCAAATTTATAATAGAGTATTTTTGGTATCTTGATAGTGTGTGGGTCCCACAAAAATGGTGTTTTTAATAGTATTCTTGTTTTTAAGGAAGATTTATGAGAATGAGTAGATAATATAATGGATGATTGTTGAAGCTCAAGACTTGTCCTAGAAATCCATGAAATGTTTTATGAATATTCATCTTTATATTTCAAAGTTCTATAAGGTTAAATTTGACTAATCGATATGAAGGAAATGGTACTATAAGTGAGAAAGAGTGATCAAAGTGAAAAGAAGAATTAGAAGGCCTAATCAGTAAGTAAGAATGAGTATGAGCTCTTAGAGGTGATGTAGGGGATGTATTACATATATCCATGATAATATTATTACTCCTAGTCACTTGAAGATGATTGAATCATTGAATCATAGTTGACCATGATTGTTTTGCTAGCAAAAGTAGCTTATTTTGAATGATTGAGTTTGTTTATAGGGAAGATGATCAGATCAAGTGTTTATAATGGTTAGAGAGTGTTGAGGATTTCTTAAAGTACTTATATAGATATTTTGAATTTTTGACTAATCTTTATTTAGTAAAATATAGTCACATAATTGATTTATACTTCATCTGTGAGGTGTTTATGACATGAGCTCATGGTATGGTATAGAAATCTTGTGCAGAAGATCATGGTCAACCTTGGGGGACATTAATAATTCTTTATAATATGTTATAAAGAGATATGGCTGACAATAATTAATATTGGTATATAGACAAGCTGATTTATACCTTTTGGGTATGTGTATGAAGTTAGACAAGCAAGTGTGTGTGTTGATATTTAAAGACCTTGTGTGTAAAGGTTGTTGGGGGTCTAGGTGACCAATGTTTATATGACATTGATTAGAGAAAAATATCATTAGAATCAGCCTAATTGTTTTATTATTTTTATCATATTTATGACTGGATATTAGAATTTAAGTGAAAGATTTGTTAAGGGTGTTATTTCTTGTATTGCGGAGATATCTTGGTGTTGATGATGTGTGAAGTTGTAGAATAAAAAAAGAGTGTTCATATAGGGTTTATCAATAATATTTAGAAGCAATAAAATCTTAATAATTATTCATTGGATAGGTGTTGTGTTGGTTCTAAACATCTTAGATAAGTTGGTGTTTGTCAACTTTAGGGGTTGGTGCTCCTTATGGAATGGATTATTCACTAAAGCCTCATGTTTGTGATCATAATATATGACTATAGTCCATTATTTTGTAGACTTGAGAGTGGGTTTTCTCCCCCATGAGGGTTTCCCACATAAATATTATGTAATGGTTACATTCATGTTTGTTCTTTGATTCATCTATCTTGTATATTTATGTGATAGGTTAAGTATATTGAAGATTTGGGAATTGAATTGAATTATTATTAACCACTTATTCACCCCCTCCCATATTGGTGTGTACTTATATCAATTGGTATAAAAACTAGTCTTTTATTAGGCTTAAATATTGAAAGGTGATTCTAAGGTACAATGGAAAGTCAAAGAATGAAAGGTGGTTTGTCTTAAAAACAAGCTCCATTTTTTAATAGTTCAAACTATGATTTTTGGAGTTAAATAATGTATAATTTTATCATGAATCCAAGATTTGATGTTTGGCAAATCATTATTGATGGATATGTTATTCCTAGTAGTTTTCCTACTAGTGTTATTGATAAAAAACTATTTGAAATCAATTCAAATGATATGAATGGTATTTCTAGTGGTATATTAGAGACTAAGTTATCAAAGGTCATTCACTATCAAACATTTAAGGATCTATGGACTAAGTTGAAGATAGTCTATGAAGGAGACTCAAAGGTTAAGCTAGAAGAATTACAAACTTTTAGAAGATAGATTGAGAGTCTCAAAATAAAGGAGAATGATTTTTTGGCATCCCTCTTAAATAGAGTGGATGATGTGGTCAATATGATCAGGGGTCTTGGAGAAGATCTCAAAGAGGATGTTGTTATTTAAAGGGTCTTAAGATCTCTATCTTACAGGTTTGACTCTTAGGTATCTGCAATTGAGGAAATTCATGATCTTACACTAATGAATGTTGATGAGTTTTATCAATCTCTCACTACTTATGAAATGAGGATAAATGAAGACAATAATCCTATGAAGGATGTTTCTTTTAAGGTAGAGAACAAACATAAAAAAAGGAAGACATAAATTAAGGGATCTAAAGGTAAAGATGTTGTGTCAGATAATATATTTGATGATGATGATTTAATTATTTTGTTTTCAATCAAGTTGAATAATGGATTAGGTAAGTACAATGGTAAGCTTCCTTTTAAGTGATTCAATTATGGTGAATTAGGTGATTTCTCAATTAAATTTCCTCCCAAGCATAAGAAAGATAAGGATGAGGATCAAATAGAGGGTGAGAAAGGTTTTAGGTTTGATAGAAACAAGAGATCATTTAGGAAGTTTGATAATAAAAGGAAGTTTCATAAGGACAAAATGAGTATATACACAAAGATGGATGATAATGACTCAAAAGTAAGCTATGATAGTCAATATAATGACAACCATAATGAAAGTGAAGTTGAGGATGATGAATTCCTTTTCATGGAAATAAAATAAAATTATGAAGGGGATTTTTTATATCAAATTGAAGGAAACTAGAGTGGATTAGATGAAGAAGATGAGGAATAAAATTCAAACTATGAGAGTGAACTAAAAATTACTCTTGAATATTTGAAGATTGAAAGAAAGGTATGTAAAGGTTTGAAGGCTAATTTGAAAGACAATGAAGTTTAGTTCATTATTTGTGAGGCTAAGATAATTGAAGATAATAGGGAGCATGAAGGAGAAGTCATGTTCTTATATTCTAAATTAGAGTATATATCCTCAAGCCTAAAAGGTAAGGAATAAGTGTCTTCTAAGTGGATTATAGGAAAAAAAATTTTGAGTGATGAATTAGACAAAGCTTTGTGTAAGGCTAAGTCTTTTACCAAGTATGAAAAAATCACAAATGATCTTGACAGTCTATTGATGAATCAAAAGTCTTCAAGTGATAGAACTAGTCTAGTTTTCACTAAAAAGCCATTAGTAGTATCTCAAGTAAAGGATAAAATCATTGAATAGGAAAAGGAAAAACAAACAAAGACCAATACCCAAGTTGAGGTTGTTATATCCAACAAGGTAAGATAGCCTAATGCCATAAAACATTTGAATTCTAATGGATACTATCATATTTATCATGAGTTTGGTCATAAGGCCAAAGATTGCAAGATGAAGGGTAAGAGAATCAATCTGTCTAATCCTATGAATGAGATAAAATTATTCAAGTGTTTGGAGATGGGGCATTTAGCTAATCAATGTCCAAAGAGGATAAATCAAGGTGAGTCTACTCCTAAGAATGTAACATGTTTCAATTGTCAAAGAGCTAGTCAATTAAGTAAATTTTGTCAGTATGAAATAGGGATTATATGTTTTTAATGCAAGGGAGTTTATCATATTATTAAATTTTGTAAGCAAAAGGGAACTCTAAGTCAAGTCAAGACCAATCAGGGTCCATGTTTTCAAGAAAGAAAAGAAAAAGTTTTATACAGGCCTAAAGAAGAAAAGAGAGTTTAAGTTGATATATCTGTAGATCAGGATTGTGTATTTACAAAGGTGGAGAGTATGTATTTAATTGAAGAATTTTAATTATCTTCTCATGTTTTCAATGAAGAGATAAAATATAATGAAAAATTGAAGAAGGAAGACAAAGATAGTTTCAAGATGAGTATGGATCAATCTACAATTGTAAATGATTATATTTCTTATATAGATCAATCATTGCCAAATATTGAAAAGGTAAATTTAGTTGATAATATATATAAAGACATGGTGGCATTCTCATTTTTTTACTATTCAATTTTGAGAGAGGAGGAGAAAATTTCAAGAATAGAAGAGGTAGTCATAGACAAGTCAAAGAAGAAGAATAAGACTATGTTGATTAAGAAGGAAGAATAAAATGAGAAGATGTGGGCCACTCCAAGATTAAAACTATTCTAAATTAGTCTTGGGGGATTGGAGGTCTCTTTCTATGCTTCATAAGAGACTCCTATAAGTGAAGAAGAAAGAATGTTATTCAGGAGGTATGTTCAGGTCTCCTAGACCTAAAGTGCCTTTTGATCTAATTATGATGCTTTGATTAAGTGGTGATTTGAAGGACAAAGAATAAGTGGTTTGTATTAGTTCTTGATAAATATTTTCATAAGTCATTCTTAGGTGGTTTGATGTCTTGTTATGCTTAGATATGTGTTTTATGGTCAAAAGTCTGAGTTGACTATTTTGGTAGTGATGGCTACCTAGAAGGTGCCAATATATTACTTAAAATGTTCCAAGGTGGATAAAAGGTATCTAATAGATGATTAACGTTGTTTTTTTCATGTTAAATAAGGTTAGATAGATTGGATATTCTCCTAATATGACTAGGTGTGATTTTAACCATTTGGTCAAGGTGCCTGCTATAGATGATGACTCTATATGCCTAAAATGCTTGGTTTCAAGGGTCACTTGAAAAATGAATAATTTTAATTAAGTAATTTTTTCTTAAGAAGGTTTTCACATGTGTTTAATACATGTTATAGGTGGTTTCATAGGTAGATGAATGATTTTGTGCTAGGTGGAGCATTTTGAGTGGTCACTGGCTTCTCTTCTCAAGAACATGCATATGGTGGCATAAAATAAGCCATGGTTAAAAAATGTGTGGAGGATTGAAATTTGGAATTAAAGTGAGTTTTGATGGTCTCCAAGTGTGGTATATATATCAGGTGTCTACATTGATTGGAGGTTAACTTTTGACCAACTATTACTTTGAAGGCCTAGTGATTTGGGCATGTTTGGAAAAAGTGGTCAAACTTTGGAGTTGGAGGTTGGAATATTAAAAATAATTTTAATGGGACAAATGGGTATATAAATTATCTTTTATAGTGGTCTTAAATTAAGTATATTTCTTTTTATTCAAGTTTTAGCCCACTAGGAGGCTTAATTGGCTAGTAAGCTAAAGAAGGAAGTATGCTACAGAGTATGAATTGGAGGCTCTTTATTGGCATGATTAAGGGGTAATAATAGTGGTATTAAACTATGAATTTTCATGTCTTTAAGTTATAAATACAAAGATATATGAGGTCTGCAGTGGCTAGATAGGGCTGTAAGGGATCTAAGTAGGCCTAGTGAAGAAAATGAAGAATTTTTTGCAAGTTTTAAAAATAAGAATCAATTTGTTAGTTATAGATGAGTATTTTGGTCTATTTTAAGCATGATTTAGGTATGGTGGTGTGATTAAAGTACTCTTGGTGGTCTATAGGGTACCTTGAGTGTAAAGGTATGTGAGCTTGCATAGTGCTTTGGTACTTATGTTGGTGTTTGAGTTGATGGTAGTTGTTCTTGGAGGTCTTATATGTTTTAATGGGTTGTGTATACTAAGGAATAACCTTCAAAATAAATCAAGATCCTAGGGGGAGCTATGTTTCCTTTCAAATTAGTGACAAGTCCAAGGATCTTGATGGTTTAAGAGTAGTTCTAAGTGACAACATATTCCAAGGGGGCATTGTGGCTTTTTGAGGTCTGAATGGTCTATTTATAGAATATTTCTTATAGGTGAGCATGTTTTCATGAGTTTCTTATAACTCATTTGCTTATTTTTTATGGTTCCTACTATTGAAGGGAGTCCACTTTATCATTTTGGAAAAGGGAAGAGAGAAAATGAGTGTTTCCATCAAATAAAAAGGGGGATATTATTGGGATATGAATGTTAGATGTGTTATCATTAATGTCAAGTGGTATTAGTGATGACAAAGTGGTATAACAGGTCAAAGTGATGGAGCATGGTGGTCTAATATACTTGGATCAATGTGATACTTGCAAGGATGTGCATGGGTGTCCTAGGTGGATGTTTTTCAATTTTTTCTTAATGTGTTCTATGCTGAAGGGTTGACTCATGTGGACTTCATGAGGTATGCAGGTCAGTTTATGCCTTTTAGGCTTGATCATACATGGTTGCCTATGGGGTTTTGAGAACTATGGATTGTGTGGCGTGGTAATGATATCCATATACTCTAAACATACATGTTAGACATGTATATGGTGCTAATATGTTAGGTGTATGGTTTTAAAGAGGTGACAAGTGTTTTGCATGATAGTTTGGCTATTGGCCTAATTGGTCTAAGAGGGCTAATCAAGCTTTGTGAATGGTAGAAGAGTGTTTCTACAATGGTTAAGCTTATATCTACATGGGAGATTATTACATAGGATTTTTCAAGTTAATTGACCAATTTAGAGGTCAAAGGTTGAAGTAAAAAGTCAAAAAAAGGATTAGATCGCTTTAAGAGGTGCTAGAAAGATGTCTAGTGAGCTTGAGAAGGATTTTTTTATGTTTTTTGGCATGTGAAAGTTATTAATGGTAATATTATATTTTTGGAGTAGTTTTGGAAGTTCCCTAAGAATTTTTTATAAGAATTTTTTTATGGGTTAAGGTGTGCAAATTTATGAGCGATCATTAAGAAGCTAAGCAGGTTTTTGAGTATTAAAACCCTAGTCTTAGACCTGATTGGAAAGATCTTTATTTTAGGTGGTAAAAATGATATTTTAAGCTCAAGATGATTATTATAAGTTTTATATTACTTCTTCAAGTTTTTTATAAAGTATTTTCTATCTCTTGATAGTGTGTGGGTCCTATATAAAATGGGTTGTTAATAGTCTTCTCATTTTTAAGTAAGATTTATGAAAAAGACTAGATGATCTAATGGATGATTTTTGAATATTATAACTTATACCAAACATACATGAAATTTTTTATGAATATTCATCCTTTTGTGTCAAAGTTCTATAAGGTTAATTTTGACTAGTCGATATGAAGGAAATGTTACCATAAGTGAGAAAGAGCGCTCTTAGTGAAAAGAGGAATTGGAAGGCCTAATCAGTGAGTAATAATGGGTATAATATCTTGGATGTTATTTATGGGATGTATTACCTCTATTAATAATATTATTATTGTTCTTAGTCACTTGGAGATGATTGAATGGTTGATTCATAGTTGACCATGATGGTTTTGCTAGCAAAAGGAACCTATATTGGATGATTGAGTTTGTCTATAGGGTAGATGGTGAGATCAAGTGTTTTTATGGTTAGAGAGTGTTGAGGACTTATTAAAATACTTATATACAGATTTTTAATATTTTACTAATCTTTATTTAGTCAAATATAGTCACACAATTGGTGATGTACTTCATTTGTGAGGTGTTTGTGACATGAGCTTAGGGTATTGTATAGAAAGCTTGTGTAGAATATCATGGCCAACCTTGGGGGACATGAATAATTATTCCTTATATTTTTAAAAGAGATATGGCTGACCATAGTTAATATTTGTATATATACAAAGTGATTTATGCCTTTTGGGTGTGTGTATGAAGTTAGACAAATAACTATGTGTGTTGATATTTAAAGAACTTGTGTGAAGGTTTTTTGGGGTCTTGGTGACCAATGTTTGTATGATATTTATTAGATAATAATTTAATTATACTCATCATATTTTTCTGATTATATTGACTGTTTTTATCATATTTATGAGTGCATCTTGGAATATAAGTGGAATATTTGTAAATGGGGTTATTGCTTGTATTGAGGAGATAGCTTGGTTTTGATGACTTATGTGAAGTTGTAGACTTGAAGAAGAGTTTTAATATAGGGTTTATCAATAATATTTATAAGCAATTAGATTTTAATAATTATTCATTGGATAGGTGTTTTGTTAGAGCTCAACATCCTAGGCAAATTGGTGTTTGTCAACTTTAGGGGTTGGTGCTCCTTATGAAGTGGGTGCTTCACTAAAGTCTACTATTTATGATCATCAAATAAGATTTTAGTCCGTTATTTTTTATAATTTAGAGTGTTTTTTCTCCCCCATGAGGGTTTACCACATAAATATTGTGTAATGGTTACATTCATGTTTGTTCTTTAATTCATCTATCTTACATATTGATGTGATTGGTTAAGTAGATTGAAAAGCTGGGAATTGAATTGGATTATTATTAACCACTGATTCACCCCCCACCCCCCACCCCCCCACACCACCCCCCCTCCCCCATATTAGTGGCATGTACTTATATTAGATAACTCCCAAGGTATCAAGTTTGTTGAAGTGGTAGTTAATAAAATTATAGATGATAAGGAGTCTGTTTCCATTCAAGGCACTATTTAAGTTGCTTTAGCTCTTGGTGGCGTACCCTAAAAATAAGATCTTATGACATCCAAAATTACTTAATTTACAATCATATTTTAATTTTATGAATTACCCAAGGATGAAGAAGATAAAATTCAAAGAGGTGTTGGTTCTCCAAGAGAACAAGAGCAAGGATGATTAGTAGCAGTAGATGAGGCTTTTCAAAGAACGTTGAAAAATTATGGATCAAGTGCATGATAAGATTGAGAAAACAATTTCCATGGAGGATGATTATCTAAATTGGATGGAATATAAAAATCTCTTTGATTATGCTGAGTAACTTGTAGTTGGTGATCAATTTGATCTCTCTCAAAGTACCATGAAAATCAAGAAGGTATCTTTTGTTGAAGCACCATGAGAAGTTTTAACTAAGGAGTCTCATAAAAAGGTTGAATATGTAAAAATTAAAGAATATTTCACCTTCATATGTGTTATAGTTTTAAATAACTTTATTTCATTAAGGATCATGCCAAAAATATTGTCAAACATCATGAAGGAGTTAGAGATACAAATGCCAAGGCCTAAAAGGTAATATGTCTCATTCACTCCTTCATTTAATAGAAAAATAAATTTTTCAAGATTCCTATTTTATTCAAGATAAAGAGATTCATTTAGGTTATTTTTTGTTTAATTTAGTTGGTTTATGTTTGTTATGTGTCTACCATAAGTGCTCATGAGTGCACAATATATTTGCTTGCTCGTCTAGTCATGTGTCTCTTTATTTATTATCTTGTGTGTTTGGCATCTCTTAGTGTTAGTTTAGAGTAAATTAAATGTTCAATAAGTGAATAGGTGAATCCATAACCCAATGGATAGGATAAGGCTACTGGTCTTTGGCTTAACTAGCTTGCCACCCCTAGAAAATCACCCAAAATTTTGATTAATTTGACCACATTCAAATTAGGTCAACCCCCTATATATTAAATTTTTTTATAGGGGTATAATATGGTTTAAATTTTTTATCATGGTCTTAATAAGATCACTTAAAGCTTTTTTAGCCTTGGTCATGTTTGTTATTTACCCTTAGTGTCAGTTTATGTCATCTTATGCCATTTTTGGGTCATTGATTAAAGTTGTATGGTTTCCATAGGAAGAAAAGTGTATAAAATGTAATATAATGTGTATGATGCTATAAAATTTTATTTTTTATCTATATAATTGAAATTTATAGGTTTAAACATTTAAAAAATATATCTCTTACAAAAAAGGAGTTTTTTGAGGTTGTACAGCCTATGCAATAGTTTGGGCATGTGTGAATACTTCAACAATATCCACTTAGATTATCAAAACTCATTTACACATTAAATTAGATTTTATAGGTATAGAAATGGAAAAAAACTAGTTTACCTTTTTCATCTCTCTCTCATGCATAGTCAAACAGGTCATCAGGTTTTATACTAGTATGGATAGGTCAGGCATAGTTAAGGGAAATGGTTTTCATGGACTAAATTAATATATTTTTACTCTCACTCTATGGTCATAGTTTTTAGTTTGGTGTATTATACTTCACTAATCATCTTAAATAATGTTACTACCTCAAAACTCATTACACATTCTTATCGCCTACAAGTTTTCTCATTTTGTTGTATGGTTTGATGATTCTAAGCATTATGTGTTTTTTGGTAGATCATGATATCCATTCTCATTTTGTCTTCAACTTAGTTTCCACATGTGTGAAGGATTTTTCATAAATATATCATTATGATAATAGATATTCCATATACATGTTGTAGACTTGTGTTTCACCTTCCATAGTTCCTTTTCATGTAGGTGGATTCAAAATAAAGATTGAATACTAGAATTCAACATATAATAATGGTGATCAATTATTATTTAAAGGTATAATCTCAAGACTATCTTTGATTAGATTGAAAGGACTAAAAAACATGCCATAATTAGTTTTCCTACAACAATCACCTATAGCTAGAGGAGAAGAAGCCTTGACTAGTCATGTTAGATAATAGAGGATATTTCAACATTTTGATAAGTCTCCACAGGTGGAGATGACAATATTGAGCTATTTCAAAGATTATAATTTGGTTGTGAGAACCAAATTAGCACACATAGTCATATATCATGTCTTCACCTACAGACAATCCATAATGATACCTACAAGTAGGTCCAATAGAGTCAAGAAAATATTGAATAGTAAGCGTTTAAACTTATTTTAAACCTTCATCAAGGTTTTGGAGAATTGAGAAGGCCATTATGACAATGTTAATGGAAATTAATGAGGGCAAACTTGATCTCCAAGTTTTTAATTTGAGAAAATTTCAAGAGAGACATATTACCTTAGTCTCTCTAAATCAAGTTTTTGTCTATTCTCACTATAATCTTATGATGATAAATTGGAGGTCTATACTAGTCTAAATTTTTACATCATGTATCCCAAGTATAGGGTAAATGTCTTGACATAGAATATTGATTGATTGGTCATGAAAAGGTAGCGTTAATAGGTTTAAATTTCAAGAAATATTTTACTATAGATTATCAAGCATCTATAGTGCTTTATACTTAAATGATATTTCAATGAAATATGACACATGGAAACATGGCCTACAAATAAGGTGGCCTAATTTGAGTAAAATATGGTGATATAACCCCAATAGTAGTCAAATAAGTTGATTTTTAATGCTCAAGCCTTATGAACATCTACATTAATCCATTTTCATAGGGTAAGTGTCTACAATCTATCTAGAAACACATGGTGTATTGGTGATGGGAGTCTAAATCATAGTCTACATGTTCATAGTTATTCATGCAAGTTGGAACTAATTGAATGAGATAGAGATCAATCTAATGAGTTGGAGGAAAATTATAATAAATAGGTAATCTCCTAAAAGGTTCCCTTTTTCTCTCAAAATGTCACCTATAGTCTAGCTATAGACTGGTAGTATACCATAGTAGGTAATTTGGGTGTTGACATTGCCATATGGCATGACGTGAACATGCCCAACTATGAAATAATCTAAGATGACTTAAAAGAAGACCCAAGCATGAGAAAAAATGTTTCAAAATGGAGAGACACCAGAATTAATTCCATTTTCCTATGTGAGTAACATAGTTGGAAAGTATGAACATTATCCTAAGCTATTGGAAAATATAGTTTGAAAGTTGGTAGAAGGGAAGAATAGATAGATCATACTAGAACCACTTTGACAGTTGTAAGGACATATCAAAAAGTGTTATTAATAAGTAATATCCTAACCTATAGTCATAATCTAATATTATCAGGCTAAATTAATTTTTATGTGTTATCAATGATGTCCTTATGGTGTCTAAGAGTGTCCATGCATTGATATGTATGCATGGTTCTCAATGACAAAGTGTCCTTTAGTTTTCATGCATGGATATTACCATGTTTTATTTTATATTTAAGGTGATGGATGTTGGTGATGTGTTAAAAATGTTTGAGGTATCATATCATGGTGCAATAATTCTTTTTATACTTGTGGAATTGAAAGGAATCCATTGGAATAATTTTGTGAATGTCTAGGTTATCCTAGTCATCTTGGTATAACTTCCTAAGTATGAAGATTGATGACATCAATATTCACATGTTTAAAGGTGTAAAAATAAAGTGGTCACATGTATTTGTTCATATTTTTTCCTAAATCATGTGTTTAAAATTTTAGGTCTTGAAATGATTGATATAAAAAGTTATGGTAGTGTAAATTTGGTCTCCCAAGTAGATTTCACTAGTTTCCATAGTCAAATTTGCATCAAAAAGTGACCATTGGAACTCAAATATTTGAATTTACAAAGTAAAACTAGTTTGAAATCTTTCATTCATAAAATTTTATGATGGATGAATTTGATGGTGGTATAAAAATATAACTGGTATAGAAATTTCATCAAATATGATTTGGAGGTTTGATTAGATGTACACTTGTATTTAATGTGGTCTAAAGTTGACTGACAGTTTGACTTTCTTCTACAAGTGAATCGAGAAGGATGTTTTAGTTTATCTTGATTGTGTTTGGATATTTAAAGGATAATTATCTATTTAAGAGTGTTTTAAACTCCATGAGGATCATTTTTATGGATTTTATAGGTTTGACCAATCCATATTCATTATGAACAATTACTTACAAGTTGACTATTGGCTCATCCATGGTGTTTTCATATACAAGGCAAATGATTGATAGGTTTTGCATATGCATATGTGTGTAGTGATGAATTTAATCACTTGAATATATATTAAGGGTCATATGGTGAGGACTTATGTGCTTTTAAGTTACCTTATGTTCCTAATTTTTCTTGGTGAAGTGTTAAAAGTTTGAATAGGTTTTCATGGACCTATAAGGGATTCTTAGGCCTGATTGAAAGATGTTACTACTTAAGGGTAATCTATAAAATCTATTGATGACTTATGTAGCTGAAATTTATCCTATTATAAGTGTGATAGAATCCTTAAGAGTTAAGGTATGACTTATAGTTGACCAAAAAGATGGTGATCATGAGGGTTCTATAAAGAGCATAAAAAATATGAAGGTTTCTAGAGTTGAAAAGTGAAAAAAAAAAGTGTGAGAGTGCTTGGTGGATATATTGAAGATTAAAGTAGTGTAAGGAATAAGTGTGACCTATAGGTCATTTTTTTGATGTTATAATAGTGTTATTACAAGGTTCAATATTGAGGATGAGCAAAGAGGTGTAGAGTGATCCAAAAAGTTGTTTTAGATGCATTACTTGTGTGTGAAGGCTTGAGTAAGATTAAAGGGTTGAAGATAGTTGATATTCACTATTTATCTATTATATTTAAATTTAATCATATCTCTGGAGGTGTTTATATTAGAAGGTGTTATGTGGGTGCTCACTCTAGGAAAAGTAGGTGATTGTTCATGCTTAGGGGTTGGTGCTCCTTGTGAAGTGGGTGCTTCACTAAAGTCTCTTTTTTGTAAATTTCTTATAGGATTACAGTCCACTTGTTTGTATATTTTAGGGTGGGTTTTAGCCCCCATGAGGGTTTCACACATAATGGATGTGTATGTGTGTTCATCTTACATAGTTTCCTTTATTTTTTACAATAATTGGTTTATGTGATTCATGAATGATTTTATTGAGTGGATAAGAGTTTGAATTTTTTGAATTAGAATTGAATTTATTTCATCATTGATTAACCCTCCCCCCTCTTAGTGATTGTGTGTATAAAAATTGGTATTAGATCTATACCTTATTTTCAAGTTTAACCACTTGAAGTTAATCAAAGGTATAATAGGTAGTCATCAAATGCTACGTGGTTTATCTAATAATAAATAACCACTATTAAATGGTTCCAAATTCTATTTTTGGAGTGCAAGGATGAAGACATACATCATGTCTCTAGATTTTTATATTTAGAAATATATTATGGATGGGTATTCTACACCCCTTATTCTTCCAACTAGTGTAGTTGACAAGAAGTTGAGTGAAAATAATTCTAAAGATATGAATGATATAATTTGTGGCCTATCATAAGTTGAGTTCACCAAGGTAATCCATTGAAAATATTACAAGTAAATCTATGACAAATTGTATATTATCTATAAATGGGATTCAAAGGTTAAGTTGGTCAAATTATAGACCTATTGAAGATAATTTGAGGGCATCAAAATGAAGTATGAAGTTACTATGACATCCTATATTCTAAGGGTTAATGAGGTGGTGAACATGATCAAGGGTCATGGAGAGGAGATTAAAGAAGCTACTATAATACAAAAAGTATTAAGGTCTCTCACCTTTATGTCTAATTCAAAAATTTCTACTATGAAATAAATTCATGATCTCACCAAGATGAAGATGGATGAATTACATGACATCCTTACTAACTATGAGATGAGATTAAATGAATAAAAACCACCAAAGAAAGAAGAAGCCTTCTAGGAAATTAAGGAGACAAGAGGAAAGAAGAGCAAGTTAAGCCTTGAAGACTTTTATCTTAATGGAGATCAACTTTAAGCCATGATTGTAATAAAATTAAAATGTAGGATTAGGTAAATATGAAGCTAATATTAATTTTAAATGTTTTTCATGTGGTAATGTTTGTCATTTTGTAACTAAGTGATCAAATAGGAGCAATTTTGAACACAAGGAAGCTCATAAAAAATATCATGAGGATGAGCACAAGAAATATGAGGGTTCTGATAAGTACAAAAATTTCTTCAATAGGAGAAATTACAAGGAGTCATACAAAGGTAGTAAGATCCTTTACCATGAATAAGATAGTAACTTATCTACTAAATAAAAATTAAACACATCAAATAGTGATGATTCATCTCACGATGAGGACAAGGAAACATTGTTCATGTCTCTTGGGGATGATGAAGGGGAATGTTCTTTAGGTAGAGATATCTTTGGTGGAGATAGCTCAAAGGTGTAAGATGATAAATTCACTCTTGAATACAAAAATCTGAATACCTTAGAAGAGTTGAAGCTTCTACAAGGCAAGAACAAAAACTAATCATCCTTGATTAATACTTATGAGGAGTAAATTTGTTTCCTTGAAGAAAGGATGAGAAATGAAGTCCAAGAGCATGATGAGATCACTCAACATCTTGAAATTTATGTTTTTACCCTTGTCAAATAGGTAAAGAGTAAGGATGAAGAATGTGTTAAATACAAATAAGAGATGGAGTGTTTGTAGATCATACTAGATGAGTTTATGAGAAATCTTGAAACATATCAAAATTTTGAGGAAATTATAGTTTATCTTAATGACCTATTGAGTAGTCAAAAGATATCAAATAAAAAGTCAAGCCTAGGGTTATATGAAGATGTTTAAAAGGATAGGAAGATTGAGAAGACAATGATGATAGATTAGGAGAGTAATCATGCTAAGGAGAGTGATATTAAATACAAGAAGAATGACAATATGAATAAGAAGGATAAAATCAAAATATACAAAATTTTAAATCACTTCAAGCAACCCTATGCATTAAGCTATGATAACTCCTTCAATGGTTGTTATTATTATTATATTATTATTATTATTATTATTATTATTGTCATCAATTTGGACATAAGATCATTGATTGTAAGATAAAATCTCCTAGTAATAGATTTGCATGGAATTATGAGAAGATAATGACAATCATGAAGAATATCATCACTCAAGATAGGTAATTGGTACACAAGGAAATCATGACATAGTTTTCTATAGGTGTCAATAAATTAATCATATTTCAAGGTCTTGCAATGCCTTCATCAGAAAATCATATGATCAAGTGTATGAATGGGATAATGAATCTTTAAGGAGTCATCATATGGTCCACACATAAGGTATGTAAAATCAAATAAACATCATTTTTTTCAAGTGTCAAGATATAGGTCACATAGTATGTTTCTACAAGTATGGTCAAAATTCTACTTCTAAGAATAACCATCATAACATGAAGAAAATGAGCCATAACAAATGGAAAACCAAGGTGGTGAATGAAAAATTGGTTCAAAATGGAATATTTATAATGACATAATAAGGTACAATCTCAATTATCAAATATAAAACCTTATCTACCTAAGGGGACAATAAGATCAAGCAAGATTCCGAGTAAAAAAGAAATAATGAAGTTAAGAACCTAGTCAAAGTCAATTTGATGATGAGGCAAGATTGCAAGTCAAGTGAGAACTTGGAGACATGGGAGTATCCTAAGTTTTGGGAAATTTAGTTCCTCTATGACAAGTGGTTGTCTCTACCTATTATTCTTATTAGACATCTTTCATATGTAGAAGCAAGTGTGTGTGCTCTAGTGATGAACAAAGTACAGAGGTATGTAGAGTTATTGATTGGTATTTAAGACCAATGTTATTTTGGTATATAATAGATGATATTATGTTAATAATATTTGTGTTGATAATTAAAAGGTAATTGCTTAAGTGATGGCAACAAGTTCATAATCTTTCTTTATATGTTTGTGATAAAAAGCTTCAAGAAATATGTTCAAGGACATTGGTCCTAAACGCATGTTTTAGTCAAACTGTGATGCTTTTTTTAGAAGGTCAAATCATGAATAATGAAGGTAAGGTTGATATTGAGAGTGGAGAGGAATTTTAAAAGTGTATTACATGATTTCATATATGATTAGCTATGTAAAAGAGTCATTCATGACCCTTTTTTCAATTTGACCATTTTATCCAGTGTTTATTACCTAGTTTATGTTCATCTTATAAAATTGATGAATTTGAGGCTATGAAGGTAAATAATGGTAGATACCACATATATTTGATGTGTACATGTGTAAAATGTATTGATGATATGTTAGAAGGCTTCTATTATAATTCTAAGGTGTTTTTAAATAGCGACTACTATGTACACATGGTTGTATGCACAATATGACTCATTCTAGGTGTTAAATGAATATTGGTGAGTGTTCAAGATAAATTTTTGGAATAAAAATGGTATTGATATCATACAAGTATGATATAGATGGTTTCAATATTTGAATATCTTTTTGTAGACATCCAATTACTAACACCATTTGTGTTGAAATTATCAATCTTACTCAAATTGCACTTGAATGCACATTTTAGGTCAAAATACATAAAATGCACTAAATGGTTCAAAATTTTCATTTAAAAGTGAAAATTTAGGTTGAAGTATCCATAAATAGGGAAATAAATTTTATGGTTCAGCTAACTTTGATCAGATCATTTTGAGTCAAAATGACCATTTCACCATTTAGTGCTCTATATCACTCTTTTCTTCTAATTCATTAGTACCCATCATGTACATTTATCATTTGGTGTTGGCCACATCTTGAATGGGAATAAAGTTATAACACATCTAACATGACCTTATAATTCTTCCCAAGTTAAATTATAACTCAGTAATATGACTTTTTGACCATTTTGATTAATTGAGGATGAATCTCCAAATAATTGCACAAATGTTGATTAGACTTGTTTAAGGCTAATTAATCCAGATCAAGAGCTTAAGTGGATTTCCCATGATAGTTTTTGAATATTTCATTTTGAATATTGATTCTTATTATCTGCATCACCTAGTGACATCATCTATGGGGTGGCATCCATCAAGCCATAAGTACATAAAATATCAGGATTATGGGTCACCCATACATAATTAATGCCTCCCATGCCTCTTTAATGATTATTTATCTTGAGAATATTTATGTACTTAATTTTGAATATTAGGATTATCCATGGCCATACATTTCAATCTTGAGATGGATGGTCATGGTTGATCCTGACCAATCTTAAAAATTTATAAATAGAGAGGCCATGAACATAATTTCTAAGCTATTTTGGTGCAATGTTATTATGCTTAAATACCTTCAAATCTTAAATATTGCAAAGTTATAATGATAGTTTATTTCCATAAAGTTTCATTGATAGGCTAGTTTAGTGATTTATAATCAATATCTTAGGTTTTATGGAGTGTTCTTGAGGCATTGGAGGAGCTTACCACCATTGTTGATAAAGACAAGGATGCTTGATCAAGGGGGAACATGTTTTTGAGTCACATGGGTATGGTGAATCCATTTAGGAAGGTAATATGGTGTTGTTTGCTTTCATTTGTTTCTTATTATTATTTCTAATTCTCATAAGAATAGATAGGCTTGGTTAGTTAGTTATTTATGCATGTTTCATTGTTTACAAACTAATGCTTTACTAACTTGGTTTGTAATCTTCTCTACATCTGGGCATGCCCGATGTGAATAGATGCATCTCACACCTAAAGGAGATCCTTTTGCAACTTTAAAATATTTATTTGAGCTCTTAATAACTAATGTTCATGGTAATAAATAAAATTTTTCACTATGTTTTTTATAAAAGCACAGACCTGAGAGCTACTTTTTCAAAGTTCATTGTTTCAAACTCAAAATAACTTCAAAGCTAAGAGACATGCTGAAATTTTTTCTATAGGACCAAGATTTTGCTTTGATAAAAATATGTTTAAATCACCTCTTTCATGCTTTAAAATTGATTAGGAACCCTTTTTTTTTGGTGTTTAACAAAGGACTTAGTTGTTTTGGTGAATGCAAAATTTTCAACTAAGATCAAAAGGTGAAATGAACACCACCAAATATTTTATTTGGGTTTAAAATTGAACACACTTGTCAATTTTTGTTTTCAATAGTTGTTTAATCAAATCATGTTTGACAAAAAGAGGTATGTTATGTGTTTTCTCTTTCATTTGTCCTCTATAGGGAACCCTTAGAATCAAAAGTAACATTCCTATTACAAATAGCCTCGTCCAAGGCTTAGAAAGAAAGTCATCTAAAGAAATCTCTAAAAACTTAGCAAAGTTTGGGTGAACTTGAAAATGACCCTAAAGTCTTTCTAATTGTATGCTATCTTAATTTTCATGCAAACTTAGCTTGTGAGGGGGACATCATTACCTCTCATGAGTTCTTCAGGGAAGCTTTGACCTGGGGTTTCACCTACTAACATTGACTTCCTTTAGCTCCTTTGGAGTTGCACATGGGACGTATTTGCATTTGGAGATCATACTACACTGAGTGAATAATAGGATGTAGTGGTTGTAAAAGTGACTAGATCTTTTCACAACTAACCAATGTCATCGTCACCCAAAATCCATGATTTTCTTTTTCATTGTTTAATGTGAAAGTCAATGTGTAATTGAATCCCTAGAATGTTTGAAAATTGGTAGTTTATTCAACCCCATTTTTCCATACCCTTGCTAGGATTTGGATGATTATACTTAGTGTATTTTGGTCATTTTTTCTTGGTATGATTTGAGTAAAAAACTTATTTATTTGTTCATAATCCATGTCAAAAATAATGTATTTGAGTTTTGAAGGGTAGAGTTATGCTGCCCAAATCATGACAATTTTTTTTACCTTTGACTCTTTGAAACATAACAATTGACTACATCATTTTATAATGTTTATGCCATTAGGCTACTCAATTTATTTCAAGACTTATTTACCATTGTATCAAAACCATTTGTTTCAAACTATTTTATGTATACCATTTGGACCTTTGTCTTGTACCATCATACTATCTGATCTTGTCTAGCTTGTTTGGTCTAATCCTAGCCTTCAACATTGTATTTTTAATTAACCTTGTTAAGTTTGGATCCAAACATTGATTGATTTCTATTTAGGCCTCAATTCATGGGGTTGGTACATAGATATTTTTCTTTTGGGTTGCATAACTTTGGTTAAATGATTACCCAATTTTGAACACTATTGATTGCTTGTTTGTTTGAGTGCTTATCCTCATCAGTTTTTGTGACTTTGTTTGGGAAAACACAACCTTTATTTAAAAAACTTTGATGTTAGACATTTAATGTTAGTTTATTTACCAAATCTTGGCACAAAATACTTTTTAGATGTAGTGCTACCCCAAGTTAAACCAATTTTGAACCATTTATACTTTGGATCATTTTTTAGGGTTTGTAGAATTTTAAGTCTTTTTGTTTTTGAAGATTTCTTTATTAAATGTAGATATGTCTAGATACACTTATGGTGCAGTCATGGCTACACCAACTTATGATAGAATGGCAACACAAAATAAATTATAACTTTAGTCAAGACCCCTATGATGATAATATGGTTTGTGAGATAGATTTTTATCCACCTCACAAAAATTATTCATGGGAACATAGTCAAGATCCAACTTATGATCTGAATCATGATAGGAGTGATTAGGTTTATCAAGAAGACTTAGATGCTTTGGCTTGTGTAAGTAATCAAACTCCACAACATACCAAGGTTACCATTTTAAGACCTCCTCCTTTGGTTTACATGAGAAACCAAACTAAGAAGTGTCTAGTCGTTACCATTTTAAGACCTCCTCCTTTGGTTTGCATGAGAAACCAAACTAAAAAGCATCTAGTTTTTACCATTCTTTGTCCATCACCAATTTTTGATGAACCTATTATTGAAAAACCTCCATTTGATGAACCAATTATTTTTGATCCCTTCTTCAATAGTCTAATCTTTGGAGAGTGCATTATTGAACCACAAACCATTATTCCCGTTAAACTAAATTTGTCCTACATTATAAATTATGTGTCAACCTTTGATCCTAAACAAGAACCATTACCTCTTCAAAATCCATATTTTAAGGATAAAATTGTGTTCAAAATTGATCTTTTTCAACTAATTATGAACCAAAACTAAAATGTTATTATTAAAACACCCATTTGTGACAAGATAAACTATCATAAGTTACCTACTCATATATCACCTATTTTTATAGAGCCTCATCTCCTTGACAAGTTAGTCTTAGTAGAGTTTTCTCTTGATATTTTCCCAGTCATTGAGGAGTATCACTTTGATAGATATAATTTTTTCAAGACATCCCTTGAGCGGTTCCCTCTCTTTGAATGGATTCACTTGGATGAGTTAGTCTATGTTGAACCCTTCCAAGATGAATCAATTTTTATTGAGCCCATTATGCCATTATATACTATTACTTATCAAAAATTTAACATTCAATAGAACATTATCAGAATAACCATATTAGATGAAGAATCAATATTAGAGTCAGGGTCCTTTTTTGAACCAACAATGGATTTAACATTAGAAATAAACTCAACATTAGTTATGACATTAGATTCAGAGTCCTTTACTTTGGAATCAGAGTTAGAAATAGATTATTGTATTGGTTGTTATAACATTCGTTACAATTACTTTATAGATTAATTTAAATATATTTATGATCCTTAGATAGTTTTTGAGGATGATTACTTTAACATCGACACAAGTTCCCCTAGTATCTTCTATGAGGATTGTGTTTCCTTTCACCATCCCATTATTACCAACCAACATAGACATTATATTAACATTCCACCTCCCATAAGTGATGACTAAGAATGATATAATCACACTCTATTAAACTACATCTATGATGACATAGCAATTAAAGAAGAACAAGGAGGCCAAGACCACATTTATTTAGAAGAAGAACAATCTCCTAGTGAAAAATTTTCAAAAGCGCTAGGGGAGAAGCAAAGATCAAAATCAACATCTTCTAGTAACATATTTTTGAAGGCACTAGAAGACAATCAAATTTAAATGTTAACATCTCTTTGTGAGACCTTCTCAGACGTGATATGGGATGATCAAAACAAATTCATTGGTGAAAACTTCATTCAGGTACCAATAGCTAAAAATAAAAGTTATTCCTTATTTATTGAAGATAAAATCAAAGATCAAATCAAAATAACTTCCTATCTAGAACCTAATTAGATGGTAGGTACTCTCAAGATCATGTAATAAAACAATCTGATGGTCTTATCAAGAGCATATTTATATGTCTTTGGCCCCACCACAACCAAAATTATGTTGAATCCAACATCAATGATATTACATGTGACTAAAAGTTCTAATCTTCATTTATTCCCCCCCCCCATTATACATTCCATTATTACTCACTTATTTATTACCCACTTATCTCATTTATCCTACCATTACTTACCATCACCGGTAGCACTTTCATTTATCAAGGTTATAAGGATATCTTGCCTCAATGTTTGAAGGAAATAAAATAAAAAATTTATGAAGATCATGGACACATTATTGAGATCCAGATCAACAAGTTCTTAACAAAGCAGTTGTTCTGAAAGGGTGTTAGATAAAAACCTATATAGCTGATCATTTTTTGGTCTCACATATTGAATGGGATGTGCATCTCCTTGTCAGTAGAGCAATAACACCATTTTTCATCTACCATTCACCCATTTTCAATTTCCATCCCTCATCTCTTGGGGATAACTCTATAGACCCTTTTTAGGAATTATTATACCATTAAGATCTATGAACCATGCCTTATAAACTAAATTGACTTGAGGTACTTCAAAACTATGTAGGTATTACTCAATTTTTATCGAGGTCAATTTGGTCATCCCTTTGGCATACTCTCACCATTTTGTAAGCAATCTGATCCAGTCATTTCTTGAGGGCAACTTTATCACCACTCTATCCAATTTTATTTTGATCATTTCATTATACCATTTCCATTCCTATCTAGATTGAAGCCTACTTTTAGTCGTCTTACCCAATCTTGTTTTGATATTATTTCATTTAATTCTTCCTAAACCCTTTTATGGGGGGATTCTGATCAAATTTCAATAATCAATGCAATCCATGTTTATAATGACAGTCTATGAAATTACTATGACAATTAACCTGGAAAGGTATCTTTCATCCTATATCCACATTTGTTTATGTGAGCTTGATTATAACCACCTATGGGCAAATTAGTGTTTCACCAATCTTGCTACTAATTATAACTACCTATGGGAAAATTAGTATCATTGACCTATGCCATTATATCTTAGTTATAACTTCCTATGCTCAAACTAGAGGAAACACTTATTTATCATGCATTTCCACATCACCTTACCATTATTGTTTTCATTTGATTGACCTTTTTCCAGATTTGAGAACTTATTGAGACCTAATTGGTTTTTCCCTACATTTTGTGTGGATAGAATTATTATGACTTAAGGTAATTTTAGGACTATATAGGTCATGCTCTAATAATGTTGAGGTCACCTCAGTCCCTCTTTCCTTGCTCTCACAATTTTATGAGCAACTATTAAGTTTGAATGCTCTCATTTTTTTGTGATCAACTGTTAAGTTTGAACACTCTCACTATTTTGTGAGCAACTGTTAAGTTTGAACACTCTCACTATTTTGTGATAAATTGTTAAGTTTAAATACTCTTACCATTTTGTAATAACAAAAACACCAACTCATTACATCTTATCCCATGCACTTACCATTTTATAAGATCATTCTTTCTTATTTCATTAGCTTCTTGTTTGCCAGACCATTCTCATTTGTTTGTCATATCTTCCATTTCTTCTCTAAATCATGTTGGTCTGATCATCATTTTAATTCTATCCCATTTCTTGGAAGAACTAAATTTGGCCTAAAGTTCATGTTGGATTATACATCCATGGAGCTATGTAGGAAACATTCACTTGTCTTATATATCTAGAGTTAGCTCAGCTAACCCTTCCCTTTCTTCTCTTCTCCCATTTCTTCTATCATTATTCCTCTTTAATTAGGGAACAATTTTCATGTCATTATTCTTTGTTATATGTGGTGGAAAGTAATGCATCTACCACACATGTATGAACATCTATATTTAAAATGCACTAAATTAGTTTTTATTTATGTGTGTTTATTTGATTTTTATTGGTTTTTTGTTATGCTTTCACACCTCTCCTTTTATTTCTTCTCTTTTTATCTTTTTATTCATTTTTATCTCATCCTTCATCTTGTGTTTCCTTGATTTTTTTTTTCTTATCTCTTTTGTGTTTCAGAACATCCTTATGATTCACATAGATCTTGATTGATTATATCTTGATCCTATGTTATTACATTATTCTTGGACCATTTTGTTTATTTGATTATTGTTGATGTCTTATTTTTTGATTTGGTTTTTGCTTTTGTCTTTTGTGTTCAAGAATGCCTTGATGGTCCAGATGGATCTTGATTATTCATATCTTGGTCTCATGCCACTAAAATCTTCTTGTCTTTTATTTTTAACCATTTTTGTTCCTACTTAAGTCTTGATAGATCATATCTTGTTTTCAAGTTAGGTTCATTTATGTTTATCTTTTTCTTTGTCTTTTACTCTTTTGTTTAAATGTAAATTATTGTAACTCTAGTTTTGGTCATTATTTCACCATTATCCTTAGTTATAGATATTCACATTTGAATTAGTTCATTGAAATTAGAATCTTATGTCATTCTAAGTTATTCATACTTCATATTCCTTTTGCTATAGCAAGCACTTTATTCTCAGGTCTCATAGTCTTAACATCAACATCAATTATGTTGAATGATTCTCAAGAACACTCCATAAAACCTAAGCTCATGATATGGAATTAGGCATCTAGGTAGAATCCATTTTAAGATTCTTTTTTTATTCTTAGACATGCATCTCTTGACATAAATTATGAGTTTAATCAATTCTTGGTCATTTTTCATCATTTCTCATTCCATTCTCTCCCAAAATTAGGTTAACTATATTGGCTTGAACTTCATGTTGGAGCATGAGTCCATGGAACTATGTAGGTAGTACTCAATTTCTATTGAGGTTAGCTCAACTATCTCCATTCTTCTTTTCATCTCTCTCATCACTTTGTGCATTCTCATATGCTTGGTTTTATATGGATTTCTAATCCATTACACCATCACACGTATGTTTGTGCTTGTTCACTTTAACCTATCTTTTTGGTTATATCATTGAGCTATTTTTGCTTGCCAATTGACCATGGTAGGGCACATAATCCAAATGACATTTAAATCAAATCATCTCTCCAAGGGAAAAAACATTATTTATTCTTTATTAATGATTAATATTTTCCCTACTGGGGCATAACTACTTTTATCATGATCAAATCTCCTATACTAGAGTACTTATTATATTCTCTTTGGAGCCCCTGTTATAGTGATGATTCCCTTCCTAAAGTAGAACATTCTCCATTTTCCATTAATCCTAAACTCTCCACATTAAAGCCCATGATGGTAATTTTTTAGTGTGCAACTTGTCTCAAGATTGATCAATGTCGTAAGTATGCAGCTTGTAGTCTCAAATTGGGTATGTTTACAGTGTGTCCCTTAAATTTATGGATTGTATCTTTCCCATTACCCCAATCTCTAGGGAATATTATACATCTAATTATATTTTCATCATTGATAGTAATCACGTGCACAAGCATTAACTCAAATAGATGTGATCTATTCCATGGGTTAATCTCTTGCTTTCTCTCTCTTTTTGAGAGTCCATCCTTTTCTTCCATCCTAGTATGTCCTCTCGAGGGGGCATCATGGGTCTATTCCAATTTATTCTTGACAACTCTTTTCCTTGAAAAGATGTTACTTCACCTAAATGTCTCACTACACCTTCTCAAATTGGCAAAAAATGTAGACATCCAATTCCTAACACCATTTGTGTTGAAATTGTCAATCTTATGTGAACTACACTCAAATGCACATTTTATGTCAAAATCCACAAAACATGCCAAATGGTTCAAAATTGTCATTTACAAGTGTTAATATAGGTCAAAGTATCCCTAAATAGGGAAATGTATTCTATGGGTTAGTTAACTTTAATCAGATTATTATGAATCAAAATGACCCTTTTTCCATTTAGTGCTTTAGATCACTATTTTCTTTTAATTCATTGGTACATGTTATTTACCTTTGTTGTTTGGTGTTGGCCACATCATAAATGGGAATATGGTTATAACACATCTAATGTCACCTAATTCTTCCCAAGTCAAATTACAACTCAATAATATGACTTTTTGACTATTTTGCTTAATTGAGGATAAATTTTCAAATAATTACACAAATGTTGATTAACCTTGTTTAAGGCTAATTAATCCATATCAAGAGCTTAAGTGGATTTTCCTTGAGAGTTGTTCAATATTTATTTTTGAAAATTTATGCTTATTATCTGCATCACCTAATGACATCATCTATAAGGTGACATCCATCAAGCCATAAGTGCATAAAATATCAGGATTATGGGCCACCCATGCCTAGTTAATGCCTTCCATGCCTCTTTAATTCTTATTTATCTTGAGAATATTTATGTATTTAATTCCAAATATTAGGATTATAAATGGCCACACATCTCAATATTGAGATTGATGTTCATGGTTGATCATGACCAATCTCAAAAATCTATAAATATAGAGGCCATGAACATCATTTTAAAGTTATTTTGGTGCAAGGTTATTATTCTCAAATATCTTCAAAGCTTGAATATTACAAAGTTATAATGCTAATTTATTTATATAAAACTTAATTGATAGGCTAATTTAGTGATTTACAATCAAGAGCCTATGTTTTATGGAGTATTCTTGAGGCATTAGAGGAGTTTACCACCATTGTGGATAAAGACAAGGATGCTTGATCAAGAGAAAACATGTTTTTGAGCCACAT
This sequence comes from Torreya grandis, assembly GCA_037957365.1. Lineage (NCBI taxonomy): Eukaryota > Viridiplantae > Streptophyta > Pinopsida > Cupressales > Taxaceae > Torreya > Torreya grandis. Next base: position 1,554,465 of record JARHVA010003557.1, read on the forward strand.
GGGTATGGTGAATCCATTTGGGAAGGTAATATGGTGTTCATTTATTTCATTTATTTCTTGATATCCTTTATAATTCCCATAACAATAGATAGGATTTCTTAGTTAGTCATTTATGCATGTTTTAGTGTTTATGGATTAATGCTTGACTAACTTACTTTGTAATCCTCTCTACACTTTAGAGGGCAAGTTGAAGAATTTTGAAGGCTCTTGGGTATGATAGTCCTTGATTAAGGGCTAACATATCAAAAACCATTTCATGCTTATATGGGTTATAAAAGGAGTCAAACCTCAAAAATTGGTCTATAAGTGTGCATTTTTGACCTCCAAGTGTGATATAAGTTTTAGGAGCTGACGTTGATTCAAAGGTAGTAAGCTGACCTTGTTTCTTTTTAATGCCTTAAGTTTTACACCATAAGGGTTAGTGGCTTTACAAAAGGATTTAAAGATTGAGTCTTCTAAATATATTTTAATATCTAAAATGTTGCTCAATTTTTTCTTTAAATCCATGTTTAAGTGATAGTTTGACCTATGTTTGAGCTTTTATGTAAACAAAGAGTTAATTAGCAGGTTAGTTTATGAAGGATATATGGTGTAGAGGAAGATTTGGATGATTATTCTTGTCATTAATGAGGGGGCATACGAATTTGCACCAAATATTAAATTTCAATTCATGAGGGTGAATACACAAAAAAATATGGGCTCTTCAAGGGTGAGGTAGGGTTACTAGGCCTCTAGGCAAGGCTAGTGTGAAGAAGAGTTATTTTTGGTCATTTTATTAAAAATAAAAAGGTATTTTTATCCTTTAATATGTTTTTTTCTATATTTTCTCATCATATATTATTTTTAAATATCTTGAATGACCACTCTTCATTCTATGGGTGGCTTGTGAGAGCAAATTTGAAGACAACTTGAAATTTCATCATAGTTAGAGATGGTTAGAAGGTGATCAATGGGTTAACATGTTTATTTGACTTAGGGGGAGTAATTTTTAGTTTTATCAAGGTTTGATAACTCTTATTTTTATTTATATTATTCATTTCTTGTTCATATAACAGTGCATGGTTAAAGAAGAGTGTTGTCAATGAGTAGGCTTGAGGTAGTCATGACAAATAATTGTATGCATAGTGATAAAAGGAATTTATATCATCTCTTAGAGGATATAACTTATTTATGTAGGATTTTAAAACATATACAAGTCCTCAATATCAATATGTAATCCCATTTTTTAATTTTGTCAAAGTGGGAGAAAGTGTTTGTAAAGGGACAAAGAGTATGTACATAGTTTTGTTGTTGGATTTGAAAATAATTAAAATTGTTGACATAAATTAAAAATAGGGATATTTTTTAGGTTTTTTCAATTATGTCCCTAAGGTGGATAATATTTTACATGAGTTGATATGTATGTATGGTTCTCAATGACAAAGTGTGCCTTAATGATCATGCATGGACCCTATTGTGTTTGCTTTGATAGGCAAGGTGATGTGTTAACCATGTTTGAGGGTTCATATTAGGGGTCATGAATTATTGGTATAATTTATAAAGTTAAATTAATTTATTAGAATAGTTTTTTGAAGGTATAGGTTATCTTATTCATCTTCGTATAACTTCCTGAGTAAGCAAATTGATGACACCAACATTCACACATGTGAAGGTGTGAAAAGAAAATGGTCACACAAGTTTGTTCATATTTGTTCCTATAAAATGTGTTTAAAATTATAGGTCTTGTAACTATGTATATAAAAATTTATGGTAGTAAAAATTTGGTCACCTAGGTAGATTTCATTTGTTTCCATACACAGTCAAATTTGTATTATAAAGTGACCGTTGGAATTTAGATATTTGAATTTACAAAGGAAAACTAGTCTACAATGTTTTTTTTAATAATTCTATATGATGTATGAATTTGATGGTGTTATAAAATGAAAATTGTTATATAAATTAAATGTCAATCCAATAAAAATGATTTATAGGTTTGATTGGTCTTACACTTGCATTTATTGTAGTCCAAAGTTGATTGAGGGTTTGACTTTCTTTTGTAAGTGACTTGAGAAGGATGTTGTAGTTTTTATTGATGTTTTTTGGATGTTTCAAGGATAATTATCTATTGGAGAGTTTTTTTAATCTTTAATGATCATATTTATGTATTTTGGATGTTTGACCAATCCATCTTCAGTATGAACAATTGCTTACAAGTTCACTTTTGGTTTGTTCATGGTGTTTTCAGGTAGAAGGAAAATGATTGATAGGTTTTGCATATGAATAGGTGTGTATTTATGAATTTAATCAATTTCGTATGTCTTATGGGTCATATGGTTAGGACCTATGTAATTTTAAGTGGTCTTATGTTCCTAGTTTTTCTTGGTGAAGTGTTAAAAGGATGAATAAGTCTCCATGATCCTATAAGGGCTTGTTAGGCCTAATTGAAACATGTTATTGATTAAGGGTGATTTAAAAAAGATATGGATGAAATATTTATATGAAATTTATATTATTATAAGTGTGATATAATCCTTAACATTTAAGGTATGTATTATATCCGATCAATAAAATGGTGATCATGAGGGTTGTATAAAGAGCATAAAAGAAGATGAAGGTTTGTAGAGATGAAAAGAGAAGAAAAAAGAAGTGTGAAACTAATTGGTGGATGGATTTAAGATTATAGTAGTGTAATTAATATGTGTGACCTATAGTTCATATTTATGATGTTATAATTGTGTTCTTATATGTTGAAGGTTGAGGATGAACAAAAAGGTGTACAGTGATCAAAAAGGTTATTTTAGATGTAGTGCTTGTATGTGAAGGCTTGAGGAAGCTTTAAGGGTTTAAGAGAGTTAATATTCAATGTTTATTCATTATATTTAAAGGAAATCATACATATGGAAGTGTTGATATCATAAGGTGTTATATGGGTGCTCATCATCTACAACAAGTAGATGCTTATTCATGCTTAGGGGTTGATGGCCCTTGTGAAGTGGGTGCTTCACTAAAGTATCTTGTTTATAAATATCATATAGGACTTTAGTACAATTATTTCCATACTTGAGAGTGGTTTTTATCCCCCATGAGGGTTTCTCACATAATGCATGTGTATGTGTGTTGATCTTGCACAGTTTCCTTTGTTATTTTTGATAACTATTTTATGTGCTTCATGAATGATTTTATTGATTGGATAGGTTTTTGAAGTTTTGGAATTGGAATTGAATTGATTTCATCACTGATTCACCCCCTCTCTTAGTGATTGTACCTCTAACAAGTAATATTTTGTGTACATTCACTTGTCCTAAAATTTAGTCTATACGTTTTTGATGTTAAGGACTCTAAAGGAGTGATATATATTTATAATTTGGTGTATAAGGTCATTAATACATATTTAGACCATAAAAAACCTTAAATTGGAAATAAAAATAGGGGATATGCCATCAATTTTATCTCAAATAGAGGGCACTCCAGAAAAGTCTAAATTGTATTTAGGGTATCTGAAGGGTAAGGGGATGACATGGAAAGTATTGAAATAGTGAGGAAAGATGTGGAATGTTGTTTAGAGTAAGGAAAAAATATGTAGAATACTCTATAAGTAGAATTAAAACTCAGATGATGTTTTATATGGTCAAGCACAGTCTCGCCTATTAGGCCTATAACTACACCTAAGCCCTTTAGTGGTATAATTTCATTTATATCACCTCAATATCATTCTAGTTCACTTGGGGGATTTTAGGGGGAGGTATAATTGAAACCATAAATTTTCAAAGGAGTTACACAAGTTTGTCATTCTAACTCAATTCCATCTTAGTGGTGTCTAGAATTCACTTAAGGGCTTAAAAGGCCATTTTAAGATGATCATAACTATACCGAAACATTACGTGGAACCTCAATGATCTAAGGGTGGTTGAATAGGGTCATAAAATTGTTTTTAATGGATTTTTTTTAACATTTGGATTTCTAGGTTTTATGAATCACACATAAGAGCCAAAACTTGCTAAAACCCTCTTAAAACCCTATTTCAAACCAAATTGGGAAGAGATGGATGGGAATGAGCTCAAAATGGGTTGGTTTGTTAGGAAAGTACAATGAAATTATGGAGGAATCTCTTAGGCTCTGTTGATGGCATAAAATTGTGCTAGATCCTAGCCAATCAACAATGGAAAGTTTCAAGCTGTGGGACGATGCGGCTTGAAACAACCTCTAGGTTTTAAAGAAGCTGGTCTCTTCTATTTTATGGTGTTGGGGAAAAGGGATAAAAGACTAATCAGAAATGCAAAATGTAGGAATTAAAACCTATCTATGGTGATGCGCCTGAGTGTAATCCTAATCCTAACCTTAGCACAAAGGTACTATTAGAGGATTCTATTACATTTAAGAGTAGACAAGTGCATGATCAATGTAAAAGATTGGAATAATAGAAATAGAGGCTCACAACAAGGGAGTCTTTTACTGAGATACATGAATTGTCAAAAAAGGCATAGTGTTCTATCTTCTTAATAGAATCCTCCAATCACATAATAGGCATAAAAGTCATGCATAGTTATGTAGAACTTCAAATTCTATAAAATGAGATAAAAGTAAATAACATTTCCAATCACAACACTAGTAAATCTACATCATAGAATACTATGTAAATGACATAGGTAACACCAACCAAGGCATGGAGCTTAAATTTCTTTAATTCATTCAGCCACATAAAGGGCACAGAAACATGCATGATTATATCAACTTTTACAACTTCAGGAAATCAAGACAAGAGCAAATGATATTACTGGTCGAAATTACAAGAAGTCTAAACTATGAGAATTCCTCCTTTTTTTATATTTTGCAATCCTACTTATATAGCCTTGGATGTCTCTTTAGATCACTTCCTTTCCTATGAAATCTTCTCCACCCTTCACCTCCTTGGCCACCCAACTGTCTATTTTGCCCCTGCTATTATGGGACAAATAGACGGTACCTTCAATGCTATGGGGGGCTCCAAAAATCTACCCAATGAACTGTTTCATCTACTTGAATTAACTCCAACTGATTTTCCCTCCATTTTGCTTTAACAGGTAGAAAAGCACTTTGAAATGGAAGAGGACACTTATCAATTTCATAAAAATTCTCTTTACATTCTAGGAGGCACTGGAGAATGACACTTGGCACCTTCTGCCTAATTCATTGAAGACACACGACTCCATCCACTTCTCTTTGGCTATGCTATAGATTTATTCAGGACACATATTAGACTTTTATAGCTGGTGACACTTGGTAGCTTCCATAGAATTTTGAAGTAACACCTGGGACCCACCACCATTTTATATTTTTCAATAGAGCTTGACGATGATTCTCTCAAGAGTTGACATGTGGAGGCTTTTGTGGCTTTGAGGAAGATAAGTGGCATCTACTACTTTGTCTAGCGGTACATGGCACTTTCTACTTCTTCTACTACTTAGCTTGTTGAAAGTCTTTGAATTAAATGTGGATGCTGATGTGAGACACAAATGCCGACACATGGTACGTTCTGCTTAACTACTATTGGGTATGTGGCATGGTCTATAGTTCTTAAAGGTTATAAAAAGGGGAAATGGGGGACACCAACTGGTGGCATTGTCTCTTGGAAAGCGACATTTGGTAACTTCTATTTGAATCTAATACTTGGGCAAAAGAGATGAAGGAAACAAAAGGGGAAAAGGAAACAACTATCGGAGGGTGACACTTGGCAGCTTCCACTGCATCTCAACACTTGGGCAAAATGAACTGGTCCTCTACTTTAAAACTCTATTACCATGACCAAGGCATGTAGGAACCAAAATTTCAGCACTCAAATTAAAAAATAAATTAAAGATGATGTAGAGTACAAATTACTCTATAGGCTCCATGACACACATTTGGTATATACCCTACTTGTATGGATAGGTCTAAAATAAGGTATTTTGCAAAGATCTAGCTTGTTCTATAGGTACAAAGGAGATTTCAATAGTGATAATAATTTGGGGAGGTCAAGTGGGACTTTTCATAACTCCATATGTTGATTCACTATATAATATAGGAATATAAACACCTCTATTGACCCATTCATCATATGTAGTCTTGGACAAAGATTGAAGATAAGATGTGACCACCTGAAGAGAGGATGAGAAGTTGGGTTTTTAACCCTTTTAAGGACTAAATCATGGAATGTAAGGTAAAGGGACTTTATATATGTGTTATAACACCTCTTCCATGAATTTGGTAGAGAAAAGGAAGGCCACATGGGTGATAAATATGAAGAATGATGCCAAGAGGGCTAATGAAGGATTATAGATGGTGAGTACAAGTGTCCAAAGATGGATAAAAGTTAGGGATGCATTTTATGATTGTCATATAATGTTTATGACTCCCATAATATATTACACATGTGTCAACTCTCCTTAATATAGTTTTGATCAATCAAGAGATGCCTCATCATGAAGGCAGTTTCAAAAAGGTAGTTGAAGATCTCACATTAAATTTGGAGAGTTTATGCTTTAGATAGACACTTGTCTAAGAAGACCTTATATAACTATGTATTTCACTTTATTATTATGAAATTTAACTCATTTTCATGCCTTTACATATGACATTGTGACCCTTGAACTTATTTTCTTCTCTCTCCTCACACATTCTATAAATGTAAGCCATTTTGGATTTTGTAATCTAATCCACAATTGGTATGGTGAAGCCATGTTGGTTTTATATTGTAATTTGCCTTTGAAATAATATATGAAATCTATTTTTGAGTTCAAAATATATATTTTCTAAGGGTTTGAAGTGGTGTATAGTGAAAGTTCAAGTGATTAGTGTTTATCCTTGCTTTTTCTTAACCCTTTCATGTTTGATGCAAGTATCCCTCTCTCTAACAGGCCACATGAAGAATATCTAGTGAATTTTTCTATATTAATTTTAACCTAACCTATGGTTCACTCTACTTGATTATTTAAACATATCACCTCCATGTTTGAAATACTAATGTTAAATAGATTCAAGATTTTATGACTAGTGTTGTGAGTCACACTTCTTAGTGAAATTGTATTATGTTCTAGTGGAGATATTTATAGTGTATCACCTCTTTATAGTAGGTTATTTTCATGTAAATTTTATCCCTTTTCATAAAAAAAAAAATAGTTAGTGTAGGTGATAATAATTCAAAGATTAGTATAGGGAGCTAGACCTTAAACATAGAGGTCTACCTCTACCATATGCAACCCACAAGCCTAGAGGTATTCTAATGTTTCTCAAATCATATATTAGGCTTGAATAACCAAATATAGGGTAAAATATTTTGTGATAATATCAACCTTGAAAAACAACATAAAAAAATGGACATGAGGTGACACTATCACCATATATTATATACTAAAATGTTCTAAGTAGTAATAGTTTATATGACCAAATTATTCATGACATAGTTTATCTCACCCCATATAAATGAGTGAGTATTATAGTATAATATTGATCAAGATATAAGTGTGATAAGGTAATATAGTTTACCAATTGCTACTATATAATCAATATGTAATTTCCTAATGATCAATGAATCTGGACTAAACTCAACTCTCTTGCCTCCTCAAATGAGGGTGATTTTTAAAATAATAGGAGATTTTTTAATAGTAAGGGAACACATAAAACATCCTCAAATGTCTCATCACTTAATTCAACAAAAAATCTCAAACAAACTTCAATATTACTTTCATGACCTATCAAAATAGAAGGCATAGTAAATAGTTCTAAGAATGAAAACAATTATTGTGAAGAATCCATGTGGTGTGAAGTAATAGAATAAATAACCCATGATGAAGGATAATATGCAACTTTAATAAGTTCCTTTCCATTTCCTTTACCTTTACTACTTTATTTTTCCTTCGTATACTCATGTGATGATGAACTATATTTGACTAAATCAAGAACAATGATGTTATTTTTATTAAGCATTATTTTCCATTCGTCAATCTATTTATTCATACATTTGGTTTCATTATGCCCAATTTTATTACAATAGGTACATGTGATCCTCTCATTATTAAATTTACTACCTAAAAGGAAGACACATATAATGTTTTTTGTTTATCTTATTTTTGACCCTTCTATTGCTCTTGGTCATTTTTGGTCTATTTATTTTCTTTACTACTTAAGATCTTATATTTGTCTTGACTCATTATCAAGGCATGATATTTAGATGAATTCAAAGTACCTTTCTGAATGAGCTTATCTTTCTTCCTAGTTAATTCTTTGGAAAAATCATGTAAGGATGACATATTCCATGTATTTTATAACACATGATTTGTAGCATAAAAGGTATATATAAACATATTATAAATAGGACCTACCTTGTAAATAATAGAGGAGATCAATTATTCATACTTTTTCTCTATGACACACAACTTCAGTCACAACCTACATGACTTAAACTTGGTGAAAAATTATTGTATATTTTCAAAACTACTTAGATTCTAACTAATGAGCTCATTCTCTACCTCATGACCCCTCATTACATCCTGCTTCCCAAAGAGTTCTTCCAAAGTTTTCCAGATCTCATTTGGTGTTTTAATAGATTCAAGGTGAAAAATTAATTAGAAATAGACAAATAAAAAATACCATATGATTCATCCCACCTATTGTACTACTTATTTCTATCTACCTCAAGTGTTGGGTCAATTTCTATATTCTTCATTATCATGTGTAAACTTTTACTTAGACGAATTTACACTTTAGATTTATAGTCATGATAATTAAATGGAGTGAGAAGTGTAGCCAAGTTGTGATCCATGATTTAGTAAAAACAAAAAATTAATGAGTAAGAGAGAAAGAAAAGCAAAAAATAACCCCCCTAAAACTATAATAAAGAGCCCCCCTAATTACAAAAAATTGGCACTTTATGTTTTAGTGTATATACAACAACACTTTTAGTGTAAATATAATTGGAAAATATTTATTTTTCACAATAAACATAACCAAACTTAAATATATTATTTAGGTCCAAATAAAGTTTTAAGCATGAGTAAATTAACACAACTTCCACTGATGCATCAAGCATAGATGATACATATATATAGTGAAAAAAGGTGCTACACAATAGATATAAACTTTGATATAGTGAACCCTAGGTATAAATTAGGATAGTAAACCATGCCCATAAAACCAATGTTCTCAAAGTTTATGGTTTTATTTAAATTCCACTATCACATAATACACATAATAACATGGCATATAACAGAGGTTGTTGAACATGCAATACAATGTATTATTTGTTATCATGTAATAAAAATAAAAACAAGGGGGTTGGTTTATAAATTAGTGAAAATAATGAATTAATGACCTAAATGATAATACACACTCATAAAAATTGATGTTAGACTCAACCAAAAATGCATCCATAAATGAACAATCTATGCTATGATTCCATAAGTGACATTTCATAGTCATGAAAATTGGACACTAGATTTATCCAAAAATGTATCTATGAGGAGAATAAGAGTGTGAAATTATGGGTCAAACAAATAAGGAGAAGATAAGGTTTATTTTATTTAAGGGGTTTAGCCACCTATCAAACCAAACCTCACCCTTAATCTTCATCTAGTGAAATGGAATGAATGTGATAAAATAATAATAACTCCTTATAATATTATTTTATATAATGATATTATTTTAAAATAAAAAATAGGTAAAAAATCTCCTTATAATATCTCCATCATAAAAATTACATTTTTTTTGTTTTTATAATAGTACCATAGATAGTAAAACTATGATAACTTTCACAATTATAAATGAAATTAATAATTTCAAAATGTTATGAAAAGATGAAAATGAGGAACATAAAACTTATAATTTTTTTAAGCGATTGCTTACCATTGTACCACAATCTAAAAATAAATAGAAGTTAAAAATAGAAATACATAAAAAATTGTAGATATTACCTTCTTATCAATAAAAAATATTTAGTCTACTGTCCAATCATCTTTACTCCTTCCAAATATATGAAAGGTTACTTATATGGCTAATACAAGAAAAAATTTGCAAATGCTAATTCCATGGCTAACAATAAACAATAAAATGTTGATTTTTAAGACAAATAATTGTATGAAAATACCAATGATGTTCATCAATTAGAGAATAAAGGATTTTATATAATACACATGGATCTACATGATTCTCTTTTACATTATTAATTAGAATAAAAAATAAAAAAGTAGTAAATATTTGAGTAAATTAAAAAATACACAATGATTTTGGTTTTATGTAATAGAAAATACATTATATTTATAAATCAATCGTAACTCAAATAAGATAACTCCTACTTACACTTTCGATTGGGGATACATTAGATAATCAGGGTCATGACCAAGATCGATCCACTAGACCTAGACAAGGTATCTCTTACCACAATAGCTTCACTAAGGAGGTTTTCAAAGCCTCAGGTTAAGTAAAACTCTGAAATAACCCTAACTAGGTCCTATGTTTTCATATTTACTAAAATAATAACAAGTGAAGTAAATGTCTAATCTAGTGCTCACCAAAGCTTAAGGCACAAAGTGGGGGTAATAAAAACCAAAAGTAAACATGCATAGAAGACATATACTCACATTAATGTATATAAAACCCTAATACATGGAAGATAATTATAAATTCATATCTATCTACTCTTACAAAGGAGGAATAAAGTTAGGAATAACTACCTTTGAATACAAACCCATTGAGCCTTAATATCTCCCTTTGCCAAGGTTCTTTGTAAGAGCTTGTTGTGGTATGTAAGGATGACAATGATAAATCAACTCTAGGCTATACAACCTATCAATGCATCTAAAAATCTTATCCATAAGATAATATCCATATCTCCAAATAAAGTATGAAACCCTAAGCTTGATCCTCAAGTAGAATGGTTGATAAGCAGATGCATAATATATCTTGCTTCTTCATCTCTCTTATAAATGGTAAAATGAATTTTTTTATATAGGTAGATCTAACCCTAAACCTTTTTGCAAGTTTACACCAAAAAGGTTGACTTAGTATCATTATTGACAAAAAAAAAATTAGATCACAGACAATGTTAGCTAGGGGCTAACCTAGACCTTAATAATTTTTACGAATATGAGTATAAGATTGATGGGGCCAAATATGTAACATAAACCATCAAGAAAGGGTTTTATGTTAGGGAAGGGATAATATATGTGGTAAATGACTAGAGGTTGGTGAAAAAGACAATTCCAAGCTTAGGGTAATTTTTTTAGAAGCTGGTTTTATTGATAATAAGTGGAAAAATGGGACAAAAAGATCATGAAGCCACAATGGTCTGCCCACCCCTTTCCCAGTGTACCCTTTAAGGTGTGTACCCAAAAATATTGACACTCGATGGGTTCTTATAAGATATAAATCATCAATAATTGATAAAGTTTTAAAATATTATGTGTTTACATATGCCACAATTGAATATCATCATGTGTCATCTAGGTACAATAGGGGATGGTGATTTGAGAAAGAACATAGTAACACATAATGATGAAGCTAAAAAAAATTATAGTATTTAAAATCATAAAATAATTTAATGTTTAAAATTATTGAAAGGGAAATAATTGAAAATAAAAATGTAATGCATACCTTGACTTACCTTTATCATTGGATGGTTCTCTATTGTGTTTGTAGTTTTGATCATGGAGGGCACAAAGAATACTTTCAACAAACCCAAGGATACAAAACTAAAATTTAAAAAAAAAAATGTAGGAAAGCCAAGATAACTAGTGCTATATGAGCTAAATGTACTTGGAAATTTGGAAAGCTAGGGTGATAAGTGTTATGTTAGACCAAATGACCAATTCAAAATTTAGAGTAAATCAAGTAACCAAAAAATACAAGGCTACTAAAGATCAAAAAACTCAAAAAATTAAACCTTAGGTAAGAAAAGAAAACTCACCAAGTCAAACCAAGGATACATGCCAGAAAGGATGATAATCAAACATCAATGTAAAATAACAATCCTTACTTAAATAAAGATGGGAAAGTAAAATGGTAAAACAACATTGATGACTAAGCATTAACAATCCTTACTCAATCATCAATGGAAAAATGTGAATAAAAAGGAAAATAACATTTGTGAGTGAGAAGTAACAAGCCAACTTCACTCAATAATAGAAAAAGTACATTGAATTAGCAACAAACTCATGTGTCTAAAAAAATGGTATTGCAACAATAGTAAATGGTAAAAGAAAGTAATGCATGCCTAGAAATGTAGAGTAATGGTGTACAAAAAGTAATCCATATTTTTTCAAGCATATTATTTTGTTATAAAGATAGATAAAATTGAAACAAAGTAGTGTTATAATTTTTTAAGATGTGAAGAAGATGAAACATATAAGAGGGAAAAAACATATAGAATCACATGTTCCTATCAACGGGGGAAATTAAATGGGTGGAGGGGATGATGAAGGAAAAACCAAGGTAGAGGGACTCTTTATCAAAATTAAGACATAAAAATTAGGTTTGTCAAAATAAGAGGATTGTCAACCTTAAGGACTTTGAAGAACTTCTCTTAGCTACATAATTTCTTTGGTCATCAAACAAAGTATGTAGATCATCCCACAAAGGTTATATGTATGAAAAGTAAAATGGACATACCTTCCCACATCATATTCTCCATTCCTTAAGACCCCTTACAGAGTCATTAGTATATTAGGAAGATTAGGTACTTGTGTGAGAAAGTATCACCCTAGAGTTCTTTAAGTATCCTATTCAAATATATTGGACTATTACTCACCAGTGGACCTTGACTCTATCATGAGATAGCTATCTAGTTTGAGATTCAATTAGAAATTGAAGATGTACTTGTAATCATGTCTTTTGGTGTGATTTTGACATTTGAATTTTATATGTTGACTGTTATACATCGTTTCCTTTTTTATTTAAATGATTTAGATTTTAAATTTCTTAAAGTCTTTTTATATTCCTCCTCTATATAGATTTGGAAAACCAAACATGGGTGCTAAATATGACTTTCATTTGAATACTCAAGATTTGGTTACTAAGAGAGAGAACTCATGGAGCACCATGTTTAAGAGTCTTATTTAATGTAGGTGAAATAAAAGTGCTATCCTGACTTATACATTGTTTTATCCAATGTGGAGTGAAAGGAAAGCAAATCAAGATGAATGAAACATGTAGGAAAACATGATAACAAAGTTTGTTATGAAAATTATATCTAAAAAATAATTAAAATATAATGTTGAGAATAAGGATCAAATAATTATAACCATGGCAAAATACATTCTAGATAAGGAGTGAAAAGATGGTGATTTTATGAGGAATGATAGGTCATATCCATGGTATTACACTAAAACTCATAAAAGAGAAACCCAAAGGGTGTTAAAAAGTTTGTAAAATGAGATAAATATATTACTTGTGAGGAAGGCCAGGTCCTATCCATGGTATTACACTATAAATTAGAAAAGAGAAACCCAAGGGGTGGCAAAAATATTGGAAAAGTATGAAAAAAAAGATGAGGAAATGATGAGGAATACTGGGTCCTATCCATGGTTTTAAAATTAAAGTCATGAGGAAAAGGGAAACCAAAATAGTAAAAGGATGGACTAAGGTTTGTGAAAAGAGAGAGCCAATGCATAGGGTGAGACCCATGTATGTATTTACAAAAATTATTAGATAGATAGTATATAGAAATCATGGAAAGAAAATAAGGATCTAAAATAACATATATATCAAGGATGAGCATGTGAGACATAATCTTATGTATCTTGGAAGGTTTTTTGAAATTTAATTAGTTTGGTATCATGCAATCTAGAATAATAGTGGGCATCGTAAGATGCCCTAATGCATATTTGGATATAGGTATGGGCATGGTAGGATGCCCCAAAAACTAAAATAACATAAGGTGGGCATATCAATATTCTCCAACGGCTAAATTAATATGTGGATGGGCATTGTAATATGCCCCAAAAGCTAAAAATAAGAAGAAAAGAACACCCCATATAATTTCTAAATGGATTTAAGTTGTAAAAAAAGATTTTTATAGGGGATTTAAAGATGATTTTAGGAAGGAAAAAAAAATTAAATAATAAGAGAAAGATTATGAAAAAAAAACTAAGTTGGCCGGATAGAAGAGGAAGGAAAGTCATCAGATACAAGGTTGACTAGGTCAATAGAGGATTACTAAAAAAGGGGCTCAGAAGAGTACAGATTTGACTAGGTTGACTATGTATTTATAGATATAGGATAATAAAATTATAGAGTTGATTGGGTTGACTATGCACTATTAGACAAAAGGCATAATAGATAGATAAGGGATACAACCATGCTGGTTGACTATGTACTATTGGGAGGAAAAAGAATAGAGTCTAGAAGAGATTGTATTGATCAGAATGATAGTGTTTTAAAACAAGGTATAATTTTGAAACATAAGTAATTCAAGAAGTTAAAGCAAACACAAAAATAATTTAATCAATTTGAGTGATCTAATTGGGGTACAGAACATAAAACCTTGCACCAATGCTCGCCAATGCAAGTTTTAACAATATAATACTCACTGATCAAAGAGAAAGCAATCAACTAAAAAGTAAGTTATACCTATGTGTTCATCATGAGTGTTATTAAATTATTTTAAATTATTGATTTTAGTGTGATAGGAAAGTTAGATGAAATAGGAAACTATAAAGTAGTCTATGGATGCTTTTAGGATGTTTAAGCTAAAAGGGATCTATGTTGGCAATGGTTTTAGCTTGGTATTAGGGACTACCACCTCACTTCATAATCCCACAATGATAAGGGTGTTAGGTGATTTGAAAATATATACCATTAACCACATACTTATACTTGTCCAAGAAACCAAGTCAGCTTCCCCCTTGGTGACGAAATCCAAGTAGGTAGGCCTTGGGAAGATAAGTGTTAAATTCATTTTGAATATTATGTGATTTGGTAGTGTGTGAAAAAGATAAAAATAGTGTAATTAAATTTTAATTTGGAAATCCACATATTTACATAATTATAATTACTCTAAGAATGCAAATAGTTGAAAATATAAGTGTAAAGTAATTACTAGAAAATAGTTGTTGATTTAAAAATTTAGAATGGTACAGAGTTAGTTCAGACAATATTGTATGCAAAATATATAGAATAGAGTCTAATAGGTTGATACCATTCTTTAGAAGTAAAGTCTTTAAAAACATAGGCTACAAAACTAAGTTTACCATGCCAACTTAGTTGGCTATAGGTTTGTAGTTTTAAAGGTTGTTAACTCATACAAAATAAAATTGAAAAGAAGTAATGAAATGATAGGAAAAGGCAAGAAAGGAACCTTGGTGGTTTTAAATATGGTTAGGGTATTTAAATTTTATGTTTAAGTTCTTTAAATGTTGCTTTTAAATTCTAAAAACTAAGTCAACTGGTTCATCCTAGCTCTACAAAACCCTATGTGATGAAGATGAATAAGATGACTAATTCGACATGTTTGACCTATTTTTTTTTTTTTTGAATGATGGAAAATAAAATAAGATGATAGAGTTGACCTATTAATCCTTGTATGATTATTTTAAAATGAAGGATATTACTATGTCAATTTGTTTAATCTAGTAATCTATATCTCAAGAAGACCTACATAGAAAGAACAAAGTCATTTTGATGTGACAATGTGTTAAACATGTACACAAAAAGCTAGAACTATATTGACTAGTTCAATATAGTATCAAAAAGATATAAAAAATAATAATATGATAGAGATGAAAGCATGAAATAAAAACTATAAGGTTTGGACTCATGTTAGGTTCGCTAGAATATATAAAATGGGAAATGCAATAGATCTATAAATCAATCTTAGCTCAGAGAAGATAAATCATACTTACACTTCTAATTGGGGACACATTAGATAATTAGGGTCATGACCAATATGATTCCTCTATACCTATCCAAGGGATCTATTATCATAAAAAATTCACTAGGGAGGGTTCCAAATCCTCCAACCAAGCAAAACTATGCAATAACCCTAACTAGGTCCTATGTATCCATATTCACTAGACTAATAACAAGTAAAGTCAAATTATAATCTAGTGCTCACCAAAGCTTGTGACACAAATGGGGGTATTAAAAACTACAAGTAAACATGAATATAAGACATATCCTAACATCAATGTATACAAAATCTTAATGCATGGAAGAGAAGTACAAGTGAATATCTATCTACTCTTACAAAGTAGGGAAAAAGTTAGGAATATTTATCTTTGAAGACAAACCTACCGATCCTTAATCTCTCCCTTAGCCAAGGTGATTCAAAATAGTTTGTTTTGGTATGTAATGATGATAAGCAAAAATCAAATTTAGGCTACATAACCTATCAATGCATTCAAAAGACTTCTCCTCAAGACAAAATCTATATCTCCAAAGAAAGTATGAAACCCTAAGCTTTCTCATTAATTATAATGGTGGATAAGTATATGCATAATATATATTACTTATTCTCTCTTATAAATGTTAAAATTAATGTGTTTAAATGGGTGGATCTAAGCCTAAACCTTTCTAAAAGTTTATGCTGATAAGGTTGACCTAGTTGACCTAATATCATTATTGACCAAAAAAATTAGGTTATGAACTAGGTCTTCCAAGGGCTAACTTAGACCCTAATAAGTTTTATCAATAATATTATAAGGTCGATGGGGCCAAATATGTAAAGTAAACTATCAGAAAGGGTTTTTAGGTTAGGGAAAGGCTATTGAATGTGATAAATGACTAGATGATGGTGCAAAATATGAAGCCAAGCTTAAGGGAATGTTTTTAGAAGTTTATTGGATTAATAATAAGTGAAAATAAGGGACAAAAATCCTATGAAGAACCAATTTTCTACCCACCCCTTTCTTGATGCACCTCTTAAGTCATGCACTTATAGATATTGAGACTTGATGGATTCCTGCAAGATAGAAAGCATCATTAATTTATAAATTTAAAAAATATTATTTTTATACTTGTGTTACTATAAAATGGATCTAATTCCATGTCATAATTAGTGATGTTATATTATAATATGCCATGATTTAATACTTATAAATTATATCACACTTAATATATATTTTATAAAATTATAACTATATATGAGCAGAATAAAAATATCTTGTATTTAGAATTCATAACAATAGCTTACATGAGAGGTACATTTATATGTACAAGAGAGACAAAAAGCCAAAATAGTGGGGGAATATAACCTTGACATTCACCCACAAATATTAAAATTTTGGACCTCATTATCACACCTAAATGACCTAATATCCACATAAGCATGGTGAATAATAAAAGTGTAGTAAAAACCTAAGGTAAAAACCTACATTAATAGAAAATTCAAGTATAAATGAACAAAAGAATGATAGTCTCATTTGTTCATATGGTTATGAGTGTGATGATATTCCTCTTAGATATGATAATCCTAGATCTATTCTATTTATAATTATGGAGGGTTTAAATAATGATACATTTTGTTAAGCCCTTGCACAAGCATGATAAAATAGGTATGCAAAATGGTATCATTCATAATGTTATAAGTCAAAACATTGCATGCATACATTATTTAGTTCAACAAAAAATTGATGATTCTTCTTATTCTTCTCATTATGGAAATATTGAAATGGTTGAATGTTCTTCTTCCCACTCCAATGATGCAAATGTAAAAAAAAATTAATGTTTTCTTATCTCCCTTTATGCCAATGTTGCTGAAATCAAGTATGTGCCTTCTTTCCAAAATTATATTCATGTTGAAAAGTTTATCCTTCCTTTGGATGACTCAAATGAAAATAATGAAATTACATCTCTTTCTCTAACTATTAATAATACAAATACATGTGTTACCCCTTCCTATTGGTTTCTTGAATGGAAAGATGAGAGTGCATGAGAAACTCATAAGAAAGTAATAAAATATGCATTGTTTGGGGACACAAGTAAAGTCCCAAGTACATTTTATTTCTTTCTTTTAAATCCCAAATTATATAAATCAAATAAAATAACAATTAACTTGACATTTTCTTACCCTTCTTTGAAAAATACAAATGAAAGTGAAATTTTAATTCTTATCTCTCATAATATTGTAATTGAACTAGAAAATGTTTATTTTCCTCCTTCAAATTGTCTACTTAAAAAGAAAAAAATGTTTCCAAGTGAAGGCCTTTCCTTTACTCCTATTGTATTTAATTAAGTTTAAAATAAAATTTCATATTATAATGATAATGGTATCAACCTTCATCTTATCTATCATGATATGCTTTCCTCTTTAACCATGGATACCCCTTTACCAAATGTTTCAAAATCATGTGATAAGCCTACTCTCAAAATGGGTAAAGATTATATCATTCCCATGTTTCATTTCAATGTTAATTTATAACCTCTAATAAAAGATTCAAATTTTTTTTTTGATATGTTATCTATCATGATTTGATATTTGCAACATCAAGTTAACACACTTAAGTTGCAAGTTTCTTCCCATGAGGCTATTTTTAATGTGAATATTTAAGTAAAAAAAAAAAATTATAGAGAAATATTTTATACCCTTATCATAAAAAAATTATCATCCCTAATTTATCCTATTTTTATGGTCAATGGATCCTATTATTCATAGAAATAATATATACACTCTTTTAGACATTGGACCCAAAATGGAAGCTTATTACTAAAGGCTTCCCATCACAGTTTAACAAAGGGGACTCTTGAGTGGTTTTATAGCCTCCCAAATAGTTCTTTAGAAACTTTTAAAAAACTTTAAGATGTATTCCTATCAAATTTTCATCATTGTACCTTACCTAATTTACCATTGAAAAATTGGCAAGCACTCACACACAATGAAAATGAACCTATGCAAGACTATATTATTCTATTTAAGGATACATTAGATTATTTAAATTATACACCCTCAGATTTGGAAGTGAAATTTATATTCAGTAGGTGTATTATTTTTCCACTTATATAAAGATAATTACATATTCCCTTTTATTCATTTGAGACATTATATTAGGATGTGCATAAATATGCATGTGCCATAACAAACATGCAAACTAACTTGCATATTTCTCCATCTGAAACCAAATGTGGTAAAAAGAATATTTTAGGGTAAATAATCAACCTATGAAGGTTCATAAAAAAAATTAAAGTACATTATTTATAACCAATAGTATATGTCAAAGAACAAATGATAAAGGTGAAAAATAAAGGAAAGGGCCATGATTATAGAGAACTTCCCATATTTAAATCATATGCATCTACCAAAATGTAGTCTCTTTAGTTTGAATAGTACTGAGATAAACCACATGAAATATTATACACACTATCATGTAACTAAATGATAATTCTTCCTCCTAATTTAAATTATCCACCACACCAATTTCAAAAGGCTAAAGGAAAACACTTTTACACTTACCATGGTGTCAATGGGCACATAGATAATGAGTTTTTTCTCTTGAGAAAAATAATATTGATATTAGTCTAGATTGTACCCTTGAGGCAAACAAGTTTTAGACCTACCTCATCTAGATGATACAATAAAATCACCTTTAGGTTTATGTGGCCTAATGGGTAAGGGGAATATCTAGTTTTATGGCTAGCTCCCATAATGCATCATATAAAATCAATGACTAAACCTACTTGGTTTGCCAATTAAAATGGATAGAAGAAAGCATGAAATCAAACCTAAGACATAAGAGGTGATGCACCAATATGTTTTATATCTTATACTTGATAATTTAAAAACATTTATGAACTAAAACAAAAACTAATTGCTAAGACACTCTCTCTAAAGGACTCCTACACATTAGTGATTCACATGGAGGTTATGATAAATGACTATGACTTCAAGATGATGAATGAGAGGTCTAGTCCAAGACACTTTCAATAAATTTTCACTATAAACATAATCATTAATACCCACACACACCATGTATTCTGGATACAAATAGTCTACTAACATCTAGGTGAGGAGTGATGACATGCAAAGGGAGAAAAGGGATCAACACTTATCAAAATAAAATAATAATGAAACACACTAGAGAACCAATATGGATAAGGTTAAATCAATCCTTATACTGGATCAAGGATACAAGATAAAAATGGGTAGAATGTTCTCATACCTAGAAAAGGTATACATAAAATGGATTTAAAATCCCAATTTATAAAACAATATGATAGATAAACAAAAAATAGAGAAACAAATCTCATCAATGTTGTAATACATCTCCATTTTTAGTTTCAAATCATAAAAATAGTCCATGGGAAACCACCTTTTAGCCCTCTCCAATGCATGAGGCATGTTTGGTTGATGGTCTTCATGGTATTATGGGTATATTAGGTATAGTAGAAGCCAATTTAGTCTTGGTTTACTTCATTTAGGGTATGAGCATTCTAACTTGGTCAACTAATTATTCTCTTGGGAATTACAATAGTAGAAGATGGTTTATATTTTCCTTAATGAATCTTCAACTAGCCCACCCTTCCATTATGCATGTCAATAAGGCTTAAAACTAACCTATTATCCATAATGGACATGAAATAGGCATGACTACCCAAATACAATGGTTATAATATCATTGATGATATTCCATTGACTCTCTTCATGCCAAGGGATGCTACGTAGACTTATTACCCAATTAATACCAGATTCTTGAGTCTAATTAAAATTATTATCAACCAAAGGTATGTATGATTTTCTAGGATGTTGGCACTATATATGCATTATTGATACATATATTAATTTACTTACTAGTTATATTACAATGAACTTATACTTAATTCATTAGATAGTTATACTATGAAATTATTATAACAAAAATACTTAAATACTTCATTCTTATGAATCACACATGCATCACACTAATAATAAAATTAACTTACACAACACACTTAAACTAAAGAGGGTTAGGATATTCACTACAAATTCTTCTGAGGGGGCCCTTCCTCATTCAGAACTAGGTTCTAATCCTTATTTGAGAGACTTATAAAATATTCTTACAGAATCAACCTTCTCATTACTCAAATTTTTAGTAATTAAATATTTCTATAAAATATTAAAATATTTATAATCTAATGACTTATATAATTTTACTACTCTATTATATTCTATTCAACCCCTAGTCTAAACTAGGTTCTTCCATTAAATACATTAGGAAATTTTATTAGCTTTAACCAAAAACACTAAACTAGGAAAAGTATAAATACTTTGAGGTATACCCCCAGTCAACCTTTAGGTGGTTATTAAATAAATTTATATGTTTTAGACCTAACTAGATTAAGGATAATATATACTATTTTGATATTTTACTTCTTTTTGCCTCTTTTTCGTTATCCTTGTCTTACTCTTCTTTAGTAGCACATCTAAAATTCATTCAATGTGAGGAACCCATACAATAGCTATGGAGGATCCTCTTAAATCAACCACTCAATTCCTAAGATATTTGGATGTGTCCTTAAGAGCTAATCACATTTTATCACAATAATATTTCTACTCTATGTAGTGGTTGTAGGCTCTTGTAGGTGAAAGCTTGTAGTTGTTATAGGCAAAGTATAGGAGGAAACTAGCAATTACTATAGGCAACCTATATGTGGAAACTAGTAGATGTTATGGGTACAGTATAGGTGGAATCCAATAGTTTCTATGGGTACCCTATAGGTTGAAGCCAATAGTTACTATGAGAAACCTATAGCTGGAAACCAATAGTTGTTATGGGTAACTTGTAGGTAGAAGCCAGTAGTTGTTATGGGTAACCTGTAGGTGGAAGTTAGTAGTTGATATGGGTAACTTATAGGTGGAAACTAGTAGTTCTTATGGGAAATCTCTAGGTGGAAGCTATTAGTTGCTATGGGAAACCTATAGGTGGAAGCCCCTTTTGCTATGGGATTCTCTATAAGTGTTATGACCAAACAAGATTCCTATAGTATTATGTTACCTTTTAAATGTTTGTTAAATAAGGTTACACAAGTATAATTAAATCAATGAAAAATCATCATTAAATCATAAAATAACATGTGCACGCACGCGTGCGTGCGCGTGCACGCGCACACACACACACACACACACACACACACACACACACACACACACACACACACACACACACACACACACACACACACACACATCAATGCACACATAAAATCATAAATTCATTAATTCATTTTATCAAGTCATGGATGGTTATGAGGAATATATAATAGGTATGTATGAGGCTATAGAATAAATAAATTAGCGGCCTCATCATACACCCTACTTAACCTCTTACTCAACTTCAAGCAAGCCTTGGATTCATTTTGAAACCACAATTGTTTTTGAAATCTACGGGCTTAGTGCATCCAATCCCTTCAAAGATATAGAAACATTTAGAATCATCAATTTTCTTCCATATTTTTTTCTCTACCTCTCTATCATTTGGGATCTCTCCCTCCTAGTTAGGAATTGGGAACCAAAACATAGGTGGTTAAAACATTAACCCCAACCATTTTATCCTTATTCTCTTGACAAGCTCAATATACATAGATATCCTACGCATGGCCTCCTTAAGGTTTTTAGGGGAATATAGTTCCTTTATTTTTAAAGAATCAAAGAGTTCTTCCCATATATGAGAACAATAAATAAAAAAATTCTTTCCATCTCCATCCATAAGACTCAAGTATTTATTTTGAACCTCCACTTGTTTCTTTATGACCCATGCTTGTTGAGTACTAAGTTTATGAAGGAGATCCATTCTTCTATTACAATATTTTGATTAGATGATTCACCTATAATCGTTAGGGTAGATTATTTTTCTTTTTATTGATACTCTTACACCTATTTATTTCTTTCTATTTCATTAAGGATAGATGAAGTAAATACATTTAGTTGGACATGCCCAAGTATATATGTGTATTCCAATTTGTATCTTGAGGTACAATATACTAGTATATGTAAAGACCACTTAACTATGCTTGGATATTAGGGTTAACATGTTTACAAACTTGAAATAAATATTTAGGGTCAAAAACCATGTAGGACTAATCATTATAGATCCTATCATATATGAACTTAAGCCATATTTATTCTAAGTAGACAACATACACCCTATAAGTTGATCTACACTCCATTAATAATTTAGTTGTTTCATGCATTTTAGTAATCTTTCCTTTCAAATAATTGATCCTAGTTTTATCCATTTCCAATCTTTCTTTTACATCATGTTCTTGTTCTATTGTTTCAACATATACCTTAAATATTTATACCAACTCCTTGTGGTAAGTTTCATCATCACCAAATTTTTCTTTAAGAAAATTTAGGAGGTCATTAGTTTCTATTGGTGTAGTAGTTGAATGATCCATATCAATTACTTCCTCTACTATAGGTATTTTTGAAGTGGTCAATGAAGGAGAAAATCTATTGTATAAAGGTACCAAATTTAGAGCATTATATTTTACAAGTGCCTCTAACGGTTTACTAATTCAATCTATGGGCAAGGTAGATAAAGTTACTACAATTTATTCCAAGGAATTTACTACAGGTTCCTCCAATAACCTTTATTTTTCCATAGATGGTTCTATAAATTTTTATAACCCCATAAATGTTTCCAAGCCTCTCTTGCCTTTCAAATATAATATCGCGTTCCTCAGCCTATATATTTTTTTCATGGCTTGTTCCATGGTTTAGAACTCTTGGTCATGACAAACTATTTATTGTTTTTATTATTCTTCCATAGTCTTTTTTTCAATCAATTCTTCTTCTATAGGTTGATCTCTCATTCCTAGCTCTTATTTTGTGTACCTAATGTGTCTAAGAAGATCCATGTCTTTCTCAATGAATCTAGATGGCTTAGGTGACTGTAATTATTCTTCCTTGGTATATTCCTCTTTGGTAGACTAGTCTATAATCTTGAACCCATCAGAGGTCTTTTGAATCCTAGGCTCTTTCCTTTCCTTTTCATCCACACTGATGTCTATGGTTGAGGAGGCTAGAGTTTTATATTATTTCTTAATTCTCTAAGATTGCCTAGGAGGAGGTCTCCTTATTGATACAAGTGGTTTTTTTTATTTAGTTTTTTTCTTCTTTTTATGAGGGGTGACTATTGGAATTTGTTATACCTATGCAAAAATTGATAAAATAACTTCCTCTTCCCTTGAAGGAACCATGGTGGAAGAATCAATATTTGGTGAGGAGATAGTTGGAATAATAGGAGAAGGAATATTCTTCCCAATTTGTGTGGGTGGATTTTCATCCTCTAAGGAGGTAGGACTAGTTTCCTTCTCCTTATTTTATTCATAGAAATTTTAGATGAACCTTTAGTAGCTATAAGTTATTCAGTATCACTAGAGCATATATTACCTTCTTGTGTAGTCTATTAGGCCTACTCTTCAGGAGATTCCTCATTATTTCCCTCTTCTTATTGAGCTTCACCAATCTTTAGGATTAGAAATTGTTCTCAATTGAGGTCAAGTGTAATAATGTTTATTCCATGTTTAACTATCAACCATATCAAGAAATGATGAGATAGGGATTTCTCAACCCCCTTCTTGTATTCTTTAGACATATTTTTAAAAATGTTCTAGAGGTGGTTTGGAACATTAATGGTCCTATCATGCCTTATGTGATTCAAATATTTAAACTAGAGAGTATAAATTAGATAGTACCTTATTTCATGGGTCATATATCTGATGATATATGAGGCTAATTGCCTCTAGGCAATGTGTACGCCGAGTCTCTCCACACCACCTTTCTTTAGCACTAGCCTTACATTTCCCTAATAGAATTGTTATCTAACTTCTTGACTATTGGGTTTGTCCTCCTAGTTTCCTCTTATATTTAGTAGCCTAATTGCCTACCTTACCATTTATTAAGTGAACATAAATCTAATGACATGTATAGTATCTTGATTTCTTATAAAGGATCCTATAAATTCCCTAGTAAGGGGTTCTAAAAAATATTACAATTTCTCAATATAAGTGGTCCATCTAACTCTATTGAAGACAACCTAGCTGGCTAGGTCTCTTTGAAGTTGTTTGTGATATATGGGTTCCCATCTCACAACTCATCCTCCCATTTTATCTATATTTAGTTTTTTGATAACCTTTTTAACCAATAATTATCAACAAACTCAATTTAACTTCTATATGTTTGTAGCAAAGTAGGATTTTTCAATAATGTCAGTTTGTGGTTGTAGGTTGTAGGTAATGTCAAGATTTAGCTTTGTTTCAATGGGTTTTACTTTCAAGTGAGAAAAATAAAATTTATTATTTTCCCTATTGATTATATGGTATTATTATGGGCATTAAATCTTCATGTATGGAGCATCCTAAAATGTGTGAAATTGATTTCCCATAACATTCTCCCCCACATGATGTGTCACTTGTCCCCAAGTGATGTGGAATGAGTAGGATAGAAAGAGAAAGGATGGGATCATAATGAGGGTATGAATGTGAGTGGAGAATAGACTTAATGAATGACATGTTAATGATTAAATATGTTTTCAATATAATACATACTATATTAAGAATTAAAAAAATGCTTTTCTGTGACCAAAAGATATGTCATACCTTTTTGATAGTTTGCCTAAGGTTATGTAGAGGAAAGTGGCATGTGAGTGTTTGCCTAAATACAATAATTATCTTGGTAGTTATAACTTAAATGAAGTGGGACCCTTCATTAATCATGAAATCATAAGATGTTAGCCTTCCATGATACCCTTAGCAACCTACATGCAATCATGATAGCCTATATGGAACTGGAGTAGGGGTCTTATAATGGGATGATAGATTATTACCCTCTTATCATAAGGTGGTCACTATGGATCTTTATGTTATCCAAAATAGGTGTTGTATGAACATGAAAGAGGGTAGAAGAGGGTTTTAATACTTTTTAATATTCCTTTACATGAGATTGTTGATGATTTTTCTTTATGTTATCTTACTCCCTATGGATTTGTGCCTAGTGAAGTTTTCCTTTAGAAACCAACATGATTTTCAAACTACGGGTCTGTGATCCAAAGAAAAATCATAGATCTCACTATTTGACATAGTAAAATCATCTCTATGAAATGACCAAAAGCTGAAAGTGGTTTGTGTGTGTCCTTGTAGCCATAAAGTTTGGTCATCTACACTCCAAATGGGGATTAGAAGTGTATACCTTTGTTGTGGCTCTTACCTTGCTTTCAAGGTTATTCCTTAGCAATGTTTTTGACTTTTCTACTCTAATCCTCCTTCACTTCTCCTCTAGATTATTTGGTGTCTTTTATGTATTGCTCTAAAAGACCATAGCTAAATCCATAGCTTAGAGTTTGTGAAGAACTAATCTGCATGCACTAAAGAGGTGCATATAGGTAATAGAATGTACCTATAATGACTATAAGTGGAGCCCATAGTGAAACTACAAAGTTATGCCCAACTATGGAGAAGGTGCTCAAGTAGCTAGAGCATAGCCCATAACAATTAAAGGAATATATTCATTAAAAAAAGGTGCTTGTAGAAATGGTGATGGAGGTGATTATAGTAACTATATAATATCCCATGAAAATTGGAGGAAGATGAATAATTTTACTTAGAATGATTGATTATTTTCCTTTTTGGTTTTTACCCCTAAATAGCCAGTAAGCTAGTTTTCTATTTGAGCCCATTTTATAGCTCTAGATAGCTATTAGGCTATTTTTCTATCAAAAAAATATCAATAATACCAAAAAAGGGTTTTCATTATTAGGTTTTTTTACTCTAACTACTACCTACACTAGAATGTTTATTCTAGGTCTTTACCAAGTTAGATATGATGGTGACTAGTCAAGGACCATTTGAAGGTCTCATCATTCATTTAAGAGGAGGGCTAGGATGTCCTCCTCTTCTTATTCATTTGTGTGTTGATTGGTTCTCCCTTTGTCTAGTGAGACATCATGTTGATCTAGTACATCATTGTATCCATTTTTTAATTGATTGCATATGTGCTTAGTAAACTCCTTGTAAGTGAGTGGTGTTTTGTATAAATTGAGTCTATGGCCATTGAATATTATATGTAATCTTACTATATCAATGGTTTTAAGTTTCAATACTCCATTTTCATAAACATTCTCAATCTCAAATGGACCAAGCCATATAGTCTGGAGTTTGCCCTTGTGATCCTTGTATTTTGAATCAAAAAGAAAAGCCCAATATCCTACATTAAATTGCATAGTATTATGTACCTTTCATGCCATCCAATCCACTACTATTGTACAAGTTACATGTTCTATAAATCCTACTATTTATATTCATCTAAGGCATTCAGGTACATAGGCCTTTATTTCTATGTTTCAAATATATCTATCCCATGTTTTAGTGGTGTCTATAAGGTCTTGTGCTCAAATTCAATTGGAAAGACATGTTTCTTCCCATAGATCAAGTCATATGGGGTGAATATTATAGTGGTATTCCACATGTTTATTTAAATCCAAATAGCATTAGGAAGTCTATACTCCCAATCCTTACAAGACAAACTAACAATCTTGGTCAAAATATTTTCTAACTCCATGTTGGTGACTTCCACCTATCCATTAGACTGTGGATGATATGGGGTTGATTTATTATTCCTAATATCATATTATTGGACCAAGGTAGTAATTAAACTATTAGTGAATTGGGGTCCTTGATCAATGACTATTTATCACATCACACCATATCTTGTGAATATTTATTCATAGAGGAAAGTTGTCACCTTCTCATCTTTGATATGTGTAAGATCCTTTACTTCCACCCATTTAGTGAAATAGTTAGTACATACAAGGATATACTCTTTATTATTAGATTTTAGATCAAAAGGTCTTACAAACTCTATGCCCCATTTTTAAAATGGTTTAATTACCATTTGAGGTTATAAAGGCATCTCATCTAAATGTGTGTATTTCCCCATATGATGACATCTATCATAATGAGTAGTATACCTTATTACATATTTATGGTCTGAGGGCCAATAATATCCTATATTCAATATTTCTACTATTATACACTTGGCTACAAAGTTCTCACTACAAATTTCATTATGGTAGGCTTTGAGGATATCTAAAACTTCATCTTCTCTAAGACATCTTATAATGATCAACTTATGCCCAATATATAAAATGAATATAGAAAACCATTAATACCTACCACTTTTATAAATCAAATCTCTTTTTAATTTAGGAAGTGTTGTGGAAGTAAACCTATTACATGGTAATTATCAATATAAGTATAGGAATGTGTGGTAAGGGTAATGGAGAATAGGTGGTCATCTGGAAATGAGTCATCCACTATGGTATCTTCTTGAGGGGATTGTAATCATGATAAAAAATTATCCATGACATTTTCCTTACTAGGCTTATCTATAATAGTTAGATCAAATTCTTGTAATAAGAGCAACCATCGTATCACTCTATCTAGGATAACTAGCTTATTCCTAAAGCACCTAATGGCTACATGGTCTGTATTAATAAAGACTTGATACCCTATTATGTAGTGATGTTACGTGTTGATAGCATAGAATACTACCAAGAACTCTTTTTTAGTGACCATGTAATTTAATTCTATTTCATGTAGCTTCTTGCTTACAAAAAATATGGCATAATTGAGTTATTCCTATTGTTTTCCTAGCACAACTCTTAGGGAAGTATCTGAAGCATCTATGTGAATATGGAAGGGAAGCTTACAATTAGGACCATGTAGCATAAGGGTGGTGCTCAATAATTCCTTTAATTATTTGAAAGCTATATCATAGGTAAGAGTCCATATGAATTCAACATCTTTAGTTAAGAGAGTTTACAATGGTGTTGCTAATTTTTTTTAATTTTTAATAAATCTCCTATAATAACTAGCATGTCCTATAACCTCTTGACATCTTTCTTTTTCTGAGGAACAATTTATGAAGCTAATTTTTTTAGGATCAACATTAATTCCTTCAGTAGATACATGGTGGCCTAAGACAATGCCTTCTATCATAAGCATGTAGTATTTATTATAACTTAAAGAAAATGGTGCTCTTAATAGCATTAAAACACTTTATATAGGTTCTTCAGACACTCATCAAATGTTTCTCCATAAATAGTAAAGTCATCCATATAGATTTTTGCACATTTATTCGCCATATCTACAAAGATACTCAGGATAACCCTCTAGAATGTTATAGGAGAATTGAACAACCTAAAAGGTAATAAAGGATAAGAATAAGTACCCCAAGGACAAGTGAAGGTGGTCTTCTCCTAGTCCTCAAGAGTAATTATAATTTGGTAGTAACCACTAAAGCCATCTAGAGAGGCAAAATATTTCTATCCTACTAGTGTGTCCAATACCTGATTAATGAAAGGTAGAGGAAAGTGATCATTTCTAGTTGTATTAAATTTCCTTTAATTATGCATAAACACCATTCTTCATTTTTCTTTGGTAAAATTACTAATGGTGAGACCCATTCACTATCTAAGATGGGATATATAAATCTAACAATCAATAGTTTCTACAATTCCACTTTGATTATTTATCTAAGAGATGGATTCATCCTTTGTTGTGACTATCTAATTAGTTTTCACTCTTTTTTGATATAGATATAATGTGTTTATTTTTCTAGGTTGATTCCTTGCATATCCTCATAATCCCATGAAAAAGTGTGTTGGTTTGCATGCAACATGCTAACTAGGCACTTTTCCTCATTTGACTCCACTTGATATTAATAAGAAATGTTTTTTCTGAGAGAGATTTCAATTTTTTGTAAGAGTGATTTCATCATTTCTATATTTATAATTGATATGTTTTGGCTATAACTATGAGGTAGAACCTAATATAATATTTACTATATAGATGCATTAGAATTATCTTCTTTTTAGAGGCTATAAAATGGGCACTCAACACATTACAGGTGGTTGAGATCTGTAGAATGAGCTTGGTAATTATTTTGGAGAACATTAGAGAGAATTGTATCTTCTTCTTCATCAGCTAAGGTGCATGCATAGTCTATGGTGAATACAATAATTTTGGGAGGCTAGTCTACATCATCTCTTCAACCTATAATAGATGCTCTAGTGCCAAGGCCAGTTGTCCTGTAGGATAGAGGACCAACTTCTTAGTGTGGCTGCTATTGGATATCAACATGTTACTTGATCTACAACTGATGAAGGCATTAGTTTTGTCAAGCCAAGGTCATCATAAGATATGAGCGTATCTACCCAAATTATACTTTAGTTGTAGAAAAATGAAATCTATAGGATAATCCCAAGAATATATACTAATGATAAGATCTTCAATGACTTCTTCTAGTCTAAATGTAGACTTATTAGCCATTTACAACATTTTAGATGTGGGATGAATATTATTAAATTATATTTTATTCATGGTTTTAGTTGTCATTACATTTATTTTATCTCCCATGTCTATTAATGTATTGGGTAAGTACTAATCCTGTATCTGGACTATTACTACTAGGCATCCTAGATATGAATATTTCCTTGGTAGAGTGTGTCCTAACATTATGTCTACTAGTTGGCCATTCACATTCACTATAGTGGGATCTTTCTTCTTCCTTCCATATTTATTTAAACATAAGTCTCTAATAGCTTTAGAATATATGGGCACATCCTTAAGGACATAAAAGAGAGGAATTTCAACATAGAGATTATTAAGATGTCTTATGTAATCAAATATTGGCTTAATTTTATGGCACTAAAAGCTAAGACATTGTAGACATGGTGGGGATATTTCATTAATAGATTTATTTGTTGGTTTAGAGAGTTATTATGGTGGTGAAGATGGGTTAACATGATATTTTAGAGTTTCCTAATCTAAATCCATTATTATGGGTGGGGTTGGGGGTGGTATAACTTTCCCTAAATGTAGGCGAACTTTATGGATGTTCACCACATATATTGGGTACTGAATAGGTTAAATACTGGATGTCAGTTGCATTGAAGTATTAGTAATATTTTGCATGGGTTAAGTAGGAAGATAGTTAGGCTTAGGTGTATATTATTTATTAGGCATAAGATTAGGAGGTTGCTATTGTTTTTGTGGAGGGAATCCTCCTTGATGGTTTCCCTAGGGTTTATTGGGTCTCTAGGGATTATGCCACTAGTTTGTGAAGGGTGGGCCTTGGGGTGGTTACCAAACTTGTATCCAATGTGGGGATAGATTTTATGGAGGATACCAAGAGGTAGTGAGGTATCTTATCTAAGGTGTATTCTATTTGGAATTATGATTTGTAACATTAATCCATGGACTAGTAAAATTGGTAGTAGTAATTATAAATTATGAATTGAAGGAGGTAGAATTTGTAAAAGGCAGATTTTGTCCCATACCTGGATAAGATAGTCATTGAACCCATGGATTTATTGTGTAACATAGAAAAACTAGTCCCCATATCCTCTTAAAACATGTATCTCTATTATTTTTGTCTCTTTAGCTATGATGTTAGCTACTTTAGCTTGAACCTCATGACACCTACAATCTGTCTTCTTCTTACAATATAGATAATAGATGGTCAAAGCTTAATCCAAGGCTACTTGTTTTTCGAATGAGTGTAGGCTATCTAATTAGGTTTCCAAGTGAATAATGATATCCTATTTCAGGTCTTGTAACAAGTTACTAACTTCAAATTTTGATAGGCCACTTGAAGCTTCTAGTGGAAGTTTGCTACCCCTAACTTTGTTTATGGCAGACCTAGAATATTTATTGCTAAACTCTTTGATGTCTAAAAATGGAAGGTGGGAGATACATCTCCCACTCATTACTTATAATTATTCCACAAAAACTTCTCTAACTCTTTTTAGTAATATGAGTTTTAGAGGCTCTTCTCCTAGTGCACTTTGCTTGAATTTTTGTACACTAAACATGAACTGTTCAACATAGTCTTCCAAAGATTCATCCCCTTAATGAATAATCCTAAAGATGTAATTTTTTATATAATTTATTCCTCATCCATATTATTGATACTTATCCAAAATTTTCTTTTTCATGTCCTCCCAAGTGTGGATTGAATTAATACCTAGTCCCATGAACCAACGAAGCATTGAGTCTTTGAGGGTAGCTAGAAAAGGTTTCAATTTTTGTGCATCCTTATTATATTCATAGATTTTATAAAAGATATCAAATCTAATAAAAAATATGTCCAATTATTTTGATAATTTACCTCTAAAATTAGACAAGGTTGAGGGTGGGATATTTTTTATTTGTGTTACACATGTTGCATTTGGAATAGGAAATTCAAAAGTAACTATGTCTAGAGTCCTATTGTCATCTAGAAAGTCTCCTTCTCCATTCATGATGGATTTTATTATGATATGGATACAAAAGGTATTCAAGATCATGTCTCCAAATTCTATATTATTCCCTTTTTTAACATGATATTAAACATTTATCTACTGATCTATACTCTTTTTATTAGATGATAAGTTTGAAGACTCTCTTGAGATTTCTTTGATATACTCAAGAAAAACTTGTTGGAATGTTATTTGATGATCTCTATAGTGTTTTGTTCATGTAGTTATTATCCTTAATTTATTATTACAAAATCAACTAATTCTTCCTCCACTTTTATTTCCTTTTTCAAATCCAATAGTACTTCTACAATCTACCTCCTTTAGTTTGTAGTCTTCCCTTCTTTAAGAGCCTTCTATCTTATGTTATATTTTTGAATAGGATTATTTGTTGTTATAGGTATTTACGGTTATTTCCAAGTAGAAACTTGTGAATTTTTTGGAAAAAATCTCCCTAGATAATCTCTTTGTCTTTATATAAACATTTTGCCATTCCTTCAGTTGTCTTGTCCCTTCTTTCATAGGGTTAGTGTGTTCTAGGGGGTTGTTCAGAATAAGCAAAAATAAAATCTAGAGAAATAAAAGAGTAAAGAAAAAAATGACTAGAATTGAAATTTTAATTCTATAAAGTAGTAAAGTTATCTACTGAAAGTGGAAAATTTACTTTAGAAAATAGGAAATGAAAGTAGGAAAACTACTCTAAAAAGGAAGAAATGAAAGAAAAAAATGAAAGCCAAACTTTGTGGAAAGTAAATCACTATTGCAAGAAAGTAAATTCTAAGAAAAACATTAACAAATTAAATCACAAGATTGCAAAGAGGCATTCAAATTTGTGCACGATCAACATCTAGGAACTTATACATTTGTCATAAGACACCATAGTGCACTCACTCGACTTGCTTGACTAGGTAGGATAGTGCATAACAAATGTTTTGCACCATTAACATCAAAAAACTTAAACATCTAGAATAAGAAACTATAACTACCTCACTTGACTTGATTGGTGGGGTAGGATAGTGCATTAATCAATCTTGGAAAGAAATAATTGATCTAGAAAGAAATAATTGACACCCTCCCTGATAATGGTGCCAAAATGTTGTGCAGACTTATTACCCTATTAATAATATATTCTAGAGTATGATTAACATTAATTATCAACTTAGGGTACTATGATTTTCAAGTATGTTTGCACTATATATGCATTATTGATCCATAGATTAACTTTATTACTAGTTGTAGTACAATAAACTTATATTAAATTCACCATATAATTATATTATAAAATTATTATAATATAAATACTAAAATATTGAAGTACTTCATGCTTATGAATCACACATTTATCACACTTTATATAATCAAACTAATAATGAAATTAACTTACACAACACGCTTAAACTAAAGAGGTTTAGGATCTTCATTGCAACTCCTTCTGAGGGGGGTCTTCCTCATTCAAAACCTAGTTCCAATCCTTCTCTAAGATACTTACAAAATATTCTTACAGAATCAACCTTCTCATTACTTAGATCTATAAAAATTAAAGGATTTTGTAGAAGATTACAATATTCCAAATGCAATGACTTATACAATTCTACTACTCTATCATTATCTATTCAACCCCTAATCTAATCTAGGTTCTACCATTAAATAAATAAAGAAATTTTATTAGATTTAACCAAAAACACTAAAATAAAAAAAGTACAAATACTTTTGGGACTACCCCTAGTCAACCTTCAGGTGGTTAGTAACTAAAGTTACTTGTTTTAAACATGACTGGGTTAAGGACAATATATTTTTTTTGATGTTTTACTTCTTTTTGTCTCCTTTCCATTATCCTTATCTTACTCATCTTTGGTAGCACATCCAAGATTATTTACATGTGAGGAGTTTGTAAAATAGATATGGAGGATCCTCTTCAATCATCCAATCAATTCTTAATACAAATAAATGTGTCCTTAATAGCTAATCACATCTAATCACAATAATAGTTCTACTTTTTGTAGTGGCTATAGGCTCCTGTAGGTGAAAGCCTATAGTTGTTGCAAGCAACCTACATGTATAAACCAATAGGTATAATGGGAAACATGTAGGTGGAAACCAATAGTTTCTATGGGAACCCTACAGATGAAAGATAGTATTTTCTATGGGAATCTTGCAGGTGGAAGCCAATAGTTTTTATGGGTAACCTATAGATGGAAGCCAACAATTACTATGGGAAAGCTATAGGTGGAAGCTAGTAGTTACTATGAGCAACATATAGGTGTAAGATCCTTTTGTTTTATGCTTATATATAATTATTTTGAACAAAAAATATTCTTATAGTCTTATGTTATGTTTGAAATATTTATTAAATAATGTTACACAAGTATAATTTGATCAAAGAAAAAATATCATCAATTCATATCATAACATATATATCAATGCACACATAAAATAATAAACTCATTTATTCATTTACATGAGTCATGGATGGTTATGGGTATTTACATACAAAATGTATGTATTAGGTATGGATGGGGATATACAGTAAATCAATTGGTAGCCTCATCAAGGGACATCTTCTTTAGTTGGCCAAATAGACTTATTAGGAAACTAGGCCTAATTACTTAGTGTTAGTCACTTAGATGACTATGAATCTTTAATATAACAATAAATATAGGTTAATGTCTCTAATTGAGTACCAAATAATCATATTATACCATGAATTATTTCTTTAAGGCAATGTACACTTATCATTTTTGCTCATTTAGGTGACTAGATCATCTCTCTACTAACATCTCTAGACTACCTTTCTAGCCCAGCCCTAAAAGAATAGTTACATGGGAAATTGAGTGTATTTTGTGGATAAAAATTATTTAATACACCTCACATCACCTTCCTAAATGATCTTCAAGGGTTCATCTAGATCTACACCTTGAAAATACCATGGAATCTTCTAAAAATAAAGTTTTTGGTCCATTTTTACAAGTGTTCATACAAACCAGTGGCATGAATTGAACACTATCAGAGTTTGAGATATGTTTTATGTGTTTTTAAAAAAAAAAAAAAAATTCAATGCATTTTTATGTATTTAAATGATGTTATCCTCCATCAGGTTTTTACGAGGGTCTAATAAGGGTTTTAGGTGCCTCTATCTCTTAATGATTGTTCATAAATAATAGGTCCTTTATATCCTTCATAACACCATAATATGGTATTTTATAGACCCATACAACTCCTAAAAACATAATTTTCCACCATGAAAACTATTATTAAATATATGAGTAAAAGTTGGTGATCTCTTGAGCTTAAGTATGCATTCTTAGAGTGTTGTATGATCTTAATGATTGTTCATAGAGGTCAGGGACCTAAAATAACTCTCAATACCATTATAATTTATTATTGATAGATAATTACAACCTATAAAATCCATTTTTACCCATTTAATATTACATGGTCACACCGAGCACAAGAAGACTTATCTCAAGTTGCAGTTTTGTAGCTAGAAAGGCTTAAGAAGGTCTTTAGACCAAAAATGGTAGTTGATTTGACTTTATCTACTTTTATATGGATTCCTAGGGTCTTTTATATCATTATAAAACCTATATATTTATAAACACTCTCATTTCACCCTCGATATACCATATTTTACATGACTATGTACACAGGCATGCAGTTTGATCTTAAGCTCTTCATGCCTAAATAGTCTGTATCAACATTATTAATCTTCCTTATTGATTATGATAATTTAATATTTTTTTATAGTAAATATAATCATCATTTAAATTTTATTCATCTCCTCTTGATGACACATTTTTCTTCAATTGCACAAGTACCTCTTATACACATGTCTAAGGTTTGTAAGCAACTAGACCAGTTTAACCATAAAGGTCTATTTCTTAGGTTCTTTCATCATAGTACAAAATAAAAATATCATTAACACATTTTTCCCAAGTATTTTTCACTTATAAAAATCTCTAAATCCTCATATTCACCCTAAAACACACTTATTTCCATCATATTTCATGCACATGCCTATAGAAGCTTACTAGACCTCTTAGACTATAACTGTGACATTCAAATATCTTCAACAGGCTTCTTGACTATTGATAATATTAAAAAAATATTTGAAAGTTTTTATATGTGTTTCTTTTATTTATAAAAATTTCTTGAAACTCTTTTATTCCATCATAAGAGGGCACCTCTCATTCTGATAGTCACTCACCTATAGTTGATCATTTTGGGGAACTTGACTACAAATTGAGGATTTTCCTCTTCCATTTTCCTTTTTAACTTTGGTGATCTTTGAGGAGTGTAAGGAGTTAATTCATGTTTTTTATTATTTCACTACATCATCTTGGTTTCCAAATAACTCATCACTACATGCTCCTTTCCTTCCTTCCACCCATAGACCTACAAAAGCTCATTAAGCCTCTTGGACTGTAGCAACATTACAATGAGTTTATTTAATATTTTCCAATTATATTGATGACTTTCAATGTGGTTTAACACCTCATTAATTTCATCTCCATCCCTAAAAATTTATAGTGCTTCATCATAATCCTTACAACCTCTTTTCCTCATCTACCTAGAGATGTACATTTGGGATAATGCTTTGGAGGGACTTCAATAAGGTCATTTGGTGTGAGAAGTGGTAGAAGAGTATGATATTTCTCCATATTATATGGATCCTTAATTAATAACTTTCCATTTTCATTCATCCTAAAACATATTTACAAATTCCATCAAATGCATACCATACTTTATCCATTATGGCATGATAAACCTAAAGTTGATATCTTAGGATCTATTTAAATGTTGGTAACTAGGAATCCTTCCATACACACTTGTGATTCATGCCAAGTTTTAAGGAGGTAAGGAAGAATTTTATAGGTTCAAAACAACTCATTAATATAAAATTGTGATCCATTTTTGTTAAGAGAGAGGGCCTATAGGTTTTTAGACATGTAGATTTTCATATGAGCTTATAGATGATCATTAGTACAAGGTTTGGATTCAAACAAATCCTCAAGCCCCTTTACCACATATACTAGTGGACCCACTCTTTATGGTATTTTTAATGGCCCTAAATTCTCATGAATTTTTTTATAAACTTAACAAGCCCATTCCATTTTTTTAAGCATAAAATAACATTATCATCCCCTTCAAACATGTAGACCATAAAGGCACATCCATTCAAGTTGGTCAAGGTTGGAAGTTAAAACTTGTTGGAAGCTAGGAGAATTTATTTAAGACCTTTTAGAAGATAGAGGAGGTCTGTAATATTTTTAAAATCCATAAAAAAACACTTTTGTACATTAAACCTCTTGGATAACTCAAAATATTGTAATGCAAACGTACAACTTTTCCATTCTTGGGGGTGATACTTAGTTATAACTTATAAAATCTTGAATATGGTGGGAGATGGCTTTAAAAAACTTATAGGGATCTATAGATACCTATGTAACCTTAATACTTAAACAATGAGCTAACTATAACCATAATAAATTGTAATTTGTATAATTTGAGAATGACTTGTGAAACCCAAACCATAGGTCTTTCCTACTCGATTACACAACCCACTTATGTTTTCATTATTTCCTACTCATTTGAATCCTTCTAATTTCAACCCTTACTATCTAAAAATACTATCCTAGGCATATATTTATCCCTTATGGTCCCTTTCCCCTAGAATATAGTACCATAGGTTGGACTACACCACTGTGACCTAGGGTGTCCACTTTCTAGTGTTACCGTCCAAGTCCATAATAGCCTCAAATGGTTAGATTTTCCTGAATCCTTATCTTTTTCCTTGTCAACATAATGTGAGTTAATCTAACCTAGTATCACTATTTTTCATATAAAATGCCATTCAAAGGTCATTTAGAAGGGTTGGTAATCATTAAAATGGCACAAGCTAGAAATATACCAAAGCACACTCAAGCAAATCTTCCTATTTTCTACATATAGCCAACCACTATTATTTCCAGCATATCAATGCTATTTCACTATTCATGAATCATCTAAAGCTTTCAAAAAGTCACACACACTTGCATTACATACATAATATTAGACAATAAACTTTTAAATTGGGATAACTACATTAGACTTGATCCCTCTTTGGAGTATTGGTATGTAAGCAGCATGTGCACACATGGGGTGTGATTACACATTCAGTGCCTATTACACACTAACCCATTTTTACAATTGGATTTGAGATCACCTATCAAGTATGAAGAGTAAGTAATATCCTTGAATACAAAATCATTTGCACATAGATATCTATGAACAACTAGGACATGATATTTTAGGCATAAGGTCTCTTAGACCAGATGAATAAAAAACCTAGAAAGCTCTAAAAGCTCAAACACTAAGGAATACAACACCAAAACTTGGACTATAGTGATGGACCTCTAGATGTCCCATTTTTGGTTCTCCTATCTAAGTATAAAACTAAATTTTGGATCCTATTTATGATAGTTTACTAAAATATATCATAAATTTGTAGCCTCTATCTCCTCTTTCTCAGCCTAAAATCAGCTAAGCTTTACTCTCTATCCCCTTGTTTGCTAATCTTAGAAATTAATTAAGCACTTATAGATTCAATAAATTAGTAGGTTAATTAAGGCACATTTATTTACTATTTTCCCATTAATATAGACCCCTTTACTATCTAGGGAATTAACCCCTATAGTTTCCCAAATTTAGTAAAACATTTGATGAACCTGACTTGCTTCAAAATTTTACACAAAAACCCTAGAAACCCTAAGGCTAATTACTTCTAATTTTTTTCAATATTTTATTTATTTATTTTTAATTTAAATATTATAAAACTAAAAATTAATTAACATTTCAGTAATTCACTTAAACCCTAGTTTTCACATACTAGGTCCTATTTACATATAAACACTTTCAAACCACAAGGAAAAATATATTGCTAATTTTAAAAAATATTTCTAGATTTTGCTTAAAATTTTCAAGCTCAATTCTACAAGTTTATAGAAAAATTTTCAAATTATTACATTAATATTGAAAAAAATCATTTCAAAGCCCTAGTTACATCAACTAAATCACAATAATTTTCAAGTAATATGCCACTTATATTTTGAAAATTTTGATTGAATATTAGAATCATAAAATCACTTCAAATTTCAAAAAGTCAGTCATTCCAAAAAAAATTATTTGTCTCAAAACCCTTGTTACATCTACTAGGTCCCATTCAAGCAAGTAATTTATTAATTTTTTTCTAATTTTATCTTTCATAATTAACTTAGAAAATCAATTTCAAATTCAAAAGTTCATAATATTTTACAAATAATATTTCTAAAAAATCCCTAGTTGCATGTAGTAGTTCCTACTTTACTTTTTGTGGTATTACCTTACATGTTTGGTAGCTTCGTATCCTTTTTTGAGCAAATTCTAAACTAATATTTTAGAATTTTTAATTTCTTATATCCAATACTTTCCAATTTTAGTACATTACCTATTAAAACTTTTTGTAAAACATTCAAATAGATTTCAAATTG
The DNA here is from genome assembly GCA_037957365.1 of Torreya grandis. Taxonomy (NCBI): domain Eukaryota; kingdom Viridiplantae; phylum Streptophyta; class Pinopsida; order Cupressales; family Taxaceae; genus Torreya; species Torreya grandis. The sequence continues at coordinate 1,594,159 of JARHVA010003557.1, forward strand.
TTTCCCTACTTTAATAATGGCCCAATATACTAGTTTTGATGAAACTGATAAAAGAGAGCTTTAATAACTCTTAACCAAACACCTAGATATGCAAGATGACATGATTAGAATCTTCCAAGAGGAAGAACAAAAGGTAACCAATGGTCAATCTTCTCAAACCATAGAGACACTAGTTTCACATGATACTATGGGGGTAACTATCTCACAACAACCCCCTATAGTAGCCCAACCTTCTTTTATGCCCAATCTCTTCAATCCAAGGTGTAACATCTCGAGCAAGGTACCATTAGATCTACATAGACATTTGACTCCTTTACTATATTTTATACATCTTGGGCATGACATATAGCTACTACACCTTTACCACCTAGATTTGTACAACCTAAGCTCAATCTTTATAATGACAAAGGTGATCTAGAGACACATTTGAGAGCCTTTCACATAGCATGTTTGGATTATGTACCAAATGACTGGTGATTAACTAAATTATTTTGAAGGAGCATCAAGGATTATGCATTACAATGGTTTTACAGTCTACCAAATCAGTTGATTAATGCATTTAATCCTCTTGCTAACATGTTCCTAGCATATTTCAGTATCAATAATGATGATAAGGTTTAATATGCCCAAATTACATAACAAAAACATAAATCAAATAAGCCTCTCACTGAGTGCGTTCTTAGATACAAGACCATATTGTCTAGGATGGCTATCCCTATGGTAGACCAGGAGTTATAGGACCTCTTCAAACAAAGTCTTCTACTATTTTTATATTAGATAATCATGTTCAAATGTTTCTCTTCTTTCACTAAATTTTATCACACTTTAAAATAAAGATAAATCAAACTCATTTCAATAGGCAAATTTAAGTACATAAGTGCACCAGATACAACTAATAAGAGTAACAACAAATCCCCATATAAGGTAAAATTCAATTACAGTAAAGGACTAACTCAATAGACAATTAATGCATCTTCAAAGCCCTCATAGAGAGTCACTTTATCAGCACCTCTTTGATGACCTTTCACAAATCTACTAGTTCCTCCAGCTAGAGTTCTATAGTAGTTATTAGAATGTAACATAATATCTCCTCCTCCTATCATAGAAATCGATCCAACAAAGCCTCCTCCATGAGGATATGACTAGAATGCATTTTGAAACTATCAAAAGGCACCAAGCCATACTAAAAATAAATGCATTAGTCTTAGGAATAAGATATAGGATCTAATTCATGGTAAACAAATTGATCTAAGAACTTTAGCTAAGCCTCCTCCAACCAAACCAATGTAGGATAAGTCACTTAACATATTTTTAGATATATTTCCATATCATGGCAAGTCAGAGACATAGGACACATTAGGTGTACATCATGAAAATCAAGAACATACTCTACCCATTACATATAAGGCACTGACAATAAATTCATATCCATTGAGCCACATGATTGGTAATTTTAATTCTATCATTTCATTTTAGCCTTCCATCTCCTTTTTTGATTAGGAGATTATTTAGGATGACACATAATATCACACACTCTTCATTAGAGCTTTTATTCATGGTCATCCCATTCATAATGTTATAATTGATAATGGATCTAGCATTAACATGTGTACTATCAGACTAATACAACACTTGGGTTATACAGAGCACGATATTAATATAAAAAATATAGTTATCAATGGTTTTAGTGGACATATTTAGACTACATTAGGTGAGATCCTCATTCCTCTACAAGTTGGTCCTACACACATGACCTCCTCATTTACTATAGTTCCTACCATTAGAGTTTTTGACATGTTACTTGCAAACCTTGGATAGAAAAACTCTAAGTAGTTCCATCTATAGTACATAAATGCATGAAATTCATTCAATCTAATTAGGTTATCATAGTTACTAGAGTTCCATATGAGTTGCCACTTTTGGTGTCAAAGCTAATTTTAGTTTTAGAGCCAATTTAAATTTCATTACCAATTATAGCTTTACCACCATTATTTTTCTCAAATTTAACATCATAAACGTACATGATATCCATCACCAGTATAGAGGGTTCATACACCTACATAGATTTGGGACTCTATACAGCTTCCAACTACAATATTCACACCCAGAGTAGTTTTATTTAGATCCCATGCATCTACACATAGAGTACATGTTCAACAAGTTTATCCTACTTCTAGATGGGTCCCTAAGATCCCTAAAATTGCATCTACTTCTTAGAATTATAGAGGGTGCCCACAGTTGGTTTCTACTTTAGAGATTTTAGAGCATTTATATCATATATAAATTTTAGAGCCATAGTCTTAGCATTTCCATCATGCTTCATGATCATGCATGATTCCACTCTTTGATATAGGACACCATGATAGGAAGTTTCATCTAAGACTCATTGGTTAGTATCATTTCCTTATAGTACTGATTGTACATAGTTTCCTCTACTTGATTGTATATAGCTCAAATATTTAAAAATACAAAAATAATATAATATTTAAAAAATACAAAAACATGTCAATTATATGTATCATCTATGTTTTACACTAATAACCATTATGATATTATTATATTACACTATTATATGTTATTTTTTATTGATTTATCCATATTAATAGGCTTCACTTGATCTTCTTTGAGTGTGTGAAGTACATCTAGATCCTTCATTGCTTCACTCCATCCATTGAGGGGCCATATTACTTTTACATTATAGTTATACATAGATACATCTACCCATTAGGGTCATACTCTACATGACTACACCATCTGGGTTATACCATCATTACAGTATACACTCTAGAGATATTTTTGTAGTGTGTTCCTTACTTGCTTACATAGATATCACATCGACATCCATTAGCATATATCACACTTTTGTATTTCATATCATATACATTAGTCTTGTATTACATATCTTTTATACTCTTTCTTCTTACTTTCCATAGTTATATGCATGTTTATATTTCTAGTACTTTGCATGCTACCACTATTCACTTTGATTAGCTAGATGTGTTTGCATTTTCTAGTTTTTGTTTACTTCCTACTTGCATTCTAGGACATTTTCCAATGTACTTTTTTCTTATCTATATGTGTGTGCCTTTGGACACTTTACAATGTCCTTTGTGTGTGCTTTTCATGTTTTTGTGGCCCTTGTTCTAATCTTTGCTTATTCCCATTATGTGTGTATACAAAATTTAAACATGCCTTGTATGTCTTATGTTCTTATTTGGCCCCTTAGCCACCCTTATGTGTTTCTTGCTTCTTAATTTGTATGATTGCTACTTGATTGCTTAGTTATGTGTGAAATGCCATGATTCCAATCATGTATTTACCTTGATTCTTGGATGCCATGATGGGCATCATGTTCCATCCCTCCATGCCACTAACAACTAAAAACTAACATTTCAAATTCTATTTTACTCTTATGCATATGATATTACATTGTTAAATCTATCTAGGCATACCATTGTGGATCTAACAATCTCTCTCTCTACAACTTTTACTATATCTTTACATAATGTATATCAATGTTATATCAAATGTTTTCATATCTTAACACACTTTCAAGGCTTCTTCTTCTTAGGGAATTAATTATAAGGTCTTCATTCCTACCCTCAAAATAGGGGGAAATAAATAGGGATTTTTTTCATGGATATAGAAGCTCCTAATAATTGAAAAAGTAATTTTAGAATATTATAGTCTAGAATCTAGAACTTAGCATAGGTAAACTAGACCAGGTAGATAGCAATGAATATAGATCAGTCATCATTTTTAGCTCTAGACAATAACACCAAAACTATGACTACAACACTAGACCCCAAAGTGTCAAGTTTCTAGCACTATTATCCAAATAGCATAATATTTAGTTCTTCTTGAATTAGGAAAAGAGGTGAGTTTAGTCATAATTTTGTTAGTACAGTTTAATCTAAAAGTCAAAAATTTTCAACACTTATTTTGTGCAGAGAATCTAGATATAGGGGTCATCATGCATAGCATGAGGGTTTTCATTTTTAGTGTAGACATGGTAGTTAATACAAATTTTAGTTTAGAATCTATATTCTAAACACTAGTTATTGGTGGCAATGTGTGTGACACATGGGCCTTCTCTATTTCTGAGTTTATTGCATTTTATTACACATTCCTAGTAGTTTCATGCCCTAATCCATATATAGGTGGTTGGAATCACATTCAAGTAAATGATCATACAATTTTGATTCCCATGTAACTAAATTATTGAGTGCCTTCTTAAGCCTTTATTCTAGTTTTAGGAGGGGCTTCTATACAAGTGCAATCTACATATTTTGAAGTGGCCAATAGTGCCCTAGTTTCTAGTTTACATTTAGCTATCCACACCAACATTGTTACATCACAACACATTCAAGGGCTCCATAAGCCATCTCATACAAAATTCATCTATATTGGTATTTTTTATTCAACTTCACATCATAGGGAAATGATGGATCCAAAGGTCTAGCTAACCTTTGTATTCTTGAGCCACCTATTAAGAGGGATTGGACACATAGTCTAGACATTGATTAACACATGCATGATTCATTAAATTCATGTAGTTGGAAAATATGGAGCCAAAAAGCCCAATTTTTGCCTTCTTGAGCCAAATTATAGGGGATTAATTACTCACCTAATTCATCGATATAACTCTTGGTTCATCATACTTCCAACATAACTCAACATAACCTAGTAGAATAATAGGTTTTGTATTGGTTCACATACCCACTGAGGTGTATTCATTCCTTCCTCTTCTTTCCTCTCTCTTTACCTAGATTTGTACATTATTATTTTAGATATAGCATATTTAGTAATAATTAATCTACTTTTTCTTTCTTTTTTGTAGACTTACAAAGTACAACATGCTCTCACTATGCACAACCTAGCCTCACACTTCTTAAGCTTAGCCTCACATGTAAGTTAAGGTATGCTTCTCCTTTTTTCCTTTATCCTAATATTTCAATTTATTTCATACTTAGAATAAATGGGGGGGGGGATGTATTCATACTAAAATTCAATTTGTATAACTTGAGCATGACTTGTGATGCCCAAACCATAGGTCTTTCTTACTCACTTACACAACCCACTTAGGCATGTTTTCACTATCTCCTAGTCACTCGAAGCCTTCTAGATATAACCCCTGCTATCTTAGGCTCCTATACCATACATATATATCCCCTAGGGTTCTTTTCCCCTAGAAAACAACACCATATGTTGAACTACAACACTAGGACCCAGGGTTCCCACTTTCGAGCGCTATTTTCCAAGTCCACAATAGCCTTAAATGGTCAGATTTCCTCAAATCCTTGTCGTTTTCCTTGTTAGCCTAATGCAAGTTCATCTAAGCTAAGATAACTATTTTCCATACAAAATCCCATTAAAATGTCATTTATAAGGGTTGGAAATCATTAAAAGGGCACAATCTAAAAATATACTAAAGCACACTTAAGCAAATCTTCCTATTCTCTATATATAACCAACCACTATTATTTTCATCCTATCTAAGCTCTTGCACTAGTTATGAGTCATCTTAACCTTTCCAAATTTGCATAAACTTGTAATGAATACATAGGATTTCATAATACACATTCAAATTAGGATAGTGACAATATCCTTGATCCATCTTAAGATTATGGGTATATAGATAACATTCTCACACATAGGGTGTGATCACACGTTTAATGCATATTACACACTAACCCATTTTTCTAGTTGGATTTGATATCACCTATCAAGAATGAAGAGTAAATAATATCCTTTAAGATAAAATAAATTACATATAGAACTATTTGAATAACCAAGACTTGATATTTTAGGCATAGGGTTTCCTAGAATAGATGAATAAAACCCAAAAAGCTCAAACACTAAGGACTACAACACTAAAACTTAGAATACAGTGCTAGACCTCTAAGTGTCCCATTAATGATTCTCCTATCCAAGAAAAAAATAAATGTTTGGATCCTATTTTTTATAGTCTAACCAGATAGATTAGTAATTTGCATCCTCTATCTCCTCCATCTTAGCCTAGAATCAGCTAAGTTTTCCTCTTTATCACCTTGTTTGCTATTTTTATAAATCAATTATACACATTAATATTCAATAAATTAGTATGTTAATTAAGGCACATTTATTTACTAATTTTCTCCTTAATCTAAACCCCTTTATTATTTAGGAAACTAACCCTTATAGTTTCCCAAATTTAGTAAAATACTAACAAATCCACTTAAAAGTCCCAAAATCAACCCTCTAGGGTTTGATAGTGCATTTGACCCCTAGTCTATTAATGATTAATCATAAAGGAGGGGGAATGGATTATATAACTAATGCAACTAAATGGAAGGCTACTTACGTACCCTTATTTTTTCAATATATTAGTACCTAATCTTCTCTTTCCTATCTATACCAAGCATATGAATGTAGCATTTGTGAGCTTAATGATCCATAAACTACACTAATAAACTCAAAGTGATGTTTTAAGTATGAATACTGAAATTCTCAAAACTTCAAAAAAACTCAAAAAACTCAAAAGAACTTGCAAAATGTTTGGCATAAAGCATTCTCATTTCTTGAGTTGGAATGGAATTGTCAAAAGACTTGTTACTTCCATTTACCAATTAAATGAAATTTTTAATAACATGATGTTATAATTATTGAATTTTAGATTACTTGCATGAGTTCATTTACTAATTAAACCAAATCAACAAACAGAAACAAAATCATGCATCAAAATGACAATTACCAGAACATAAAATGTGATAACAGAGTTCATGGGTTCTCCAAAGGGGTGAACCATTTCCATTAAGGGCACTTCAAACACCTAAAAACAATAAAAAACTTTCTTGTAAGCTGATATCTCAATGGAAAAATTCACCTTCACCATGACTGAAATCAGTCCCGGCACCTTTGAATTCCATGAGTCTTCATAACAGCTACAAAGTTGCTTCAAAAGTCCTAAAATCTCCTCTATGGGATGAGAAATACTCCTCCAATATGCAAATTGGCTAAAATAGAGTATTAAGACTATGTATTATGGCTATAAAATGGATAAAAATCTATTACATAAGCTTTCTCAAAGCTTTTACAAAGTCTCAGCCTTTTAAAAATAAAAGCATAGTCCAGAATTGATAACTTCAAATAGAAATTTATGCCTTAAATAGCACTTCGACCCCCATAGCACAAGCAGTCAAGGCTTATCCCTTTTGGGTGGTAGGTCAGGGGTTCAAACTATTGACCCTTTCTTTTAGGCACTTTGCATGATTTTGAAATCTTCCTCCCTTCTTTTTTGGTGCTTAGACTTATTCTTTTATCCCACATGGGCTGCGTAGAAAGTGGTTGCATTCTTTAAATAGGTATGCACCTCCTTGGAATGTGTCAACATCCTCTTTTGAAGGAGACTTAGGCACTTAGCTAAGCCTATACTTAGGCTTCCATTGGAGAATGCACCAAACATGTGCCATTAGACTTGGTTTTTCTTTTGAACTCACCACCTTGCTCAACGAGCTTATCTCATGCTTGATTCCACATGGCATGTTGATGACATGGAATGTCATCAAAGCACACTTTTGAAAACCTTTCATTTTGGCAAGTGTTGACCTATGATAGGTCCAAATGTTGAAACAACCTCAAAACACATGCCATATGTTGTAAGAGACATTTTTTGGACCAATCTTCAAATAGCCATAACAGGAGCTCTCGAACTCAGATTTACATTCCAAAAAATGCATTAGAAAGCTCTCAAAGAGATATACAGTGTGCCACCACTAAAAATATGACTTGAAACCATTATTATAACCCAATTTCTGATCACACCTCCCTAATGGAGGTCTTTTGGTCTCCAAAAGTCCAATATCCCTTAAAACTACAAACTGGTCTACTACATCCATGAAAATAGAACCCAATCATAGCAAGAGGTATAAACAATTAAATTAAAATGATTTACAATAAAACTAAAAAAATGCCTAATCCAAAGGCATAAGTAAGTGAATCTCCAACTACCAAAGTGATTACAACATACCGAAACTGCCTACCCAAATGTCACAACCTGTAAAGCAGTGAATTGCCAAAAATTGAAACAACTCCCAATGTAACTGCAAGACAAGTTTATAATGCAGACAACATGAAATAAATATTTTGGACATTTTTCAATACAATTCCCTAGTATGGGACTTATATGCTAAGCAAATGTAAACAACCAAAAGTGTATGTTGCCTAACATCTAAACATGCCCATAGGGTCTTAACAATGCATCTATACATCCATGTGCCAAAAATAGATACATTCAAAATAGAAGTCAAATAAGTGTTGTAAGGAATTAACTCAACCTACAACATGCATTATTCTATTATCTCCAACTGATCAAATGAGTTCAAGTCCTCTAAACAACTCACACAGCATAAATAAGAGATTCAAAACATAGAGCTATTCAACATGAGAATTGACATACTTCGAATGATGAACCTATCTCTAAGTGTTCTCACAAACTCTACTCTACATCTATCAGAGCTTATTCATTCCCTTAGGTGAATTCATAACCATGCTTTCCAAAAATAATGTAGTGATAATCCACTTAACCATTTCTTTCTTCCTAGTGAAATTGAATGTCTTGGTGGATTCCTTAGCATCATTATAGATTGATTTAACTTCATTGACCTTAGTAACAGGTTGATAAATCATCTTAGTTTTACCATTTGTATAATGTGAAGATGATTGAAGTTTATAACAATGACCAATTTGATGTCCACTCATATGGAAATGAGTGCAAACAACCTTCTTAGGTGAGGTCTCCCCTTTACCTCTTATCGCTTTGTCATGATGAGAATGGTTCTTAACACCTACAATCTGCTTAAGAAAAGCATGTCTCTTCCAACAAAATGCAACAATATGGTTATGCATCCCACAAAAAGTGAAAGGAAATGATTTCATTATCTTTTGAATGTTAAATCCAAATTTCTTAAATTTAAAAAGTGGATCAGAAGATTTAGTGCTAAATCTAGTGTAGGAACTAGGAGGTGGAATCTCAATACCTCGACTACATGTCCTCTTACAATACACATGCTCTACTAGTGGACTTAGTCTTTTGCTATTATAAGCTTTTCTTCCTTTAGCCATGGACTAGTGTAACCCAAACCTACATGAAGAGATCTATGCTCTACTTGTATTGGGTTAGTAATTCCTTAGCCATTTCGACCAAGACCTATTCCATTAAAGCCCAATTTCATCAACAATTTGGATCTTATACCCTTAGTGTGTTGTTTAAAACTACCAAAAGCATCATTACTTGAATTTAAATCTGAATGGAAAGAAGTAGAAGATTCTTTTGGTGAAAAACTTACATTGCACTCAGTCATAGTCTCTACATTTGAAGTTGAAGGCTTTACCTTTTCACACTCACCACATTGAAATCTAATCAAGAGCTCATCCTTGGATTCAATCTCTAATTTTAACTTGGCCACTTCCAATTCAAGTGCATATTTATAGCATCTCAATATTGCATTTTCATCTTTGATGGCCTCAATCTATGACAACTTGCCCATGGATTCCTACAAACACACTGATTCCACAACTGCACACTGCAATCTAATCAAGTGATATTGAAAACTAATAAACTAAAATAACCTATCTAACCCAACTTTATAACTACTCTGATACCAACATGATCCATAAACTACACTATTAAACTCAAAGTGAAGTTTTAAGTATGAATACTAAAATTCTCAAAACTTAAAAAATTCTCAAAAAACTCAAAAGAACTTGTAAAATGTTTGGCATAAAACGTTCTCGATTGTTGAGTTGGAATGGAATTGTCAAAAGACTTGTTACTTGCATTTACCAATTAAACTAGTTTTTTAATAACGTTGAGTTATAATTTTCATATTTTAGATTACTTGCATGAGTTCATTTACTAATTAAACCAAATCAGCAAACAGAAACAAAATCATGCATCAAAATGACAATTACCAAAACATGAAACATGATAACAGAGTTCAGCTCAACAATTGATGCCTACATCTATGGGTTCTCCAAAGGAGTGGACCATTTCCATTAAGGGAACTTCAAACAACTAGAAACAATAAACAACTTTCCTGCAAGCTAATTTCTCAATGCAAAAATTCACCTTCACTATGACTGAAATCAATCCCGGCACCTTTGAATTTTGTGAGTCTTCATAACACCTACAAAGTTGCTTCAAAAGTCCTAAAATCTCCTCTATGGGATGAGAAATACTCCTCCAATATGAAAATTGGCTAAAATAGAGTATTAATATTGTGTATAATGGCTAGAAAATGGATAAAAATCCATTACATAAGCTTTCCCAAAGATTTTACAAAGTCTCAGCCTTTTAAAAATAAAAACACAGTCCAAAATTGATATCTTCAAATATAAATTTGTGCCTTACATATCACTTCAACCCCTGAAGAACAAGTGTTCAAGGCTTATCCCTTTTGGGTGGTAGGTCAGGGGTTTAAACCATCAGCCCTTTCTTTTAGGCACTTTACATGAGTTTGAAATCTTCCTCCCTTCTTTTTTGGCTCTTAGACTTATTCTTTTGTCCCACATCAGCTGCATGGACAGTGCTTACATTCATTAAATAGGTATGCAGCTCCTTGGAATGTGTCAATGTCATCTTTTGAAGAAAACTTAGGTGTTTAGCTAAGCTTATACTTAGGCTACCATTGGAGAATGTGCCAAATATGCACCATTGGACTTGGTTTTTCCTTCAAACTCACCACCTTGCTTGGTCTTTCCACCTTGCTCAACAAGCTTATCTCACACTTGACTCCACATGGCATGTTGATGACATGGCATGTCATCAAAGCACACTTTTTCAAATCTTTCATTTCACCAAGTGTTGACCTCTGAAAGGTCCAAATGTTGAAACAACCTCAAAACACGTGCCACATGTCGCAAGAGACTTTTTTTGAACAATCTTCAAATGGCCATAATAGGAGCTCCCAAACTCATATTTACATTCCAAAAAATGTGTCAACAAGCTCTAAAAGAGATCTACAGTGTGCCACCACTAAAACTCTAACTTGAAACCATTATCAAAACCTAATTTTTGATCACTTACCAATACATTGATGAAGATAATACATAGGTTTATGACTTCCTTTGGCTTGTGAATCATGTATTCTATTTTATGATGCCTCTAATGAGACCCTCATAGTATGTCTAACCCTATCTAACCTTGGCATGACCATAATTGTTTATGCATGCCCTAAAAACACCTGAAAAACATCATTTCTCTACATTTTTTAAGCTTTGAGATCTTGGAAAACCATTGGAGTCCAAGATGAAGGAAATTATAAGTAAAATATACTTTCAAACTGAGTGGTATGGATAGAGGGAAGTTCAAATGTCACTTTTCAAGTGTGAGGGGACATTTTATGTGAATCAAGGATATTAAACCTTTGAAAAGACCCTTTTATTACATATAATACCACCTTATAATTATTTTAAATGGATATGATACCTTTAGAAACTCCTAAATTCAATGTTAATCACAAGACACACCTTATTCAAAGGCTTATAATATAAATGTTAACTTATATGACATGTTTGAAAGGATTTAATGACCTGAGGGGCTCATTAGAGATTGAAACATTCTTGTAAAATAGGCCATATAAGATAACCTTGGATAAATCATTAGACCTCATTTAAATAATCAATAATTACCTAAACATCCTTTACATCTTGCATCAATTTTCCCTTCACAAGATGTGGCTAAGACAAACAAAAAAAATTGAGAACAAGAAAGCCTAATTCCTCCAAATACCTTAATTTCTACTAAACTACCTTAAATTTATCAAATGAGACATAGGCTACCTTTTAGGCTATAATAGACACTTGATACCATCCCCCTCAACCAAGGATAATATATGAAGACATAATACATCACCCATTGATTCACAAGATTTTATCATAGATGATCCCTCAAGTAAACCCCAATACATACAATGAAACCTTAAATAATGCTAATAAGGTTTTTAAAGACCATTTTAAATACCATGAAAATATATATATCACCATATATAATCTTTGAGGGGACCTATGAGAAAGTTTTTAACTATATGGGTTGATATTTGTCCTAGGAGGCCAAATTATCAACACTTACATAATTATCTAATCAAGGAATGATTATATTTCAGAAGGACATATCTATCCCTATTTCACATACTTATCCTAGATGTTAATCTAATAGGCTTCAGTCATCCCATGCTACTCTTTTTTAGGAATACATGGTTTATCGACCTTTTTAGAATATGACCATTAGTATAATGTCTTCTTCTAATGTACCCTCTACTAGGACTCATCACTCACATAATGATCATACAAAGGAACCATTGGTTAATATGATCCTAAATAAAGGGACACATGGAGGGTATGAACATACATAACATATTTTTTTGATAAAAATAATACCTATAAACCCATAAATTACTTATACATATACAACATAGTTAGCAGTAGAAGCAAAATTAGTGGTTCTACTATCACATGATCATTGGAGTTGGACATTCTTATTTATTATTGGGTTTTATTGAATATGATGATTACTCTATGATCGATATAGTGGAATAATTTCATCAAAATGGAAATATTTATGATATAATTTATCATATCCAAACATACTTTATGGAAAGAGATACATAAATAAAATATAAAGAGCTAGATATTACACATCCATTTAATGTAACATAAACGATGTGAAAAATGTCATATATATAGCTAATGATACAAAGTTTATACAAATGACAACATCAATCATATGTTGGGGGTATATCCACAAGTGTATACTCCTCATCACTATCTATATCCATTTCCCCCACACCTCTTGATGTGCATGCACTGGGATCTAACTCATGTCTACATACATAAGATAACTTGCATACTCTCTCCTCATATGATCCTAGTCATTTCACCATCTCTTCATTCTCATGCCAAAAGGTGTCATGTCAATCAATAAGAACTTGTATGATATCTATAGAATTATGCTATGGGATGTCTAATCTATATAGAACAATACATAACTTCTCATGCTTAGTTCTAGTAGTATGATATGCAGCCATAACCCTCACTAGAGGATCAAATAAAGGTGAATATACACCTAAAATGTCAAAAACATTCTCAATTTATCCATTTTCAGCTATATCCATGGGTAAAATACATGTAACGGATTATATTTCATGGTCTACCATAGTTTCCCATTCTTGATTACCTATAGATACAATATACAAAATATTAGTTAGCTATGTTTATGGAATCAAATACTTTACCTAATATTATACTAAAAGAAATTCCAAACTAAACCATGATACTTACATGTGGCTTTGATGACCATCTCATATAATAGTGTTGGTCCCACAAGATAACCACTAACTTCATCTCTACCTATATCTCTTCCTACATATCCTATTGCCACAAGAATGGAACTTGGAGGAGAAAATACAATAAAGAACAATAATGGCCATTGATATCCTTCCCACCAATGCATATACTAATATGTGCATCTTTCATCATCCTTTATAGTTATGAGAACCAAGGGATCTCTCTCATCACCAAGATGTGAAGTTGGATTTATAGGTTTAGACATTGGATTGTGATGGAGCCTATGCTCACTCCACATTGTTTTATGTTAGAAATAGTGTGTCGATGGCACTCCCTGATCTATATCAAACTATCACAGAACATAGTTATACTAAAATATCTCATATACACTAATAAAATGGTCAACCAACAACATGATAATATGAATCCTCTAAATCTAATTCCCATCCTTAAAAAATATATTAAATGTCTTATATGGATGCCATATAATTTGATTCAATGTCAATACATATAATAATGTAATAATTCATTGTAGTGTGTAGTCTACCATGCGGAAATTCCCACAACTATGTAAATAGTTATGGAAGGGACCACCCAGATAGGGGCTCACCAATTTTATTTACCACTACAATGTGATTATATGCCCAAACATGTAATAAATTCCCTACTCTAATTCCTCCAATATGACTCTCTAGTGCAAATATGTATACATCCCTATATAAGTGGGATAATATAGTTTGATCCTAGGCATATATAGTATTCTCTATCTCAATATTCCAAACCATATGATACATGAAATGTAAATTAAAAATGTTTCCTCCCTATATATCTATAAATTATGCTAATTAAACATATATAAACTTCCACAACCAAAAATCATCACTTTTGATAATACTACCAAATTTTGGTTATTTTGAGGTAGGAGAATATGAGGTTGATTAGCCATGTTTAATAAATGATGTTGCATTTGATTCATTTTATAAGTATTTTATACTTACATAATATTCATTTATTTAATTATTTTTGTAAGAATTTTAGTAGTGTCAATTGGTGGATTGGGGTTATTAGTGTTTAGATGTGGATTGTTAGTATTGGTAGGAGGAACAGTCCTTGAATTGAAATTAGGGGATGGGTTATTAGGTGGATGATTAATTTTGGGGTTATTTTTTAATAATTTTATTTTATATATAATTATCTTGATAATTATTAAATTTATCTAATCCATCAGTGTCATTATTTTGGGTAATTTGGACTATATTATAGTCCAAAGATGAAGGGTCAGAGAAGGCATACCAAGAGTGAGTATCCTCTTGGGTAATAAAGGTAGAAAGGAAATAATACCCCATGTGTCATATATTTTTTTTTTTCAAAAATATTATAATAGGTAATTTCATGATGGTTGGAATAAGAATCTAAGATCAAAGAGAAATTGTGAAAAATATGAGCAAAGTTAGCTAGATACAAAATTAGATTAGCTATGTAGGATTTTAGCACAAAAAACTAAATCAGACAAGATGTATAAAGTTGACTAGGTTAATTGAATTTAAAAAGAAGACCAACAAAAATTATTTAGTAAAGGACATAGTCAAATCAATTGGTTATGTTCTATGGGTAAGCACTAAAGTCCATCTTGTGAGGGACTAGGTTGAAAAGAATGACTATGTTTTATAGGAGATAAAATAGACTAACTTGTAAGATATGGAGTTAAATATAATGATAGTGTTTTATGTAAAAAGGGAAACTATTGAAGACACAATCAATCAGGTCAAAAATGTTTTGAAGGTAAAGATAAGGTTTGACAAGTATGACTTAGAATGATCTAGTGTTATTTTTCAAAATACTTGAAATAAACACATAGGTAGATGGGTCAAACAAGTCAATCTAGTTATGGAACACAACACAAAAATTGTACCAATGTTGACCAATACATATTTTTCAATACAACATATAATTTTCAAACATAAAGTGTATACACATAATATTTTCAAACTTTTATCGATTACTGATATCTTGTAGGAACCCATTGAGTCTCAATCTCTCTAGGTACATGCCTTGATGGGTGAACTAGGAAAGGAGTGGGAAGATCATTGGTACTTCATAGGATTGTTATCCCTTTTTCCACTTATTATCTACACACTTTTCTCTTGAAAACATAAACCCTAATCATGTTCTTCTCTATTATATCAATTCCAAGAATTTGCTACATTTTATCCTCTTTTTCCTCACCTTAATCCCATTTTTAGTTGGTTATACTAGGTCAACTAGGTCAACCTTATACAATTTCAGGGTATTTTCACTTAGGAACTATTTGACCATTGTCTGACCTAGCTCATGACCTAGTGAATTATTATCTGAAACTGTACTAGGTCAATTGGGTTAACCTTATTATCCAAGATTTTTAGAATGGTTTAGGGTAAATTCTCCCTATAAATAAAATTTCATTCCTATCATTTGATAATAATAATCAAAGTAAGAACTAAGAGTGAAAAAACATCTATTTATTGACCATTCTACTCGAGAAGTAAAGCTTAGCATTATATACTTTCTTTGGAGAAATAATTTTTTTTTGGAGAAGTCATTTAGATGAATTGATAGGTTATTTATCCTAGATCTAATTTATCCTTATCATCCTTGCAAACCATAAAAAAATCTTTCAAGTCACCTTGGCCAAGGGAGAGATTTATGCTTAGTAGGTTCGTCTTCAAATATAAGTATTCCTAACTTTATTTTTGCTTTGTAAGAGTAGACAGATATGCATTTGTGCTTCTCTTCCATGTATTAGGATTATGTATACATTGATGTGATTATATGTCTTCTACACATGTTTATTTTTATTTTTTCTAAACCCTCATATTATAACACAAGATTTTGTGAGCACTAGATTATATTTACTTTTATTGTGATTAGTTTAGGTGAAAATTCAAAACCTAGGTCCCCCTTAGGGTTATTTCATGATTGTGTTAGAAAAGAGGATTTGGAACCCTCCTTAGCATGGTGTATTACTTTAAGAGATCCTCAACTTAGGTCTAGAGGAACCCCATATTGGTCATGCTCTCGCTTGTCAAATGTGCTCCCAATCATAAGTCTAGGTATGCTCTATCTTCTCTAAGCTAAAATTGATTTATAGATATGATTCATTTATGATTACATATATTATAATGAACCCAATGTGAATATAACACTTTTAGGTTTTGTTTCACTTATTTCTTTATTTTATCATTTTTATTATCATATATTCATAATACTAGGTCAATTATATTGACACATTGCTAACTTCTATGCACATGTTTAACACACAATCACATATAAATGACTATGTTCTTTATTTATAGGTTATATTTTAGGTACAAGCTACTGGATCAACTTAGTCAAATCAATATAGCTTTTCAAAATTTTATATATCTATTCTAGACTATTAATTTTACCCAGTCAACCCTATACATTTCAGACACTTAGCAACAAGCTTCTCCAAAGCTTAGTCGACCTAGTCAACCCTATTAGCAATATTTTTAAGCATTTTGAAAGGTTTTTTGACATAACCATCAATTATATGCATCTCTAAATCCAAAAAGGTTCCTTTATATCCTTTCTCTACTTCCTTATTGTCTTTCCTTTCATAATTTGTAGTCTTTAAAATTTCCCTTGTACAGTCAACTAGATCGACCCTGTTGACCTAGTTCTATATTTTGTGTGTTGTCTGAATAACTAGGTTGACTCTATCAAACCTATTAATTTTCATAAATTTAATTCCATAGTACATAGGTGACACTATCAACCCTATTTTATATTTTATACATTCACTATCGACTACATTGAAATTGTACCATGTTTCAAAGTTGGAATTAATATTTGTGTACTAGTAATTAGCTCACATTTTCATTTCTTATTGCTTACGTGCTTAGAATAGATCACATAGTATAATTAGGTTGTTTTAAATATACATTTTAGTTTCACTATTTTATATTTTATGTACACATGACCAAATCATGAAATCTTAAACAAATATTTTAATAATTATCTACCCAAGGCCTGCCTACTTGGATTTCATCACCAAGTGGGAAGCTGACTTGGTTTTTGGCCAAGTATAAACACACGGTTAATGGTATATTTTGGATAATAACCCTACACCCTTATCATTAAATTTTGTGAAGTGAGGGAGTAGGCCCCAATACATATCCCTTTTAGCCCAAACATCCTAAAACTATCCTTAGATTTCTTTCTAGTTCCTTTCTTAAGACCAACTTAGCATCACATTTAAAATCATATTTTAATAATCTAACAACATTCAAGTTGAACATCTAGTTAGCTTTTACTTTTCAAGTTGATTTATTGCTCTCTACTCAATTGTGTGTTATATTATAAAAATTTATATTAATTAGTGTTAGTGCAAGGTTTTATGTTGTATGAATCAATTGGATCACCCTCATTGATCCAATTGATTATTTTTTCCCTTTAGTTATTTATTTTCAAAATAATTGAAAAAATATTCCTGTCTTAGTGCACGATCATTTTAGTTGACATAGTATATTACAAGTTATCTGATTTTCCTTATGTATTATACTTGGTCCACCCAATCAACCCTATACACATTTTAGCCTCTATTTTTTATAGGTTGACCTAGCTAACCCTATACTATTTAAAAGCCCTAATTTATATTTTGGGTTTTCCTAGTTGACCTTGTACTATTGATATTGCTTCCTATTTCCCTGATTTTACATTTCTCTTACCTTATTTTTAGTCAATTTCATTCATCATGAATTTTATGTTTAAAGACAACACGTATTTGAATTCAATAAATGTGATGAGTTTTACCAACCCTCATAAAGTCTCCCATATATAGAGTAGGGATCCTCTCTTAGATGGAAGTCATGTTTATATATCCACTCACACAACAAATTATGGGCTACCTCCTCATTCCTTTTTGTAGTGTAATCCTCTCTTCTCTCTTGAATAACAACCTAAATTAGATTATACCCCTAAAATGCTCTTATTTATCTCTAAATTTCCTCAACATTGAGGAAAGGATCCTTCTACCATTTACCATCTCATGATTAGTGGTCAATTTGAAGAGCCTCATTCACCTACTCCCACATTCCCACATGGATTTATAAGTTCCACTTTCTTTGATTCTCAACATCTTCCCTCAATCATGACCACTTTTCATACCATGATCTCTTCTTATTTAAATTTTTCTACCTCCTTGTATAGTATATCCACTAACATGATAGGTTCTATATATAGTGGGCATCTCATAAGATCTATTATCCTTAATAATTCTACTAGTGTATCAATTTATACCCAAGGTAATCATGCTTCTAGTGTTTCTTGTTCTCATCCATTCACTAGTCCTTTTTCTTCACAATTAAATTTTACCACTAGTGCTTCACATTATCATAGTTCCTATCAAGCTCCTCCCAATACCAATAGTGGTACCCAAGCCACTAATACCAATTATAATGCTTCAAATAGTGCTAAAAATGCTAATCAAACCCACCAACTCTTGTTACAAACACTCAATCAAATTAATACCTTTCAAGCTCATAATAAAAATCAAATTATGAGAATGCAAAATCACCTTCTCCATATTCAAACTCATCCTCAACCAATGACTTGGGTTATTCAGAATCAAAATGTTCCCCCTCCTCCTCTTTAAGATTCTCAAGGCAATCTCATTCCTACAATTCCTTTGGTTAACAAAACCATAAATCATCTTCTCTTACCACTCAAATTTTTAATATCTATATAGGAGTTATCACCCCTACCATTTATTAAAAGGATCAACTAATCCTACCCTTCATCTCAAAATATTTGGAGATATTGATAAGGATTGGGTTAAGTTGAATACCTTTACTGATACTAAGATCTTATCTAAAACCCTCACACGTGATGCTTTAGATTGGTACAATCAACTTAGAACTCATTCTATTTCTAGTTTGGAGGATTTTGTGAATTCTTTAGTTCAATAATTACAAACTAGTGATCTTCCTGAAAATACTTTGACTCACTTCATAAATTGTAAACAACTTGAAAATTAAAATACCCAAGCTTTTGTTAAAATGTGGAAAAAATTATCAAAATAAATGTGAACATAACATGGATAATGATAACCTTTTCCATCTCTTTACCAATGCTCTTTTTCCCAAATTATAATATCAGGTCTACACACACTCTCTCTCTATGTAATTTTCAAGAGGCTATTGACCAAGATAAACATCAATATTTATTTATGAATCAATTTGAGACACCCCAACCTTCTATATGTCCTCATATTTTTATCAAGAAAAAAAATTGTAATGCTACCAATGATTGTGTCATGGACTTTTATGATACCATTCACACTATTCAAGCTATAATTCTTAACCAATATTTGGAATGAAATCCCCCTTATTAACAATATACTAATGATCATTTCTCTTCACCAAATACCATTAATGTTCACAAAACCTTATCCTCAGTTGAATTACTTAAGCATCTACCTAAGTTTGTTCTATGAGAACTTGATCCTACTTATCCTATGAAATCCTAGTATGATCATAAAAAGTTTTGTTGATTTCATGCTAGTTGGGGTCATTCTAATGAGAAATTTAGGTAGATTCATAATTTATCTATGGATTTTATTCTTGGTTATAATTTTAATCATGACCTTATCATTTGAAAGCATCAACAAACCTATGATATTGATTTTAAGGCTCATAAATCACATACTGAATCTCAAGCCTTAAACCAAGTTAATGATCATTTGGATATCTATCAAGACCCTCTTCCTAATCACAAACCTAATCAAGATACCCAAGATAATCCCACCCCATCCACCAAAAATGTAGAAAGTCTTGTTGACCTGACTTTTGAAGAGAATGTGGTTAACATGACTAATATGTGAAGGGTGGTTAATTTTATTTATTCTCAACCTATCTAAACTCCTCCATTATATTGAACAATCCATGTTATCCAATATTCTTCTCCAACTCATTTAAATGAGTTGGGGTAAGATGACCTTATAATGTTTGATGATCCAATTTCCAATTCTCCCTTAAATAACACTTCCCATTTTATTTCTAACATCCCTCCATCTTCTAAAACTAATGATAATAAATATTATACAAACACTTATTCTACTAATTCTCAAAACCAACCTGAACTAACAACTTATTCTCAACATAATTTAAAACCTTATTGTAAGCCTTCTCCTTCTTATCAACATATATTCCAAAGCACTTCAAGTCCTCCTTACAAAGACCTTCTTCAATATTATGTAGTTGTTTCTAATAACCTTATTATGGGTTATGATGAGTTGGATCCCATAATGTAAATCACTAATATCTCATCCCAAATTCCATTTATTGAACTTATGAGGAACTCTCCACATCATAAAAACCATTTTATGAAAATATTATTTGAAATGAATATCCCTTACCCTCCCCTAGCAGGATGTGAAGCAAACTTATCTAGATCTGAGGATATCATATTACAAAAATGTGAAGAGATGTACATCCATGTTGACAAAATAATGGACACTTATATTTCCTTAAAATTTCCTATCACTTCTATATTTCTTGATGAGATTCTATTTTATGTGGATGATCCTTATTTATTCATTATTGTTCAAATAGGCAACATCCAAGTCAAGTATGCATTGGCTGATGAGGGTTGTATTACTTACATTTCCTCTATTGATTTTATCAATACCCTTGGATATTATAAGTACAATATAAATTCCACATATAGGAGATGCCAAGGATATGATCAAATCCAAATTCCTCCTCTAAGTTGTGTGTGACTTCCCATTAGAAATCCACCTATCACCATTCATGTGAAGGTGATGATATTTAACTTTTTTCTCTCTTATAATATCTTGCTTAGTAGGCCATGGAATCACCATATGAGATCAGTTACTTCTTCCACTTGCCAATGCATTAAATTCCCTCATAATGGACCCATTAATAAGATTCAGGGTGACACTAACCCTTAAAATTTTGTAAAATCCCAGGACTATGTTGTCTTCAAGATTACTAATCTTGAACCTTTACCTAGTGTTCCATTTCATGATTTTCAATGCATTAATTTTCCCATAAATTTTAATCAAGGTTATAATAATCATCCTAAACTCATTGGGAACATTAGCCCTAACCTCTTAAAAATTGATGATGATGAACTTGATGTGATTAACCTAAAGATTAAAACTTTTGATCTCTTACCTTGTCTCATTTCTTAGTTTCTTAATTCATTCAAGCCTCATTCTCACAAACCACCTTGTCATGACATTACCATTATCCTAACTAAGACTTAACATTATATTCACCACACTTCATCAAATGACAAGGGCATCCTTACATTGATCATTTATTTTCACACATGGCTACAATGATGGTTATTCCTTAGAAGATCAATTCTTAGGTGATCTTGTTTATGCCCATAATGCTTAAATTATCCATTATTGTTATTTATTATTTGAGTCTTTTTTTGTATCTTCTCATATTCCCTCATTTATAGTTCTTAATTTTAGTATTTTTCCTCTTTATCATAGGGTATAAATGGTGCCATCACCTCTAGTTTCTAAGGAACCTCATAGGATATGCTCATGGATCATGTTATGACTGGGCCTTACCACTTTGTTAAGTACCCTAACCCCTATATCTTGTTTATCCTTGAGAATGTGTGCTACCCTTATTTGGAATTCTATATATCCCATGCTTTCCTTAGTGTAACCTAAATTGGATCCCATTATTTCTCCCACTATAGTTTAGCCTTCTCCTACCCTTATTGTTGTTGAGTCTATCCCTACTTCTCATCCCATTGCTCTTTTTGTTGAGCCTACTCCTATTCCTTCCTCGCCATCACCTTTTCTTGGTGATGGTTTACTTCCTTACCTTAAATGGCTTTGTTGGCCATAAAATGGGCCAACGAGCCTTACCAACCTCCTTTTTATTCCATTACACATCCTATTGTGAATACCTCTACTAAGCCTACTCATAGGTGTATCTATTATTTGTAAAGAATGGATAATTATTCTTCCATGCATTTTTATATGTTGTAATAATATTTTGATACATTACATATTTCTTCCCCTCAATCCTCAAATGAATCCATACCTACCCCAAAGGTACTTCCTAAATATATGTCTAAATTTGGAGAGGTGTATTATCTTTGGTACCAATTTAGAAACAATCACATCGAGTATTATCATATCCTTTAACAACACCTAAAGGATAATAATATATCTATTCTTGGATCTTCTATTGTTCCTCCCACATGTTGTTCCCATAATAATGATCTTCCTTATTCTCCCATAGTTCCACTTTTAGTGGTTACATCCCATCTTGTGGTCTCTTCATCACCTCCTATGTATCTACTCATGAATCCTTCACTTGTGGACCTTCCCTCACCCATGGATCCTTCACCTATGAGTGCCTAACCTATGGATACTTCCCCACTGATGATTCTTTCATCTAGTGTAGATTCCAATCATATCCATTCTCTTAAGCATCCCTTACCTAATATCCCTCCTCAACACAATATATCAAGCATTCTTACATTTTTTTGTTAAAGCTATTATATGAGAAGTGTTTTACTGATTTCTACTGAAGATTGATGAGACATTCACAATAGTTTTCATCCAAATAAGTAAAATACTTCTCATCTAGGTAAGATTCAAATATTTTTTTTATTGAAGACATTCGCAATAGTCTACATCCAACTTCATAAATATCTATTTGATGTTGTGGATAATGTGTGTGGGTAGATTTATAAATATTTATGAGCATATGCATGGTCATTTTACCTTTAAATTTGAATTGGATATGTGATCCAATCTTATTTTTACCTATCTATTATATCATTTAACACTGTGTCAAAATTTTATTTATCTTACATGGTGACTTTAATTTCACATATTATATTGTTTATATTGTCATTTATGTTTTCTTATGGATGCATTCCTTATCATTAATTTATTTTCCTTATTAAGTTTATTTATTAAAACTCCCTTGTTTTTATTTTCCTTATTTTTTGCTTTCTTATCTCCATTTTACATGGGTAATTGTCATTGTGACTTAGTTATACAAATCTAGTTCCTTTTAGTTATTCACTATTTACCATGTGATCAACTAACAAATAATTAATCTCATTATATTATCCTTACATTGGTCCACTTTGTATCTCCTTTTTCCCTTTATTCCTTTCTCACAAACTAAGCATATACATGGTTGAGACTTGAGATAGCATGTTGGTTCATTCTAAATGTTCTAGTTAGTATTGTCTTTGGTCACTTAGCTTCTTTTAGCCTAAGCCTACATCTCATTCATGTGTATCACCCTATCTCTCATGATTGATCATTCCAAGTCTGTATGGAGGAGCAATATTGAAAGTATTTAAAAAAATTTAAAATCCAAATCATTTAACAAAAGGTAATGATCTAAAAGGTGAAAACATTCAAAAATTCTTAAAAGTCAAATCACACTAAAAAATGTGATTCAAATCGGACCCCCTTTTTCTAGTCAAAGATAAAACTCCATATTTGTCCTCATGATAGATCCAAGGTCCATTTGGTTATAATATACTAGTAGATTAAAAATGAGAAAAAAAAGTCTTTTAGTAATATCTACTTTATCACACAAGTACCCAATCTTTGTAGTAGACCAATAGCTCTATAAGGGTTCCTGAGGAATGAGAAACATGTCATGAGAATTTAGGTCCATTTAAATTTTATTTTACCAATATAAATTCATGGGTTAATCTTATTATCACTCTTATTTTCCTACAAATATTAGTGTCTATAGTGAATAGGTTTCCTTTGTACATTGATGGTCACTAGTCATTTAGTGCCTTCTCATGTCCTTAGTATGCCTCGTGTCTCCTAAGTTCTTATCATAAGATGTCTATGTTATGATTTTTACATTCCATTTTTCACTCCATACATTCATCATATTTCCTTTTGAGAAATATTATTTTGTTCAATGATCACTCTGCTTTGGATTCCATTTGCGATTTGCATTGTAAGACCATGGATTGGACTTGGAATTCTTCACAAATTACACAATTTTACCTCCCTATTACCAACATCATTTGTTACCATATTTTTACTTTTATTGTACCTCATTAGTATTCCTTTTGTGTATTTTAGTGTAAAAATTACATGTGTTAAATATGAGATAAGATGTGATTGATCATGAAGTTACATGTAATTGGCATGATTCCCATCTTGATTTGGTATTTTTATGCTTACTTCATTTTTATTTTGCTTTTATCTTCTTTTTTTCTAGTTGCATGTAAGAATCTAACCATTTCTTAAAATTTTCATACTTCTCAGCTTATACTAGTGTGATAAAGTTAAGACCTAATTTTTTCCAATTTTGTTTTTCTCTTATAATTCCCAACATGATTTAATATGATTTATTGAGTTAATTTACTTATTTTTATACCATTTATTCTTTTACATGAATTCCATTTTTTAACATTATTTTCATACTTCCCAATGTGATTTAGTATGACTTTACTTGTTTTAATTTGGTACCAATCTTTTACTTGGGTTAAAAAAAAACTTTTTACCATATTTTTTTACCCCCTTTTAGTTTTTTATACTTACTCATTTCTTGTTATTACATATTTCCCAACATGGAATAGTGTGTAGTACATTTATTGATTGATTATATTTTACCAAGTCCTTTCTACATGTTGATTTTTAACCATGCATGTGCCCTACATAATGGTAGAAAAGAAACCATAACTCATATATTTTTGATAGTATATAAAACAATAGATAAATACATATGCTAGAAAGAATAATATCCAAAGCATCTAAAACTACAACCATAATGATAAAACATATAATCAATATCCAAAATAATCCATATATATATATATATATATATATATATATATATATATATATATATATATAATGAGTTTTTTATAATATAATAAAACCATATATAACGTTCTAGCTATATGGCTAGGCCCCATCCTACCTAACTCATGGCCTAGCCATGTTGCCCATTGATGCCTCGATTTGACTCCACATAAAATGTTATAAAGAGGATGTCCTATCACAACCTTCCAAATATTTAGAACATGTGATGTATATATATCAACATGCTCACCCTCTATCTTGAGTATATCCACTTTGAGCTTGTAACCCATACAACTAAGGCTCTCCTCTCCTCATCACTATTATATATCTTATTAGTCATAGGTGTCCCTATAATAGGCAATCATAAGATGGTATGTACATCCTCTAGGGTGATACCCACCTCTATAGTATCCCCCTCCACCTCCCACCTAAAGGTGTTAGTTAATCATTCCCAACATCCCAACAACATGACTAATAAATCTGTGCTCAAGGGTATCTTACACATTTTTACTAGACCTCCTAAGCCTATAGAGATCAGTCTAGCCCTATCCTTTATCGATAGGCACTCTAATATATTTGGTAGTCATGATGAATCTACCAAATTATAGAATCTTGATCAACCCTATAATCAATAAATAACAAAAGATGTATTAGATCCTCCATGTCATGTATAGTCAAAATACATAATTCTTAAAATTCTAACCTATTTTCATCCTACTTTCCCTATTTATTCATTTAATTTATTCATTTAAACCTATTTTTATCCTACTTTCCCATTTTATCTGTTAGTCATTTTAGGTAATTTTAGGTCATTTTAACACTCTTTCCACCCCTTGCATGCATTTTAGTACTATTTTGGTCCTTTAGTCAACACCAGTTTAACCAGAGGATGATAGGAAAATGAAGGTGAACTAGAGCATGCCGTCAAGCTAGGGCAACTGGACCCTAGCTCACTTTTTTATGGTTGTGCATTTGTGTAGGAGGAGAAGAGCGATGGATTGTTTGTAAGGGGTGGGGGCCATAGCTTAGGCTATTATTTACCTACTTAAACCTTTTTTCTATCCATTGTGCTACATGCTTCACACATTTTTCAGACAGCGCATAGTGCAGGGGCAGTTGGGGTTGTCTAGAGTGTGCCCATGGCTGGAGAGTACCCTTTAATAGGTGCAGTCATGCTTGGTAGTGGACCTTCCAAGACTAGTGCTGGATTCAGTTTTAGTGAAGTGGTCGAAATGAATTTGCTAGGGTAGGAGGTGTAGGGGTATGAAAATGCCCTCTTTTCTCAGAATTTAGATGCCAAGGAATTGAACCTGCCTGGAGGCTCCAGGATTATGAAGGTTAACAGATGTCTTGAGAGATACAAAGAGAGACCAAAATTGGTAATTCCATTTGAAATAATTGCTGAGGATGTAGAATACTATTATAATCATTCCTTGTTTTGTAATTTTTTGGGTTTAAAAGTCTCTCTTCATTTCCTGGAAAGCTTGGCCTGAAGAGTTTGGGAACCAGAGGGGGAATTGGAGGTTACGATGCTTGAAAATAACTACTTCATGGTGACATTTCACTGCTTGGCTAATTGCAATAGGGTCTTTGAAAGGGAGCCTTTTTTTGATAACCAGTGGGATTATTTGTAAAACCTTGAAATGCTGGCTTTAACCCCTCTGAGGATCTCCCAAATAGAGTGCAAGTGTGGGTTTGATTGCCTAGACTTCCAATAGAATGTTGTTGTGAGGATGTGCTACATATGCTGGCATCAATGTTTGGTAGACCGATAGGATCCTCTACACAAACATTGAGTAAGAAGGTGATGACCTTTACTCATATTTGTGTGGAAGTTGATCTAAGTAAACCATTACCAGATGTAGCTGAGATGAGTGCAGGCTCATATTCTTGGGTTCAGTAACTAGACTACGAGACCCTTCCATTCTGATGCTGCATCAGCCATGAATATGGCCACCTGGTGCATAGATGTCTAAAAGCCAAACCAATGGACTAGCATACTATGCCTCCTTCCAATACCATTCCTAGTATTGACAAAAGGAAGAAGCTAGTAGTAGGAGAGAATAAGGATGTTGAGGGATTTGTTCATGTAAAAGCCTGACCTCATAGCAAAGGATTGAAAATAACTTTAATAGAATGATAGGAGGAGGATACATTTAATACATTTGAGATTTTAGATGAGTTGGGACAGCATGTAATTATTCAAGAAGGGATCAATGCTACCCATCCTGAGGAGGAGCCAGGTTTGGAGATTGGATCCGCCAAGCTTCTATGTGTTATTCAAGAATAATTTGCTATGCCCATGACATGGACGGACTAGTGGGAGTGTAGGTTGAGGGGGATCCAAATTTTAATATAGGGAAGGGTGTCGAGGAAGCAGAGCCTATGATACGGGCTATGGTTACCAAAGCAAATAAAAGAGGGAAATCTACCCCTCACCTAGGCATCCTTCAGAAGGATGGGAAGAAGGGGGCTTCAGAGATAAAGGCTAAAACTAGATGTAAGAAGGACCTAGAGAGAATTAAGATGATTGGGGATAACTTGGTGGAGTCTGGTGTTGTTAAGACCTTGGACTCCCACTTTTTGACTCCCTCCAAATGATTGTTATCTCTTGGAATGCAAGGGGCTTGAACAACGGTCCTAGACAAAAAGTTGTTTAGGAATTAGTGTGGAGGCATTCCCCAGATGTTCTCTTTCTTCAAGAAACTAAAGTTACTATTGAGTGTATGATGAGTATGGTGCCTAAGTTATGGAGGCAAGGCCATTGTTAGTGTATTGGCACCCAGGGATTATTGGGGGGTGTAGCATGCTTATGGAACCCGAGCAAGATCTAGGCTGTGTCCTAGATTTCATTTAGGTCCTCCTTATCTATGGTTTCTTGGTGCATTGAGTTAGGGGAATTGGTTCTTTTCTCTAATGTCTATGCTTTGATAGACTTCTATGGAAAGATCGAGGTATGGAATAATATTCATGAGGTGTGTAGCTTGTTTCCTTATTTACCTTGGATTATTGTTGGAGACCTTAATGACATTCTATATTTATCTACAAAATGGGGAGGTATTATGAAAACCGAGCCCTCTTCCATTCTACTTAGAGACAATATCTCATCTCTTAATCTTGTTGACATAAATCCCAACAATGGCCATTTCACGTGGAATAATAAAAGGTTGGGGGATAGCAGTATTGTCAAATGCCTTGACCACTTCATGGTGTCTTGTTTTTGGGTGGGGGGGTCATGGTCTTCCTGCTCTGAGATTCTTGATTGGTGGGGCTCAGATCATTAGCCATTAAATCTCACTATTTCCTCAGCTAGGATACCTCAAAGACTGCCCTTTAAATTCTAGCTTATGTGGCTAAGGGATCCTTACTTGTATGGTTGTGTTGTTGATTGGTGGAAAATAGGTAAACTAGGATTTGGCATAGCAATGTATACTTTTGCCAAGCTCTTACAGTTTGTCAAATATCAGCTAAAGTGTTAGAATAGACTATGCTTCAAAAATATTTATCAAGATTAAAATATGGTTCTGACACTATTGAATGAAGTGACCCAAGTGATTAGGGAAGAGGGGGCATCTAAATCTCTATTAAGGGAAGAAGCTAAAGTGATAAAAGTTGTGGAGGAATGGGAGCTGAGAGAGGAAATCTTCTGGAAGTAGAAGGCATGGAATGTTTGGCTTTAGGAGGGGGATCAAAACACTACATTTTTCTTCAACTCCATGACAGCCAGACAGTATGGTAATACCATTTCCTCTTTGGTGACAGATAAGGGGGAAACCATTCATTCCACCTAGGGTATGTGTAATGAGGTAGAGCTATACTTTGCTTCTTTATTCTAGGAGGAAGGGTAGGGGGATCTGGTGGCTAAGACTCAAGTTCTATCATGTATCCCCTCTTTGGTCTCTTTGGAAATGAATGAGCATCTTATGAGTGCCATTTATATGGAGGAGGTTGAGAGGACTATTTTCTAGATGCAAAAATGTAAAGCACCTGGGCTAGATGGATTTTTTATTGAATTTTTCCAAGAGTTTTGGGACATCATTAAAGCTGATCTTCTAGCTACTATTCAAGAATCAAAGATGAATAAGTAGATGCTCAGGGCTTTGAACTTTACTTTCCTAGCTCTTATCCCTAAGGGGGAGGGAGCAGATTGGTTAAGTTAGTTTCATCCTATTTCCCTCTGTAATGTGATTTATAAAATTATCTCTAAACTGATCACTGACAGACTAAAGAAGTGGCTTACATTGCCTATTTCTAAGGAGCAAAGTGGATTCATGTAAGGTCACCAAATCTTGGATGGTGTGGTGGTGGCTATGTTGGCAATTCATTTGATGGCCAAGTTAAAAGAAAAGGCTATGTTCATCAAGCTGGATATGAGTAAAGCATATGATAGACTCTAGTGGTCTTTCCTTTAGAAGGTTTTGAGGGCTTTTAGATTTAGTGAGGACTGGATTCGTTGGGTCATGTGTTGTGTGAATTTGACCTCCTTTTTAGTTCTGATTAATGGAGAGCATTCAAATTTATTTGGAGCCTCTCGAGGTCTATCACAAGGTGATCCCCTCTCTCCTTATCTGTTTCTTCTTGTGGTTGAAGGGCTAGGATGGCTGATCAAAAAAAATGTGGAAGGGGGATATATTCAAGGCTAGCAGTGGGGTGGAGATCTCCTGGCACTTTCTTACTTGCAGTTTGTGGATGATGCAACTCTGATGGGCATGGCAACTGTGAGAGAAGTGACTAATATGCGTAGAGACCTGGATGTTTATCTTGAGGCATCAGGATAGCTAATTAATGAGGGTAAGTCTTCAATCTATTTCTTCAATACCCCACTTCCAATCCAATGAAGAATTTCTAATTTACTCAAGTTCCAAATTGGAAGTCTTCCTTTGCTAAACCCTGGCATTCCTATCTCAACTGGGAGACAGTCTAGGGAGATTTGGTAGGGTATTCTAGACTAGTTTCATGCTAAGGTTAATCACTAGACTCATTACTAGCTATCCTTTGCCAGTTAGGTTCAGCTACTTCAATTGGTGGTGTAGGCACTCCCCATATATAGGTGTATAGTTCAAGTAATGCCAGTGGGTTTTGTGAGAGACCTTAATTCCTTAACAAGGTAATTTCTTTGGGCTAGCAATTTAGCAACTACCAAATGGAGTCTCATCAAATGGGAGGTAGTTTGTAGTCTGAAAAGGCTGGGAGGTCTGGGATTAAGATAGTTGATAATCTCTAGTATGGTGTTGATTACAAAGTTATATTAGAGATGGTGTGTTGAACCAGACTGGCTATGGGCTAAAATTTTATCCCATAAGTACCTAGCTGGGATTCCTCAAAATGATACTCCTCGACATAGCTTGTCTAGGAAGGGTCGACAATTTGGTCCATGCTCAAGAAAGGGGTTGTGCTCATCAAGAGTGGTTTGTTCTAGATATGCAAAGATGGGATGGAGGCACAGTTTTGGTAGGACTCCTGGGATGGTTTCCCACCCCTAGTAGTTTAGTATCCTCATTTATAGACATTAGCACAAAGATTTGGTGAGGTTGGTTGGTTGAGGGTGGGTGATTTTAAGGTATTTTCTCATTAGGGGCAGGTGATGGAAGCAAGGTGTAAATCACTAGAGGAATGCTCAATTATGGGATTAGAAGTGAAGTGCACTGAAATCTAATCCATTCTTGTTGGATGTAGCTGTAGTGCTCTTTTGGGAAGGGATGTTCTGGCGTGGGTTCCTAATCTGAAAGGATCATACACGGTGTCTTCGGGGTACCAAGTGTTGATCTCTCAGTAATTAGATGGTGGGTGGGAAGTTTCCTAGTGGAAAAAAGTCTAGAATATCTTTTCTTGGCCAAAGTGTAACTATTTCATTTGGACTGTGGCTTGGAATAAATGCTTGATGTGGAATAATACCTATAAGAGAGGATTTGCTAGCCCTTTGAGGTGTGTTTTATGTAGTAGTGAGGAGGAGGATTCTCAACATTTATTCTTCTGATGCCCCTTCTCAATGCAATTATGGCACTATTGGTGGGACACATGGAAATGCCAATGTGTTCATGCATCCTCCTTGGCTGATTTTTGGGTGAGACTGGGCAAACCACCCTCACCGAATTCATTTTTGTTTGAGGTATGGTACGCTGGTTCAATTTTCTTTTTATGGCAAGTCTGGCTTGAAATAAATCACAAGATTTTCCATGGAGAAAATTTGGGAGTTTAGTAGGTTTAGATTAGAATATTGGGCATGGTCTAAGAAACCATTATGGTTAAGAGTGAGATTGCCATGCCTTTGGCTAAGAGCGATGATGAGGTTGTGGCAAGGCTGGGTGTCTAAGGAATTTCTCTAGTCTCAGCGTGTGTTAGGAGAGGTAAAGAGGTGAATTAGAGAATACAAAGGATGGGGAATTAGATGCCACCTCCTACTATTTTTTTGAAGCTTAATATAGATGGGTCATCTTGTGGAAACCCAGGCTCAGCTGGGATTGGCAAGATCGGCAGGAATTCTGCTAGTGCAGTGGTTTTGATTTTTACGGTTAATAAGGGAGTGTAGATAGTTAATCAGATGGAAGGTTGGGTGATTTTACATGCCTTAAGGAGAGATTATGAGTTAGGATGGAGGAAATTGATTTCTGATTTTGAATCTCAAGTTTTGGTTAATTTGCTTCTTAAGAGAAAGACCTCTGATGTATGCTGATAGTTGTCAGTGATTGTTCTAAAAAAATTCTTCAGGTCAGTTCTTGTATGGATTCTATGATTTCTGACCATATTCCTAGGGAATGGAATAGGGTGGTTGATTGTCTGGCTAGATGGGGATTAGAAGAATTTGAAGACCACAAGTTTGATGGATGGCAGCAAATGCCTCACGCACTTCACTAGAATCTGGAGAGGATTTTTTCAGAGGATGAGAGTGGTACTAGAGAGTAACTTTCTTGTTCTTATGGTTCTTTGTGGTGTTGTTGGTTCTTAAGGCACTGGCCTCAGGTAGCTTTGTACTTTGGTTTTCCTTGATTTAATAAATTTTTTACCCCTCTTTTATTCAAAAAAAAAACACTAGTTTAACCAAAATTTTCCTATTTTTTGTTTGGTTAACTTAAAAATCTAAGTCAAGCCTCTTATTTTCCTCCCTTTAGTACTATGTTATCAAATTGGAATTTTCTACTTGGTTAACAAGCTATACTAAGTTAGTAGTCTAAAATATTTACATGGTTATCACATACCTACTGGGTGGGCAACGTGGATTTTATCATTTTTTAGCCTACCAGATTGACTGGGTCGACCCAACTATTTTTCCTTGCCAACCCATTACATTCTACAAAATAAGTGCCTTTTGGTAGTTATTTCACAAAAATATCTAGACCCATTTTAATAAATGATTTTTCCTACCCATAACACTTAATTTTGTTTCATTTCAATGTCTATAAATGATTAAAAGCACAAATTTATAAAAATACACTTGAATCACTAAAATATTCAAAAATTGGCTTAAGATTCTCAGTTGCCTACCTATCCTGCACCCACTACCACCTTTGGGGGTCCCTCTAGCCTAGCCTATCATCTCCTCACCATCCTAGCTCATTTGGTCTCTCAGAGCTCTTTTTCTCTCCTCCATAAGTCAAAAATAACAAATGACTTTCATTTCACCCTATTTAAAATAACTTTTTCAAATCTTTCAAATATTTTTTGGTAAATTCATTGTTTTGCCTCTATCTTTGTTTTTATACATCCATTTTTAGAACCATAAGATGTTATGGAATCATGATGACGTAGAGAATATTTTAAACTAATATATTCATATATGTTCCAATTTTTTTTATTTTTGGCTATTTTTTCACTAACTTCTACATGTTCACCTAAATTTCTTCACATTTGAACACCTTCACTTCTCTTATAGTCTAATTATTTATCTATATCACTAAGGTAAGAAAAGGTATGTGTTTTTAAATTCTATCTTTTCATTTATCTTATTTTCTCCTCAATACATCTTACTTAGCATCATCATTATGTGTTATCATGTTTTATTTCCTGAAACACCATCTTGCGTTACACTCACATGACACATGATGAGATTTAAATGGGGCATATGTAAACACATAATATTTTCAAAATTTTATGAATTAATGACACTTTATATCTTGTAATAACCTATCAATTCTTAATCTCTTAGAGTACATGCCTTAAGGGGTGCACTGAGAAAGGGGTTGGTAGACCATTGGTGCTTCACATGACTTTTATCCCTTTTGCCACTTGTTATCTACACACTTATATACTAAAAACATTAAATATAATATTTTTATTATCTATTTTATCCATTATATTCATTTAATACATTTATCCCCCTTTTCCTCACTTAAATCCCATTTTATCAGTCAACTATACTAGGTCGACTAGGTCGACCCTGTATAGTTTGAAGGTATTTTTCACTTAGGTGCTAGTTGACCTTTGACTGACCTAGCTCATCACCTTATGAATTATTATCTTAAACTATGCTAGGTCAACTAGGTTAGCCCTATTGTTCAAGATTTTTAGAATGGTTTACTATTAACTTCACCTATAAATACAATTTCATTTCCATCATTTGATAAGAAGCAAAATAAGAAGAGTGAACAAACATATGCTTATTGGCCAAGTAAAACTTAGGGTTCCATGATTTCTTTGGATATATGAATTTTACCTTATGGATAAGTTTTTTTTATGCATTGATAGGTTGTGTATCCTATATTTGATTTATCCTTATCATCCTTACATACCACGATAACCTCTTGTCAAGCACCTTGGCTAAGGGATAGATTATGGCTTAAAGGGCTATTCTTCAAAGATAAGTATTCATACTTTTATTTTATTTTTGTAAGAATATATAGATATGTATCTTTTATTATCTTCCATGTATTAGGATTTCATATACATTAACATGAGTATATGTCTTCTGTGCATGTTTAGTTTATTGTTTCTAACCCCTCATATTGCACCATAAGCTTTGGTGAGCACTAGATTAGATTTAATTTTATTTTTTATTAATTTAGGTTAAATATAAAAATATATGACCCCCCTTTGGGTTATTTAATTATTTTTTATACTTGATTATTTATAACCCTCCTTAGCATGGTGTATTACAGTAAGAGATACCCTAATAAGGTCTAGCAGATCCCCATATTGATCATGATCCCAATTAACAAATGTGTTCCGAATCAAAAGTGTAGGTATGCTCTATCTTCTCTAAGTAAGGATTTATTTATATACATGATGAATTTTTGATTGCATATAGAAAATGAAAAAACTAGAAATGCTAATCTATGTAGTCTTTTGAATGTTTTAAATTATAACTTTAAAAATAAATGTGATAGGGAGTTCTCATTATAAAGGAACTAAAAAATCAATCTAAGGATGGTTTCAGGTATTCAATGATTAAATGTATTTGTATTTATTATGGTAATATCTTGGTGTTGGGGCCTACCCCCTCATTTCATAATATTGAAACAATAAGGGTGTTGGGTGCATTACCAATATATACCATCAACCGCATATTTATACTTAGTTAAAAAACTAAGTTAGCTTCCCCATTAGTGATTAAATCCACATAGGTAAACATTGGGCATAATTTAATTAATGTGTTTTGATATTAAATTTTTTTATAAGTGTGTGAATAAAATAAAAAGTTGACTAAATTGATATATTAAATCTTTTTATTTAGTATATGTGTGTTATTCTAAGGAAGCAAAAAATAAAATTAAATATGAGTTAATTCATTTTCTTGAAGACTATAGGGTTAGTTAAGATGATTGAGTATGAAAATAATATATAACCTAATCAACTGGTTCAATTCTCTCTATTGAAGTAAGGAGTAAGTCAACTAGATCTATTCAACAATAAAAAATTACATAACTTAGTCGATCCATTGAGAACTGAATAGACTCTAGGGTTAAAAAAATTTTAGATTATAAAGTGTGAAAAATATGACTAAAATTAAGGAAAATAAATGACTAAGATGGTGAGAATGAGCTTGATGATTTTAAAGATGTTGAATTTGTTATCTTTACTATGTCATATAGATGAATATTTTTCAATTACTAACAAATTTAACTAGGCTGACTGAGTTTGAAAACCTATATGTAAAGAAGTGAACTAAGTCAAGTGTATATTATATAGACCCTAAATTTGTCAAACAACCACACATATCATGTATTATCATAGACCTTTCATAGTATACTCTAACTGGAGAATATAAGCTTTTGTTTATATTTAGCCATGTCTTTATTTTATTCTTTTTGGTCTTATTCTAGGCTTAAGTCACTTGTTTACCTATTCTTGGTCATTATGAGCCTTTCATATGGTCATTCCACCTCAACTAGGTTAAAATTCCTATCCACTTTCCATCCCCTAGGTCTTAGGACTTTATGATAGGAGCACTGGGATTGGACTACAATGTTGGACCCCAGGGTGACCCATTTCTAGTGATCTTATCCAAGGTCAATTTGAGTTATAATGGTCAGTTTATTTCACTATTTGATTCTTACCCCTTTTCTTAGATTCATCCTTAAGATTTCCTATGTCAAACAAATGAAAATAAAGATCCCAAATTTGAAATAAAGAGTCTCCTATATAAATGACTTCACAAGGCATTTTATATCTATCACTTACTACTTTGGTACATTACATAATTGAAAATCAATCAATAATATAGTTCAACATTCTGCATTACACATAGACTTACATATTCGATCAAGGGCCTAGATGAAAGAAATTTCTTCATCTATCATGTGCATTGATTATGCACATTCCATAAGGATTAACTACATTGGATTTGAGACCCTAGCTTGAGGGTTAATGTAGGCACTGATCAAGATAGAAGGGGTTCTAGATCATGTGATCATTCTTCCCCTAACCCAATTTTTCCCCCTTTAGATTTTTATGCACTTTTATTTTCGATGTGTGTAGATATATATATATATATATATGATTTTGAGATTGAAATGAACCTAAAACAAGATCTATTGACTCCTATCCTTCAAAATTTGTTACTCAAGATCACATAAACCTGTCAGATAGAACCCAAAAAGTTAAGACCTCTATGACCAGTTTGGGTAATAAAATTAGTAACATGACTATAGTTTCAAGCCTTGAACTATCATATTTTTGTCACACCTATCCAATTAGAAAACAAAATCTAGATTCAAGTTTTATACATCCTCATAGCCCTATACCTCATTTTTTAGATTCTACAACAGCCTATTTTTTTAGATAAGTTAATTTATCTCTATATGAAATTGATTTAATTAAGTTAATGAAAACCTATATTTTATTTCATTTGACTATATTTTTCCCTTACTCCAACCCTTTATTGTCTAGGAACTGAACACTAGTTTCTCAAAAATAATAAAAAAATTGATGAACCTGACTTACTTTGAACAAATCTAAAACCCTATGTACACTTAGGCTTTTTCTTTCTAATTTTGTACACAAATTTAATTTCAATATTATAATTTTTTGTATAAATTTTTGTGCATTTATCCTATTTAAAATTATTTTTAAAATTTAAAATTATTTCATAAGTTTCAAAAATTCTAAAACCCTACCTCAGAACCCTAGATTTCCAAACTAGGTCCTCAAACCCCAAGCCTTCCTTGAAAATTTTAAAAAAATATTTTGGAATTTTTGTAAATTGTTTTACTTTGTCAAAAATAATTTCAAAATCTCAATATTAGTAGGTTTCTTGTGCAAAATTTTAATTTCAAATTTCTAATTTTTATATAAATTTTTGTGCATTTATCATGTTCAAAATTATTTTTAGAATTTAAAATTATTGCATAATTTTCAAAAAAATTAAAACCCTAAATTTCTAAACTAGGTCCTCAAACCCCAAGTTTTCCTCCGTTACAATTTTTAGAAAAATACTTTAGAATTTTTTCAAATTATTTACATAGTCAAAAATTATTTTTGAAATATCTATGTTCATAGTTACATTTTCATTCATTTGATTAGTAGTACTTGTCAATATTCTCTTTGGTGAAAGAAATACAATGGACACTAAGGCACTTGTTTCCTCTCATCCTATAGATCAATTCTTAAAATTTTATCATAATTATGAAAATGAATGGATGAATTTGCAAAATTGCACATTAGCTAAAAATGTGGAAAATTATTTCATTTACAATGAAGATAATTACTATTATTGTAATGAGGAATATGATGATATACATGATAGTGAAGTAAAAATAGATGCATATTCTACTCTCAAACCTATGTATTTTATTCCATATTTTACAAAAAATAATTTTGATAAATGGGAAAGATAATTTTCACCTTATTATCTTATGCGTAATGCACCAAATGAAAAAATTAGTAATGCACTTCCAAATGAACCTCTTATTAGTGATAATTTGTTTCTATGTGAACCTTCTCTCTCTCTCTCTCTCTCTCTCTCTCTCTCTCTCTCTCTCTCTCTCTCTCTCTCTCTCTCTCTCTCTCTCTCTCTCTCTCTCTCTCTCATCTCTCTCTCTCTCTCTCTCTCTCTCTCTCTCTCATCTCTCTCTCTCTCTCTCTCTCTCTCTCTCTCTCTCTCTCTCTCTATCTATCTATCTATCTCTCTCTACTTTAATGTTCAAAATTATAATAATATAAATGTAATAGAACCAAATTGTCAATGTATAGTTCAAATGATACATCTCATGTTCTCAACTCTACTTTGTCAAAAGAATGTCTAAATGAAAACTCTTATTTCTCATATTCCAAATTAAAATAATGCATACACTCCATTCATGGATATCATATATTCACATGATATTTCAATTTCAAATGATACTTTATTTCAAATTATAAAAGAATTAAATGCTTCTCTTACACTTCTCCCTAGTCGCATTGCAAGTGATAATGAGTATGATAGTGTTAACAATATTCCAATGATGATAATGCATGGAAAAATTATTATTATTATTATTATTATGTACATAGTGAAGAATAATATGAATATCATGTTTCTAACTCTTCTCTCACTCCCCCTCTCAAACATAATGCACTTCCAAATGTTGATTCTACTTATATGTATGATTTTATTTAAAATAATGCACATGTTAATGAAAATATCACATCATATAATATAATTAATTAAAATGTGATACATTAAACCATGAAGATACCAATGAATCTCCCAAGCCACCCCTCATTATAGTATAACCAATTTCTCACTCTTCACTCAAAGAGAATGGTAGCCTACATCCCTCTAGTAAGGTCCAAGTTACCATTACTCCCAAGGTTAAAGTGAGAACACCCCTCTTTATGATCCAATTGATAAATCTAACATTTCCCTGGATAAAAATAATAGTCAAACTCAATGATTAAATTAACCAATTCAAGATGTTATGTACTATCCTAGGAGATTATCTCTTTAATGCATGCAGTTGGTGAATTACAACACCAAGTACATCTCCTTACCTTAGAAAACAAGGCTTATAATTCTTGGATGGATTCCAATGATCTAAATGGTAACTCTCTTCTAAATACATTTCTAAAAGATTCATTTCCTAAGCATTTATAGATACCATCATTGCCTCACTTTGATGGAAGTAGAGATCCATTCGTACACCTTCAGGCCTTTCAGAAGGCTTTACAATCTCATGTGAGTCTTTTGATTCTACTCAAATTATTATAGTAGACATTATTTGGGGAATCACAAAATTTGTTATTCATCTACTCCCCATTGGTTCTTTTCATATAGATGATGACTTAGAGGAGGCATTTCTCAGACATTACATAGTAAACACAAGGCCTCATGTTACATATGAGAAACTTGTCACACTACATCAAAAATATTCAGAGCTAGTTAGTGAGTATATCTTAATATTCAAGTCTCACATGTTAATATTGATATATAAAATATAATATATAGAGATTCAACATATCTTTATTAAGGGGATTTTTCAACCTCTTCTTGAGCATCTATTATATCAGATAGAGTGTTCTTTTAGACATTTGTGTTATATAGTTCTAGCTTTGGAAAATAAATGAGGATTGATTAAGGTAGATTTAGTTGATCAAATTACTCTATATTTCATAATAACATCTTCATCTATACTCCTATCACATAACATCAACCATGTCCTAAAAAATATATGAGACCACATCCTAGTTAAGAACATAGAGCTAATCTCAAAAGTACAACCTATAGTTTGCACTATAAATAATATCATGAATGCACCATTACAGTTTAATTTGGAGTAGGATATCCCATATATCATATCATCAACACTTATAGATAAGAGGTTAATCACATTACCTTCTACTCATTGATGAGATCCACATCTCTTACATAGATAGCTACATTGACACTTTTGCAACTATCATCGTATATATGGACATAGAGATAATGATTGTTATGGACTCAAGGATTTCATTAATAGATGTGTTGATAATGAAATCATTACATTCACACAAGGGTCACTAAGATCTCCCCCACCATGGAACCATATACCTCATTCATCCATGGCTAATTCATCCTAGGACATTCCTTCATAGGAATCATTGGTCCCTCATCATGAGAGAAATGTAGGCTCTAGGATAGAGCCTCATAGGAGATATCATATTATGCCTATTTAAAAGTTTTAGAAATTTTTACAATGATAACAACCTACAGATAGCAGTGTAGTTAGAGGAATACATAGTGTAGTTCCATATACATATTAAATAGAGTCACAAGCACCACAATAAAGTACTACTCATGTGAAATATTCACTACAACTAGATTTTTTGGGTCCTATCTCAAGTATCAATCTACTATGGTTAAGATTAAATGAATCCATATCATAGAGTACTATTGATTGAGAAATATACACTATTGCTAGATTTTTTAGGTCTTATCTCACATATCAATCCACTATGGTTTAGATTAAATGATCCCTCATCATAGGTTTTATCTCTAGCTCGATCTATGGCTAAATAATACACATCCGAATAGACACCATAGGGTATATGATTATGGATATATGATCCTTCTTCATAGCACATAGTTTTAATTTCATGACCAATAAAGCTACATTTCATAGAATCTCAACATCTAACTACATTTAGTACATAGTAGATAGTATTAGATACAAAGAATATTCTTACACAACATAAGTAGTGTGGACACTTATTCAGTTGGCTAATAGGGTTTAGATAGTGATATAGTATAGAGTGATATGGCATACATTTATACCAACATCAATTCATAGCTTTACTTAACAGGGCAATGATGGAGCCAAATGTCTAACTAGCCTTTATATTCTTGAGCCATTCTTAGGGAAGCAATATGAATATTGTGCTATCTTACATCCCCATATACTAACAACTAACATTCCTAATTCCTAAAAAATATCCATATCCAAAAACTAGCTTATCAAAAATATAGATTTTACCAAATCTTATTTTACCAATCTCAAACCAACTCAACCCATCCAAATAATTTCCCAACCTCATAATTATGGCTACCATCACACTTATCAAAATAATAAAATCACATATCCCAAGTACCATTTTATCATATATATGTAAAACCTCAACATCAATACTAGATCAAATACTCTTGATAAATAAATTACAAAAAAAATACCAATCCATTCTTAAATCCCATAACACAATACACATAAGTCAAAATCAAACTAGTATATGTATATGTATATGTATATGTATATATATATATATATATATATATATTTGTGTGTATATATATGTGGGTGTGTGTGTGTATATATATATATGTAAAAAATACGTCAAATACATATATATCATTTCAAGGTACAATAAGTCATGAATGGGCATCATGCCCTCACTTTTAGTCTCACTCTCTCTTCCAATACTAGTCCCTTAGTCTACTCTCACACTTGATGACCCCACAACTCCTCAAGCTCCAGAATACCTCTTACAATGACTCTCTCACTCCATTAACTATCCATGATCCTTAAAAAAATCCACATACCATATCTAAAGATCCATACTCTCATCCATAATCCACATACTCACTGATCTATAATCAGGTAGAGGCATCTTATGCCTAGCTAGCTCAACTCTCAACTCATTTCTCTCTCTCCTACTAACCTAACATATGAATTTGTAGCTATGCCATCCCTTAATTGTAACTATTGCTCCCTCTAATAAACCCCCTACATAATATCATCAAGTACATTTTGTGTAAGATCACAGAGTGTAAACTCAATGATAATCTCTTAGTACTCATCATCTTTCTCTCCTACACTATATTGTGCTTCATCTTGAGTACCTCCTACTCCACTTTCAAAAAAAAATACAACACTACATTAGATATATAATTTCAAATTAAACTAAAATAAGGAAAAACTTTTACATAGTTAAAATGTAATTTTTGTTTACCTCCCATCATCTGGATCGATATATGATCCTCATACTTGAGAACGCCCACTCCATCAACAAGATACAATGGATCCCACTGATGTCTATCCCACCATGTGATATATGCTTGTATGCATCCAACATCATCTACATCAATAATATATATAGCCACATCCCATGCATCTAAAGGCAATGATGCTAAGTTAGCTTCACTAGGCCTCTCATGAGCTCCTACCTTCTTTGATGCCTATGCACTCCTCACCCATACCCATGCTACTAGGGGTATATCCTATCATACCCCAAACTATCTAGTCATTAACTCATATTTAAAGTGGTCATACACTCCATCCTAGTGGCCATGTAACTAATAACTAAACCTCATATATCATAACTATACTCCATCTTTGGGCTACCCATGAAATCCCTTATATGGACTCCATATGCTATCCTGAGCCGTTAATATGTCTAAAACTCATCTACAGTGATCTATCCGAAGAGATTGAATATAAATTTAACTCATCCATCACTCCCCATATATTTATTGAAGTGTCCACCTCTCTCTTTACAATCCTATGAGATGCATAACCACTATATTCGCATAATCCTAGAAATGTTTTAAGGTAGCTACACTCACACCACCACTAAATGCCTCCTCCATAAACCTGTAAAGGTATTTATGTAAGTGGGCAAGAATATTCCTACCCCATGAGAACACATTGACATACACGTCTATACTACACATGATCCTATGCATCATGTATGTAATCAACACCCCACTCCCATCTATATTAGTAAATGAAGCCAACAACATGACCAACCATTTATGGAGACATTAAACACTTGACTACATAATAATTAACAATAATACATCACTATAACTACCTCTTTTATGTATGCCTAAAGGCACATTAATATAATACAATAATGAATAACTAATAACAACAATACCCATGTCATATTAAAAAGTCCCATGCCATCCACTAACTAGTAAATACAAAATATGGTACACATCCTATAAATTAATCATAATCTCTCCAATAAGAAGCTATAAATTGCATGTATCTACTTTCTACCTCTCACATAAGGTGGTAATTAGATACCTATCCCACTATATAGTTCCTCAGTCACACACATGACCTAACATTGCCTTTCCCATCACAACCCTCTCATAAGCTGATAAAGGTAACAATCTCAATGTCTCAATCACCTAGCCTTTATGGAAATCCCTCATCCATACCTCACCCTAAAAAACATTAAAAAATAGCATATGTGTTAGTCAAATATGTGAAAGTAAATAGCCAAGCTAAACAATAATAAATAGCTAATTAAAATCTCAAAAGACTAGCCCTAATGGACAATAACACTATAAAAGGACACTAGTGTTGGACAATAATGCTAGAACCTAGACAAAAGTGTCAAACATTAGATCGGATCATTGAATCCTTAGATAAGAGCACTTGAGCTAGTCAAAATTACTAAAAACACTTTTAGAAAGCTCAAAATCATAAAAAAAAATCTTTCAAATTGGCAAAAGTCAAGCATTTCATCTACTTACCTAGATAACCTCCCCACTAGCCTCCACCTAGGCTACCAATTATTCAAATTAGGTCATGGTAGGTGCTTATCTTCTTAAAATATCTCTTAATCTAGAGATCCAAATCTCAACCTAATCAAAAAATTAATGAATCAAGAATAAATCTAATTTTCCTATATCAAACAAGTTTCCCATTCCTATCAAAACACCATTTTGCCAATAATTAGAACCTCGTAACTCCATTTTGTAAATTATTTTGTTCCACAAAATCATGATAATGATACCTTCAACAACACTCAAACATCACTCTTCTATTACCTCATATATACCTAATATGGCACACACATCTCTATATATCTCCTATACCAAGACATTTAACTGGGTCCTTACCAATCAAAGACTCATTCAACTATCAAACCACTCAGCCTAATCAATTAAACAAAATTTCAATCTCCTCACAAACAAGTCAACCTTATTTCTACCTATACCACTAGTCATCACTTTTGGATCAACATCCTCTATCATAGATCATGTCCCTCTCCCCAAAAGGGGCATCATTCCTAATATTCCTATTCCTATGTTTATCCAACATGCCTATGCACTCTCATAGTTGGATACACCATGATTCATATACCTTTAGTATTTAAATTATTAGATTTAACATAGATTGATAAAGATATAAAATGATTCATAATACATTGGTCACTCAACATTACTTAGGACATTCAAAATGATAAACTTTATCTTATAGATACAATGATTCAGACTACATGGGTCACTCAACATTACTCAAGACATTTAAAAGAATATACCTTAAGTTTATAGATACAATGGTTTAGATCATATCGATCCAAAATGTATTTAGCTTATAGATACACATATTAGTTAGATATAGTGGCTTAGATTAGATGAATTAATAGTGAATTCGATATAGATTCAAACTAGATACAAGATTTGGGGACATGTACATTACTACATGTCTCACACATATAGCTTCATATAGCATTACACAATTACAAGACCAGATAATAGATTATAGGCATGTGTAGAACACATTATTTTTATCTCCAGTCTTGCACATGGGACATGGAATGGTATATTATATCACATGTGGCTATATATATTACCAAACTATAAAGATGCATAAATCACATACTAGATCTGGGGGCATGGCATAGATGTTCATGTTCTTCATCATCTAAGATTATATAGATTGAATGGATAAACATGCCATTTTCTTCTTATACATTTAATAGAGTTTTATATTACACCCATTTTTACCCAAGTTGTCACTATGTTGGATTATATTATCATTTGTAGTAGTTGGTCCATAGCATTACCCAAACCTAGACTACATGCATTTGTGTAGGATGGAGGGCAGACATTGGTTTTAGGCCTCTAAGCACTTCTTAGTTCTAGTTTAGATTATCTGGAATGGGGGCATGATATAATTTACTCTTCATAGTATATATATATATATATATATAT
Source organism: Torreya grandis (assembly GCA_037957365.1). Taxonomy (NCBI): domain Eukaryota; kingdom Viridiplantae; phylum Streptophyta; class Pinopsida; order Cupressales; family Taxaceae; genus Torreya; species Torreya grandis. Next base: position 1,638,660 of record JARHVA010003557.1, read on the forward strand.
ATATATATATATATATATATTATATGCAAAAATTATAGATGATATGATTTTATATGGGATAGAGGGCAAAAATTTGTTTTGGTCTTTTTCAACAATTCTCATTTTTAGCTAGATTCAGCACATGTGGCAAGCATTACCCTCTTTCTCTATGTTATATGGAATAATTTCCATCTTTATCAATGTTATATGGATTCCATATTAATATTTAGTATAAGGGGCATTTATTTGAAGGATTTATTCTTTCTCTATGCACTATTCATCTCTTTATCCACTTCCTTGGCTATGTAGTGAGATGGACTCTTTTTTTAGCACATTTATCTCCATGTAGGTAGGTTAAGGTACGTATTTTATTTTCTTTCTTTTACTCTAGTAATGCATTTCATTACATCACTATATTAAAATGGGGTTAAATGTATACACCCTAAATTGGTCTAGAAACCACAAAAATCATATCTTTTCATAGTCCTTTCATAGGAGACTCTAAATGGAGAATATGAGCTTTTGTTTACATTTATCCATGTCTTTGTTTTATCCTTTTTGGTCTTGTTTTAAGCTTAAGTCACATTTTTACCTATTCTTTATCATTTCAAGCCTTTTAAATGGTCATTCCACCTCAGTCATTTCAAACTTCCTACCCTCTTTTCACCCCCTTAGGGTTGTGAGACCATAGGATAGGAGCACTGGGATTGGACTACAACACTAAAATCTAGGGTGTCCCATTTTTAGTGCTCCTATCTAAGGTCAAATTGAGTTCTAATAGTTAGTTTATTTCACTAATTGAGTCTTACCCCTTTTATTATCTTCATCCTTAAGCTTTCCCATGTTGGCCAAAGACAGATAAACCTCCCAAATTCCAAATAAAGAGTATTATATATAAAGGACTTCACAAGGCATTTTATATTTATCACTTACTACTGTGGTACATTACATAGTTCAAAATTAGTTAGTCATATAGCTTAACATTCTACATCACACATAGACTTGCATGCTTGATCAAGGAAGGGCCTAGATGAACCTCATTCTTACATCTATCATGCATGTTCCCTAAGGGATAACTACATTAGATCTGAGACCCTAGCTTGAGGTTTAATGTAGGTAGTGATCAGGATAGTAGGGATTCTAGATTATGAAATAATTCTTCTCCTAACCCAATTTGCCCCTTTTTGCTTTTTATGCACTTATGTTTTCTATATGTGTAGATAGATATAGATTTAGGGATTAAAATGGACCTATAATGAGCTATGTTAACTCCTAACTTCTAAAATTTGGTATATAGGCTCACACAGACCTAGCAAATAAAACCTAAAAAATGTAAACCTTTGTGACTAGTTTGGAAAATAGTGGCAAGAATAGTACTATAAGTTTGGACCCTAAAGTGTCCTATTTTTGGCACTCAGATCTAATTAGAAAACAAAATCTATATTTAGGTTTTTAGACATCCTCCTAGCCCTATAAATCAATTTTTAGCTTCTATAATAGTCATAAAAACCTATTTTTCTAGATAGTTTAATTTATCTCCATATGCAATTGATCTAATTAAGTTAATCAAAGCCTATATTTTATTACATTTGATTGGATTTTTCCCTTACTCTAGAACTTTTATTTTTTTAGTAACTAAACACTATTTTCTCAAAAATAATAAAACATATATATCTAATTGCTTGTGGTTGAGGATGACTTACACAAAAAAATAAAATTGGTCTGATCAACTATGTTATTAATTATACACATATAATTTTAGACTAAGTTAATATATTTGATCTAGTTATGTAAAAATGAAATATATGATAAATGATAATAAATGAAGGTGTGAAATATAAGTTACAAGTGTTAGTTTATGTCAGGTTCACTAGAATGTCTAATAAGGAAAAGTGAATAAGATCTAAAAATTTATCCTATCTTAGAGAATATAAATCACACTAGCCCTTTTAATTATTGGTACATTTAGATAATCAAATTCATCAATACTATGGATCTTCTAGCCCTAAATAAAGAGTCTATTATGACACACTATAACTAGATTTGGTTTCAAATCCTCTAGTCAATCAATACCACATAATAACCCTCGTTAAGTCATGTGATTGCTACCATAATAAATAATAAAGTAAAGTAAATATAACCTAGTGTTTATAAAAGTATGTGGCACAAATGGGGGATAATAAACATAAAAGTAAACATGTAAAGAAGAACTATAATCAAGTTAATATAGATGTAATCCTAATGAATAGAGATAGAAATACATTCACAAGGCATTAATTATGATACTTTTATCTACTAAAATAAAGGAATAAGAGTTTGTAATACTTAGCTAGAACATAAACCCATCAAGGCTCAATATTTCCCTTAGCCAATGGTGTTTTACAAGAGGTTATTGTGATTCATAAATATCACATAGATAGGACAAATCTAAGCTATATGACTTATCCTATGCATCTAAGACATTTATACAAGATAATATTTTTCTCTCTGAGTGTAAACCCTAAGTAATGAATCCTCAAGTAGAATGGTGCAAGAGTATATTGTAAAGAAGTTCAAATGAATGATTATCTATATCTCTTTATCTCATGAAAATGGAAAAAAACTATGTGCTTATATATCCATATCCTACCCTAAACCTTTATGAAGTTTGAGCCAACACAATCAGCCCATTCAACCTCATTCTTTAAGAAATAAATAAGTTAGGTCCTAGACTAAGTCAGTTTGGCTAGCTTCATCTCATTATGTGTTTATTTCTAATAATAGGGTCAGCCCATGTGGCTATGTTTGGTGGGTGATTAAAAAATATTTTGGATTAGGTAGGGGATATTTGAAGTAGTGAATTTCTTGGAAGAGTGTGTAAGGGAGGTGTCAAGGCTTAGATAAATGTATAAGAGAGGTTTGTGTTGATTTTAAGTTATGGTATATGTAATTACAATCTTATAAAGTACCAATGTTCTACCCACCCCTTTATTATTGCACCCTTTAATGTGTACAATTAGAGATATTGGGTCTCGATGAGTTATTTCAAGAGAGAAAACATTAGTAATTGATAAATTTTAAAAATATTATGTGTATATATATGGCCCACTTGAATCTCATCATGTTTAATGTAATTAAAACATGGGATGGTTCTTTGGGAAAAGATCAGAATAACACACAATGTTGAGTTAAATAAATTGATTTATTTTAAAGCATAAAATAAGTAAAAGGAAATGATTAAAAGGAAATAACTAAAATGAACAAGTAATATATGTGCACCTTAACTTCCCTTTATCACTAAATGGTTTTCCATTGTGTTTGGAGTTTTGATCATGGAGATCATAGAGACTACTTTGGATAAACCCTAAGGATACAAAACTTAATGAGAAAAAACAACAAATGTAGGAAATACAATATAGATGAAATGTGTAGGCAAGATGTACTTATAAATTTGGTAATCTATGGTGATAAATGCTAAGTTAGGACCAAATTACCAATCCAAATTTTAGATTCAATTCGGTAACCAAAAACCCAAGCCTACTATATGATTGAAAAACTCAAAAAAGTACACCTTAAGTAATAAAGGATAATAAACCAAATCAAACTAAGGATATAATAAAAATGAACATCTAACATCAATGTGAAATTATTAATAATCCTTACTTAAACAAAGATTGGAAATAACATTGATGAGTGAGAAATAATAATACTTACTCAATCATCAATGTAAAAAGTACTTGAAATGGAAAATAACATTGGCAAATGATAACTAACAATCCAAACTCACTCAACAATGGAAAAAGTATACAAATATAGAAATAGATGTAGTTGTCTAAGAAAAAGGGAATGATAGTGAAAAAACTTCAAACAAAACCAAGGAAATTTTATAAATATAAATAAATGGTGTAAATAAAATAATCCATAGTCATTCAAGCATATTGTTTTGTTCTAAATATAGATAAAACAAAAGTAGATTAGTGTTAGCATATTTAAAGATGTGAAGAAAAGGAATATATAAGTAGGGAAATAGATTAAGAATAAAAATTTCCCATCAAGGGGGGAATGAAATGGGTGGTGGGAGGAGATGAAGTAAAAATCAAGGTAGAAAAAATATTTATCAAAGTCAAGACACTACAATTAATTTTGTCAAAACAAGAGAACATTCAACATTAACGAATTTAAATAAATTCTCCTAACTACATAAATATACGGGTTATCAAATGAAGTATGAGTATCATCCCATAAAATCTATATGCATGAAAATTAAAATGGACTTACCTTACCACAATGTGTTCCTTATTCCTTAGGACCCCTTATAAAGTCATCAGTCTACTATGAAGATTGGGTACTTACATGATAAATTAGTCACACTATAGATTATTTTGAACTCTCCTATCCCAATCTACTATCCGAATGCACCCAAATAGACCTCAGATCTATTATGAGACAAATATGGATTTTGATCTTAAATTAGAGATAGGAGATGTGGTATAATTCATGTCTTTTGGTGTGATGTCAATATTTTTATTTTATATTTTTCTTTTTAATCATTGCCTTTTATAAATATTTGAATTTTTAACTTCTGATGGCTATTATTATTGTTAACACTTTGATTCACACCCTTGAGGAGATGTCTAAATATCCTCATCCAAGTGGCACCATGGATACATTTCTCTTGTTATGGGTGACAATATTAATAAATGAATCTCTAAATAAGGGGGTAGCTCCCCTTCATGCACCTTTAAAGCTCTATGTCTAACCTAAAAAATTGGATATGAAAAGGGATTAAGAAAAACAACCGAGAAACCAAATGGTGATGCACCAATGTATAATGTCATCCCAATTGAATCAAACTTATACTTAAAGAAAAACAAAGTGTTTCTCACACAAAACATACAACTCAAGATTCTTATTACATTAATGTTTCATATGCTAGATTTGAAAAGGTATATGATTCTTAGGAAAGGAATGAATGATTACAAAAAGGGATACAATCATGGAATAATTATAGGATAAATATACACTTAGAAAAGAATAATAATAAATACCTGTAATAATCTCCTTTCTGTAAAAGGTAAACCAACAAGAGTACAAGCTAGAAAAGACAATCTTTCACTAGACTAGACCAACAAGATTAAATTCGTTGCTCAATATTGCAACATATGAGTGGAAACAACACTTGTATATTTATTCAAGAGTAATTAAAGCACAAATTTGGCTAGAGTTTTCCCAATAATTAATCGAGGCTACTAAAACAAGCCAAAAGAATACATATATATAGCTTTTGAGAGAGAGGTCAAGCAAAGGATGTTAAAGAGGCACTTAGACATGTGTTCATCTGTGAAAAATAGTTATAATTTCATGTGGAAGAGAGGTGGGGTGAGATACACAATGTTAAGAGGTCTACTTATTCGAAACCAATCATAAGAATGGTGAAAAGTGGCATAAGACCTTTGGAATTACTACAAGAAATAGTTTCTATCAAAAATCATCTATGAACATTCAAAACTAAAAATATAGAAGCTAAGACATAACACTACTGAGGTAAATGAGACTTATTGAAATAATTATAAAATGATTTTCCTAACTACTAACCATCCTTTGACACCTATGTTTGTTGATTTCATGGAAGCTCTTTGATTTGGTCAGCTGCTAGCAATGACTTGAACCATCAACCTATCTAATTTGCTTGCTTTGTCTACACCAAGTGCTAGGGATTCAACCATTTTTTACCTCCATGTTTGATCTCATGCTCCCACCAAGTGTTTTAACATCAATGGATATTTTCCATAGTTTGAAATTTACATTTTTAGGGCATTCACCTTCCTTATTCATTTAGAACACTTTCCTCAAACTTGAGCTTCTTTAAAACCTTTCTCAATTGCTTTTTAACTATGGAAAGTGCCCTTTGAATCACTAAAAGTTCCCTTTTAAGACCTCTACATGGGAAACTTTTTATTACAATATATCTTTTGGGTAAATTATTTGGGACACTTGGCTTTAAAGGTGTCCTTTATAAAGGTTTATCTTGACCACTTTTTTTGAAATAAATCCTTCGGGCTTTTGGATTTTGACCATTTCTATGGATAATTTTCCCAAACAAATTCCTTTAGGATTTTTTCCCAAAGGAAATCCTTCGAGCATTTCTTTCTATATTATATCCTGAGAGAATTCATTCAACTCTTTTCATTATGTCTTCTCCTTCAGGGGTTTTCACAAAATAAATCCTTTGGCCCTTTTTTTTGCATTAATTCCTTTGAACTTTTGAATAGGCCACCCTGCTTGAAAAATAACCTTTAGAGAGATTGGGATGCACCTTTGAAAACTTTTGTTTGGTCCACCTTCCTATGAAAATACCCTTCATATTTTTTCTAAAGTACCTTTCAAATTTTTGAAAAATGTTCCTTTAGAAAAGTTGAAGTGACCCCTTAGAAAAATTTTAACATGACCTTTTAAAAAAGATAGAGGTGCTCTCCAAAAAAGTTGAAGTGCCCTTTGGAAAAGTTGTAAATGACCCCTTCAACTTGAAAAGATATCCTTTGGGGAAATTGTTTCTTACAATTTTCCCAAAGGAATTAGTCTTCATCTTCAAGAAATATATCTTGGACAATTTCTCTAAAATAATTTGGTACTTGGCCAAATAAAAAGTCCAAAATAAATAACACTTAGTCAAAAATAATAGACCTAAAAGGATTACTATATAAAGGCTAAGAAAAAGACAAAAAATAAACTTTTTGAAAGAATTAGACTTGTACATATGTTACGGGATTTGTTAAAGAACACTTATTTTGAAGAAAATCTACATATTGGTTAAGATTTCCAATAGGGGTACCCAATTTTGACCCAAAGGGCCAAAATTTGGTTAACAAATTAGTGACTCACAGGGGTAGTATAATTTCTATATTAACCAAACTAGTAGCTAAATTAGTATATTGGGCATGAAGTCATATAAGGACACTAAAACAAGGAAGCATTAGCCATGACTCAAAACCTTAAAAAAAACACCAGACATGGAAGGAAAACCCAGGCCACAAGGCACAAGGCACAACATAAAAAAATAACAATACAAAAATAAAATAAAGACAAAATACAACTCACACATGTGTGTAATCACTTATTGAACACAAGGATAGAAGGAAACTATGTACAAAGGAAAAGGAGAACCTTAATAACAATGCTTTAGATACATCACATTGACTGGGATATGCAAATCCTCTCTAATATCTTTAAGATTTGGAAAACATTATGTTGTTTGAACTATGTGATCACATATGGGCCACCCCATAAATCTTCAAACTTTGTGTCTTATAGGTTTGGCCTTATCTTCATCCCGTTTTAGGATAATATCTCTTTCTTTAAAGCTCCTTGACATGGATTTCTTGTCAAAATACTTCTTTGTTTACTCTTGATGAGTTTTCATAATATGCATATCTTGATTTATTTGTTGGGATATTAATGATAGTTGGTTCCATTGATGTCCAAGAGCAATTATCAATGACAAAGTGGTATGTGATGTTAGTAAAATCGAGTATGGTGGCATAATGTGCTTAGTAAAATGTGATACTTTCAAGGATGTGCATAAGTGTCCTAGGTGGATGTTGTATGGCTGAATGGAGCTTGGTATGATGATTTTTGAATTTTTATTAATGTTTTATATGCTCAAGGGTTGCCTTCATATGGCCTTCATGTGGTATGTATGTCAGTTTATGTCATGTAGGCTTGATTATGCATGATTACCTATAAGGTTTTAAGCATGATGGCTTGTGTGACATGATGAGGAGCATAGTTGCTTGGAATATGCATGTTAGACATGTATAAGGTGATAAGAGGTTAGGTTTATGGTTATCAAGATATGGCTAGTGGTTTGGAAGGTAGTTTGGCCATTGGCCTAGTTAGCCTAGGTCGGCTTGTGAGGCCTTGTAAAGGGTCAAAGGGAATTTTTAGGTTGGTGAAGATTGTTTTTTCATGAGATATGGTCAATAAAGTTTGTTTAATCATTTTTATGAGGTTTTAGGTCATATTTTGAGCTAGAGAGTTAGAAAGTTGGTTTAAAAGCTTCAAGAGGTGCTAGAAAGGTATCTAGTGAGCTCGAGAAGGACTTTCTTATGTTCGTTAGCATGTGAAAGGTCTACATGGGGAGCTAAACCCTTTGGATATTTTTGGGAGGTCCCTTAATAATATTTTACAATAATTATTTAATATATTAATGTCCTATCCTTTATGAATAATCATTAAGAAACTAAGCAGGTTTTTGTGTACAAAAACCCTAGTCTTAGACCCGATAGAGAAGATATTGATGGTTTGGCATTAGAATGTATTGGGTGATAAAATATGATTATTACATGTTTTATATGACTCCTTATAGTTTTTTATAAAGTATTTTTGTTCTCTTTATAGTTTTTGGGTCCCATAAATAATTGGTTGTTAACAATATTCTTATTTTTAAGGAAGGTTTATATGAATAACCAAATAATCTAATGGTTGATTGTTGAAGCTTATGACTATTAGTGTAGGTTTTTATTTTTCCCTATTTATTAATTAGGGAAATTGTATTTCTTGTGCATACATGGAGTTTTCCTACATTTGTGGGATATGATAGCTTATGTGGAGGTGTGTGTGATAAATGTGTCATAGGTGTCATAAGAATGTCATAAGTAACTCCCTTGATGGGAGTTACTTCTCTATTCTTAGCACCTTGTCATCACCTTTCGTGGAGGAGTTACTGACTATTCTTTGTTTGCCTTGTCCACTTTTTATGGAGGAGTTACTTTCGTACTCTCCTATTTTTAGTCCTCATTTTGGCCATTCCATGCTAATCAGATTTTGGTTTTCTCCATTTTGTCTTGTGCAATTTATCTTCTTGTTATTGTCAAATTGCTTTAGCATCTTGTGGTGTGCACTTGTTTATCTTGTGTGATCATGTCTTCATTGCACTCACGTTATCTGGATTCTGGCAACAATTTTGATATGGTATCAAAGCTTTCCTGGTAATCTTGTGTGTGATTATGCTTTTAGCTTATTTTGGAATCAAGAGGAGTGGAGTTCTTTTTTTATTCTAGATTTAGTCTAAAATAAAAAAATATGTCAATATCATTTCCTTGGAAATCCTTGGCCTTTTGGGTGTTTTTTGGTTGTCTTCACTTCAGGGAGCAGAGGGAGGAGCAGCTCAAAGCTCTTCTGGTCAGCAACACTCTTCTAGTCTAGGGGCCAAGCTTATGTCCAACAACATCAGCTCCAGCGCCACTTCTACTGCCACATTTCTATCTTTCCAACACCCTCTAATAGTAATCTACAGCCAAGCCATAAGCCATACGGCATCTATCATCTAGCAAGTTAGCAAATCAGGTCTGAGTTTTCTTTGGTGACACTTTTGCGCCTTGCTTCTGGTCCTTTTTTGTTTGTTGCACCTAGTTTTTTATGCTTTGCTTCTGGTTTATTCTTGTTTGTTGTGCCTAGCTTCTAGCTTTCTATTCTGCCATGCCACAATTAGCTATAACAAGGTGCCAAGCAGTAGCAGTCCTTTCTATAGTAGGTCATACGGTCCAGCACAGGTCTACATTTATTTTTCTTGTCTTTTTTGCAAGATAAAATTTTGGACTGCTATTTTGGTGCCCCTCCCTACTTGGCATCCTATTTGGCATCCTTTAGACATATGGCATTTATCCAAAATGTCTTTGATTTATTTTTTTAGTGTAAAATTGACTTGATAAAACAAAAATCAGTCAATTTGATTGAATATTAAGGATTTTAGACAGTTTTGTATTTTGGGGATTTTTAATTAAAACTTGTATTTTTTACCTACGAAGACGAAGGGTGAGGCCCGAGTTGGTAGGAGGCCAATTCCCCAAAACCTCATTTAGATTTTTCATTTCGTGCCAAATCCAATGAGTGGTTGGAAGGCCACTTTCTCTCCCCATAACAGGCATTTTTTTAATGTTTTCGTGCATTTTTTTGCAAAAACACTAGTTTACGAGAAAATTGTAACTTTAAAATCTCGCAAATGATAGCTTGGTTTTGGGTGCCTTTTTTTGCAAATGTGCTTTTAATTCAATTATTCACAGTGTATACTTGTTATTTCTCAAAAATGTACTAGTTTATAAAGTGCCAAAATTTGGGTCTCCTGGGACGCATTTTCAGCTATGTCCGACGTCCTATTTGCTTTAGTCTTGCACTGATTGCTCTAAGACTCATTTTCGACTGAGTCTACCATCTTTTGAGCATGCACTTACATATTTGGGGGGGGGTGTGATTTCTTTTCACAACTTCACTTTCATTCTCCTTTCTGCATACATTTATAACTTGCAATTGACACAACTTCACTTAATTTTAGATAAAAATGGATTCTTTTCAACTTAAACCCCTAACACCCTTCAACTATCATGAATGGAAAGTTAAAATGTCAATCATTCTTAGAAGCAAAGAGTTATATAGGATCATAATGGGTACAGAAGTAGAACCCAACACAGATGCTGAAAAGGTTAAGTGGTACAACCGTAGTGATGAAGCCTTTGGGTTACTGAGCTTGTCTGTGTCTCTAAAACTTCTCTTCCACTTAGAATCCTCCCAAACTCTTAATGACATATGGGACACCTTAGAAAAGTTGTTTGGAAGCTTGATGAGATGAGAGGTCATGAGCTCAAAAATGAACTCATAAGTCTAAGTCCTAGCAACTTTGACACCCTATAGGACTTCTTCACTAAGTTCAAGGCCCTTAGATTGTAATTTAAATAATGCAAGATAGAGAAGAAAGATGATCAACTCATTCTTTATATTCTCACAAAGTTAGGTCTAAGTTATTCTGTCTCTGTCTCCACTTTTAATGCCACTAAAAGTGCCCTTGGCACTGCATGGAAAATGCCTTCTTTGGATTCATTCATTGCCACCTTTACTAGGGAGCAAGATAAGATAATTCAGATGGGCACAATGAAGTCTACTCAACCCCAATCCTTGATATCTAGAGATGGTAAGGATAAGACTTTAATAAAGGAGAAGAAGAAAAAGAACAAGGACCAGGAGAAGAAGAAAGAAAATACCAATCCTACGAAAAATAGCATTGAGACTTCATCTTCAAATGCTAAACCTAAGAAGGAGAAGGTTAAGTGTGCCTATTATAAGAAGATAGGGCATGATGAACACAAATGCATGAAGACACAAATAGATCACCTAACTCATCTTCTAGAGAAGAACAACATAGGTGTTCCTGAGTCCATGAAGTAGAATTCATCAACCCGAGATTCTACTAAGGAAAAAGGCAAGGGTAAGGAGAAAGAAAAGGGCAACACCCTTGTAGCAACTACAGCTTCTACATCTTCATGGGTCATAGAATCGGGTGCTTCTCACCACATGGGCTCTTCACTAATTAAGTTTTCATCTGTAGAGCCTTGTAGCATGACTTCAATTAGTTTGGGTGATGACACATCAATTTTCATTGCAGGGAGAGGGTCAGTTAAAATGGAAGGAGGAACATTCAACAATGTTTTAACTATTTTTTCTCTTTCAACCAATATTTTATCAGTGTACCAAATCACTCACATTGGTCAGGGCATGAGAGTTGAGTTTTCACCAGATTTAGTGTCTATCAGGGAGTTGCATAGTGATACTACAGTGTAAGTGGGAAGGGCAGATCACCAAGCCAGGTTATACACCTTCTCACATTTTGCATCATATTCTTCTCCAATAGCATTATTGACTCATTCAGATGGAGTTACCAAATTGTGGCATGAGTGGTTTGGCCACCTTAACTACCACTATCTTGAGTAACTTTGTAAAAATGACATGGTCATTGGCTTGCCTCTTGTCCAATTCTCAAAAGGACTTTGCGAGGGGTGCTCCCTTGGGAAGCATCCCAAAGAAAAATTTGACAAAGGCAAAGCTTGGAGGGCTTCACAACCTTTGGAGTTAGTCCACAATGATGTATCGGGACCCTTTCCCAAACCATCTTTCACAAGGCCCAAGTACATCCTCACTTTCATTGATGATTTCTCTAGGTACACTTGGATATATTTTCTCAAACAAAAGTCTGAAGTGTTTGAAAACTTTCTAGACTTCAAGGCTCTTATTGAGAAATAGAGTGATAAATCCATCAAGGTTCTTCAAACTAATAATGGAGGGGAGTATGTTAGCATCAGGTTTGAGCAGTTTTGCACCAAGAAGGGATTGATTTACATCACATAGTCACCTACAGTCCTTCATAAAATGGGGTTGCAGAATGCAAGAATAGGTTCTTGAAAGAAATGGGTAGTTGTATGATTCATTCTAAATCCTTAGCACCATAGTACTAGGCTGAAGCTATCAATTGTGCTTGCTACATTTAGAACAGGGTTCCTCACAAAGCTTTGAAAGGCATAACACCCTTTGAAGCTTGGCATAAAAGGAAACTTGATGTTGAGCACCTCAAGGTTTTTGGATCCCCAGCCATGGCCCGCATTTTGAAGAAGAAACACAAAGCTATGGAACGTCAGTCCAAGCCTTACATATTTGTAGGATATCCAAATGGTATTAAGGGATATCACCTTCTAGATCTAGTTACACATGATTTGTTCATCAAGAGAAGTGTCCATTTTTAGGAGAGTCCTAGAGACTCAACACTTGACACTTCTTCTCCCTCATCAGATCTACTTCTTCATGATGATTCCTCATCAGATTTAGATTAGCCACAATAGGTTCTTGATCCAGAGTCATCTTCTTCTTCTTCAAGTTTAGATAGTGAGGACAGTGATGTAAAGTCATCCACCTCTAGTCAGTTAGAGGATGAGGAGTTAGCACTTGACTCACCCATTTTTGGGCCACTTTAGGCCAGACAGACACTTGAGAGTGTTGGTACTTGGGTAAGAGATCCCACAAATGAAAAACATATTAGGGGGGATTTTTAGAGAGACCTACATGCCTTTTTTACCACAGTTTTGGATCCACAAACTTTTCAAGAGGCATCGAGGGTACCTGAGTGTGATAGTGATATGGAGGAAGAATAGTCTTCCTTAATCAAAAATCACACTTGGGACTTGACATCACTTCTTAAGGGAAGAAAGATGGTTTGATGTAGGTGGATATATCAGACCAAGTTTGCAGCAGATGGGTCAGTTGATAAGTATAAGGCACGATTGGTTGCCAAGGGTTTCTCACAAGTGGTAGACATTGACTACTCAGAGACCTTTGCACCCATTACAAAGATGACTTCTATCTGACTCACCTTGGCTATTGCCATAGCACATGGTTGGGATGTGCATCAGATGGATGTGAAGAGTGCCTTTCTTCATGAAGACCTAGAGGAGGAGATCTACATGGAGTGGCCACCAGGATTTGTTTAGGATTCTTCCTAGTATGTATACTTAGGAAATCTATCTATGGCCTCAAACAGGCCCCTCAAGCTTGGTATGCCAAGATGGATTCCTTCTTTCTCATAGCAGGTTTCACTAGGTTCCATTCTGATCCTAATGTCTACTTCTTGCCGCAGGATGATTTGCTTCTGATTTTGGTTCTATATGTTGATGACCTTTTGATCACTGGGAGTTCTTCATCGGCTATTACAGCGGTGAAGGCATCTCTTTAGGATAGATTTTACATGATAGAATTGGGTTTGTTACACTAGTTCCTTGGCATCAAGATCTCACAGTCAGATTTAGGGATTTCTCTTGCACAACCTATGTATGCTCTCAACTTATTGGCTTAGTTTCACATGGCTGATTGCAAGCCATCTCTGACTCCCTTTCTATTAGGAGTCAAGCTTGAGACTGATTGTTCTTCACCATTAGTTGATGCCACTTTCTATCAACAACTTATTGGTAGTCTCATATACTTGAATCACACCAAGCTTGACATTTCATATACAGTGGGACTTGTCTCTAGATTTATGCAGGAACCCCATGAGCTACATTGGAAAGTAGCTAAGAGGATCTTAAATTACATACAGGGTTCACATAGACATGAGATTCATTACAGATTTGGCATAGAGGTTTACTTGGTTAGATATACAGATTCAAATTGGGCTGGTGATTCATAGACTTGCAAGTCCACTTTTGGTTACAATTTCTCTCTAGGTTCTCATCTTATCAGTTGGTTTAGCAAGAAGTATAATGCTATTGCTATATCATCCACAGAGGTAGAGTACAGGGGAGCTGTTAATGCAGCTACTGAGGCTTTTTGGCTTTAGGGGATTCTTTCTGAGTTTGGCATTCCTATCAGGCAGCCCACCATCATTTATTATGACAATCAGAGTACCATATAGATTTGTAAGAATCTGGTTCAGCACCAATGGACCAAGCACATAGAGATTCACATGAATTTCATTCAGGAGCTTATTCATAGTCAAGTCATTGACTTGATATTTTGCCAATCTTTAGAGCAGGTTGCAGATATCTTCACCAAACCTTTCACTGAGAGCAAGTTCATTCATCTATGAGCTCTTCTTGGGGTGCAATTTACATCTGCAGTAGCATCCTCTTCAGTGGGGGCCTTCTAGCCTCTTCTTTTCTTTTGTCTCTCTTTTTTTTGGGGGGGGGAGTTTGTTCCTATGGGGTTTTCCCTTTTCTCTATCTTATGGGAGATTTCATTTGTACATGGGTACCTCATCAGGCCTAGTTGATGGGACCCATTTTATATTTCCACACTGCCCACCTAAGCTGCGTTTATGGGGGGCTATTAGTGTAGGTTTTTATTTTTACCTATTTATTAATTAGGGAAATTGTATTTCTTGTGCATACATGGAGTTTTCCTACATTTATGGGATAGGCTTGCTTATGTGGAGGTGTGTGCCATAGATGTGTCATAGGTGTCATAAGAATGTCATAAGTAACTCCCTTGATGGGAGTTACATCTCTATTCTTAACACCTTGTCACCACCTTTCATGGAGGAGTTATTGACTATTCTTGGTGTGCCTTGTCCACTTTTTGTGGAGTTACTTTCATACTCTCCTATTTGTAGTCCTAATTTTGGCCATTCCATGCTAATCAGATTTTGGTTTTCTCCATTTTATCTTGTGCAATTTATCTTCTTGTTATTGTCAAATTGCTTTAGCATCTTGTGGTGTGCACTTATTTATCTTATGTGATCACATCTTCATTACACTCGTGTTATCTGGATTCTGGCAACAACTCTAATCATGACTTGTCCAAAATATCGATGAAATTTTTTATTTAGATTCATCTTTATATGAAAAATTTATATAAGGTTAATATTAACTAGTCTATATGAAGGAAATGGTATCTTAAGTGAGGAAGAGTGATCAGAGTAAAAAGAGGAATTGGAAGACCTAATCAATGAATAGGAATAGGTCTGAGATATTAAAGGTTATTTAGGGGTTGTATTACATTTTTACATGATATTATTATTGTTCTTATTCACTTGTAGTTGATTAAATGATTGACTCATAATTGACCATGATGGTTTTACTAGCGAAAGGAACCTATTTTGAAATATTGAGTTTATTTATAGGGAAGATTGTCAGATCAAGTGTTCATAATGATTGGAGAGTATTGAGTATCTATTGAATATATTATTTAGTAATTTTTAAGATTTTACTAATCTTTATTTAGTCAAATATACTCACAAAAGTGGGGCTATGCTTCATTTTTGAGATGAGTTCATGGTATGGTATAGAAATCTTGTGCAGAGAATCATGGCTGACCTTAGGGGACATGAATAGTTCTTTCTAAGGTATTCTAAAGTGATATGACTGACCAAAATAGTGAATGGTATATATACAATATGATTTATGCCTTTTGGGTGTGTGAATAAAGTGAGATAAACAAGTGTATATTGATTTTTGAAGACCTTGTGCAAAGGTTATTTGGGGTCTTGATGACTAATATTTGTATGAGATTGATCAAAGAAAAATGTCATTAGACTTTTCATAATTTATATATATTCATTTATTATTTTCATAAGATTTATAAGGGTATATTTTAATATACATGAAAGATTTGAGGACTTATTTACTTGTGTTGAAGAGATAGCTTGGTGAGCGGTGACTTGTGTAGAGTTAAAAACTTAGAGAAGGGTGTTCTTGTAGGTTTTTATATTAGATTGAGAAGAAATCAGAGTTCAAGAGTTTTTCATTGGATAGGTGTTTTTTTGGTGCTCAACCTATTAGGCAAGTTGGGGTTTATCATCTTTATGGGTTGGTACTCCTTGTGAAGTGTGCTTCACTAAAGTCTCTTGTCTATAATCATCATATAGGACTATAGTCCATTGTTTTTCAGACTTGTGAATGGAATTTTTCCCCCATGAGTGTTTCCCACATAAATCTTTGTGTTATGGTTTCATTTATTCTTGTTCTTTGATTCATCTATTTTGCATATTGATATGATTGATTAAGTAGCTTGAAGATTTGGGAATTAGATTGTAATATTGTTAAACCATTAATTCACCCCCCTCTTAGTGGTGTGTACCTCCACCAATTGGTATTATAGTAGGTCCTTTTGAGGCTTAATATCTTGGAAGGTGTTTCTAAGGTAAAACATGATCCATAATAAAGAATCCATGTTTATTCAATTCGCTTTACATTGAGAAAAAAATGGGGACAATAAATGGTACATAGATAGTGGTTATTCTAGTCATATGATAAGAGATAAGAGTAAATTCATCACTCTTAAGAAATCAAACTATGGTGCAATTAGGTTTGGTGACAATAACTCTGCTACTATGAGGGGTAATAGAACTTTGAGTTTAGACATTGGAATTTCAAAGTCTGAAGATGTTTTATATGTTGAAGGGTTAAAGAATAATCATCTAAATGTTAGTTAGATGTGTGAAAAAGTTAATGTTGTGACATTATATGATGATTTTTGTGAAATTATAATAGGAAAAGATGGTATACTCCTTGCCAAAAATCACAAGTCAAAAAAAATATGCATGTATACCATGAATCCAAAAGAGAAAAATGTTTGATTAGTCCAGTAGAAGAAAGCTGGCTATGGCATAGAAGACTTGGTCATATAAACATGAAGAATATGATAAGGACTAGTTTAGGGGGGATTGTAATAAACATTCCTAATATATATAAGGTTCGTAAATATTTGTGCAAGTCTTGTCTCCATGGTAAACAAGTAAAGAGAAGATACAAGATAAAGGAGTTTTCTACTACTAAAACATTAGAGTTAATTCAAACTAACTTATGTGGTCCTATGAGGACTAAAAGTTTGAAAGTTAATTTCTATTTCATGTTACTAATTGATGACTTCACAAGAATAACTTGGATCTATTTCTTAAATAAAATTAGAAGGCTTTACCAAGTTCAAAGATTTCAACTTCCTTGTTGAGAATGAAAAAGGGTTAAAGATCAAGTGTATCAGAGTTGTTACCAAAATCTAGATAATGCGAATGCAATGGAGATGAGATCACACAAGATGAAGCAAGTGCACACCACATAGATGCTAAAGAAATTTGAAATTATACAAGAAGATAAATTTCACAAGACAAAATGGAGAAAACCAAAATTTGATTAACATGAGATGGCCAAAGTGAAGAATACATATAGGAGAGCACATAAGTAACTCCTCCACAAAAGGTGGTCAAGGCACCCAAGAATAGACTGTAACTCCTCCATGAAAGGTGGTGACAAGGTGCTAATAATAGAGAATAAACTCCCATCAAGGGAGTTACTTATGACATTCTTATGACACCTATGACACATCTATGACACACATCTCCACATAAGCTAGCCTATCCCACAAATGTAGGGAAACTCCATGTATGCACAAAAATACAATTTCCTTAATTAAAAAATAGGGAAAAATAGAAACCTACACTAATAAATTCTAGTCTAATGAGTTTGATAAGCTTTGTGATATTCATGTAATAAAAAGACAATACTCAATTGCTATAACTCCAAAACATAATAGAGTAATTAAAAGAAAGAATAGAAAAATTCAAGAGATGTCTAGAAATCTACTTCAAGATGTCAAGTTATCTGATGGTTTTTGGGAAGAGGCTATAAGTAATTTAGTCTACATTCCTAGTATATTTTAATTAAGAGTGAATAAGGAAAAAAACCCTTATGAACTGTGGAAAAATAGAGCTACAAATGTCAACTATTTCAAAGTTTTTGGAAGTGTTACATCAAAAGGGATGAAGAAAATCTAGGCAAGTTTGATTCTAGATTTGATGAAGGTATCTTTCTTGGGTATTATTCTATTAGTTATACTTATAGATGCTTCAAAAAAATACTTCATAAAATTGTTGAAAGTTTTAATGTGAGAGTTAATGAAAGTGATCTTACCAAAAAGCCTAGTTTGAAGTCATGTGATCCAACTATTAGTCTTACTATAAATAAAGACCAATCTATCTATACATTAGATGAAGATGATGAAGAAGATACAAGACTTGATACTAAATCTCATTCAATAAGAACTCATGTTTATCATCTAACTTATCAAGTCATTGGTGAATATGAATGCTAGTATATAGACTAGGAAAAGACTCGTGTCCAATCAAGATCAAAGATCAACATGATTCAAATTTTTTATCTATTCATGAACCAAAAACCTTCATTGATTCTAGTAAGAAAAAGGAATGGTGTTATGCTATGTATGAATAACTTGATCAAATTAGAAGAAATGACACTTGGGATATATTTCCAAGGCCTAAGGGAAAGAATGTGACTAAAACAAAGTGGGTATATAATAATAAGTTGAATGAAAAAGGTAAAGTAGTAAGAAATAAGGCTAGGTTGGTATGTAAAGTTTATGCTCAAGTAGAAGGGATTGAATTTGATGAAACTTTTACTCATATATCTATAATATAAGCTATCAAACTATTTTTAGCTTATGCTAGTTCTAAAAATTTTAAGGTATACCAAATGGATGTTAAATCTACATTTTTGAATGGAAAATTAGAAGTAGTTTTTATGGATTTTCTTGAGCATTATGTTATAAAGGAAAATCAAAAATTTGTTTGAAGATTAAATAAGGCTATTTATGGCCTCAAACAAGCTCCTAGAGATTGGTATGATATATTAAATAAGTATCTCCTAAGTCAAGGTTTAAGAAGAGGAGTGACAAATAGCAATATATACGTCAAGTTAGAAGGAGAACATCAATTTCTTATTGTGGTCTATGTGGATGACATAACATTTGGTTTAGTAAATGATAAGATGATTAATAAATTTGTAGAGGTAATGAAAATTGAATTTTAGATGTTTATGTTGGGAGAACTTTCTTTCTTCCTAGGATTGTAAATAAATCAACTAGACAAATGGATCTTTATCTCTCAACCTAAATACATTAAGGAGATGCTTGAGGAATTCAATATGTTGGATAACAAACCCATGAATAACACTATGGTAATAGGATGTAAATTAAGTAATAATGATGAGTCTCCTAAAGTTTATCAATCCTTGTATATATCTATGGTAGGGAGTCTATTGTATTCTACTACTTATAGACTTGATATTATGCAAGCTAATTATTGTTAAAAGATATCAAGTAGATCCTAGAGAATCTGATTTGAAGTTAGTTAAGAGAATCCTAAGGTATCTCAAAGGCACCATAAACTATGGTTTGTGGTATCCTAGGAGTAAGGAATTCAAGCTAAAATCCTATATAGATGTTGATTGGGCAAGATGTGTTGATGATAGGAAGAGTACTAGTCGATTATTATTTTACATAGATGAATCCTTGGTATCCTAGTTAAGAAAGAATAAATCTTAAATAACTTTGTCTAATGTAAATGCTAAATATATTGATGCAGATTCTTGTTTTAGTCAAGTCATTTGGATTACGCAAACCTTATAAAATTATAAATTAAGTCAAGATGGTCCTTGTCCTATTCTATGTGACAATAACAGTGCCATAACTATTTTAAAGAATTTAGTGACGCATTATAAGACTAAACATATCCCTATCAACTATCATTTTTGAAAGGAGCAAGTTAGTGATCAAGTTGTCAAATTGAAATATGTACCTTCTAAGGAATAACTGGTAGACATAATGACTAAACCATTACCTAAAACTAAGTTTTAATATATAATATCTTATCTATGGGTCATTCCTTATTTATTGAATGAATAATGAGTCATTAAGAGAGGTGAAGTAATCAATTAGTAGAATTGCTTCAGTTGATGTGGTTGGTTGTTTGTTCAAGAGGTATGTTAAGGTCTTCTAGTCCTAAAGTGTCTTTTTGATCAAAAATTGATTATTTGATTAAGTATTGATTTTAAGGATAAGGAATAAGTGGTTTGTATGAGGTCTTGATAAATATTTTCATGAGTCATTCCAAGGTGGTTTGAGGTCTTGATGAGCTTAGATATGTGTTTTATGGTTAAAAGTCTGAGTTGACCATTTTTGGCAGTGATAACTGGCTAAAAAGTGCCAATATAGCTCATATAATATTTTAAGGTGGATAGAAGGTAGATAATGAGTGATTCAAGTTGGTTTTTCATGTCAAATAAGGGTAGATATATTGGAGATACTCCTAAGATGTCTAGGTGTAATTTTGATCATTTGCTAAAGGTGTCTATTGTAGATGATGACTCTATTTGCCCCAAAATGTTTGGTTTTAAGGGTCAATTGAAGAATGAAGATGTTTTATGAAGTATTTTTTGGTTAGTAAGGTATGAACATGTGTTTAATACATGTTCCAAGTGGTTTCATAGGTGGATGAATGATTTTGTGCCAGGTGGAGCATTTTGAGTGATTACTAGCTTCTCTTCTCAAGAACATGCATTTGGTGGCATATAATAAGTCATTGTTCCAAAAGGTATAGAGGCTTAAAATTTGGCATGGAAGTGAGTTTTGATAGTCTATAGGTGTGGTATTTAGGTCAGGTGTCTACATTGTCTATAGGTTGACTATTTACCTACTACTGATTTGAAGGCCTAATGATTTGGGCATGTTTTTAAAAGTCTTTAAACTCTAGAGTTGGAGGATAGAAGATTCAAAATTATTTAAATGGCCTTGGTGGGTATATGAATCAACTTTTACATTTGTATGAAAGTGATTATATTTCATTTTATTCAATTTTTAGCTCACTAGGATAACTAATTGGCTAGTAGGCTAAAGAAAAAAGTATGCTAAAAAGGATGATTTATATGCTCATTATTATCATGCCTAAGGGGGAATGGTAGTGGTATTCAAATATGAATTTTCATGACTTGAAGTTATTAGGGTAAAGATATATGAGGTTTGTAATGGCTAGTTAGGGCTACAAGGGATCTAAGTCAGCCTAGTGGAGAAATTGAGCAATTTTGTGAACATTAGCATTTTTTTGGTTAAAATTGAGAATTTTGGCCTATTATAAGTGTATTATAGGTATGGTGTTGTTCTTGGAGTGCTTTTGATATTTTATATGGTGCCTTTTGAATGATGGTAAGTGAGATTACATGGTGCTTTATTACTCATGTTATTATTTGATTTGATGGTAGTAGTTATTGGAGATTCTATAGGTGTGCATTGGTTATGTAGAAAAAGGGTGAGCCTTAAAAGTAGAGGAGGATCCTAGGGGGAGCTATGGTGCCTTACAAATTGATGATAGGTCCAAGGATCTTGATAACTTATAAACTAATATGAGGATTTTTCATTATTGGAAATATATTTAATTGTATTCAAGGAGTTCTTTAATTCAAACATAATATGGGTAGCTTTCATTATTATATTGAAAAGGTGATTCTTGCATGATGTTGGTTTTGAAAACATTTTAGATTCTCTACTTCATCATTATGAGCTGACTTTGTCATTTTGGCAAAGGGGGAGAAGGATTTAGTATGTTTCCATCAATGAAAAAGGGGGATATTGTTTGGATATTGATGATATGTGTTGTAATTGAAGTCTAAGAGGCATTAGAAATGACAAAGTGGTCTGTGATGTAAGTAAAATACAACATGGTGGCATAGTGTGCTTAGTATAATGTGAGACTTTCAAGGATGTGCATAGGTGTCCTAGATGGATGTTGTATGGATAAATGGAGATTGGTATGATGATTTTTGACTTGATCCTAGTGTTTTTTATGCTCAAGGGTTTCCTTCATATGGCCATCATGTGGTATACATATCATTTTATGTCATATAAGTTTGATCATGCTTGATTACCTATAAGGTTTTGAGCACTATGGATTGTGTGACATGATGAGGAGCTAAATATGATTTGAATATACATGTTAAACATTTAAAATGTTATAATATGTCAGGTTTATGGTTTTGAAGAGAATAATAATGGTTTGTAAGGCAGTTTGGCCATTGGCCTAGTTGGCCTACGTGGGCTTGTGAGGCCTTATGAAGGGTCAAAGGGTGTTTATAGGTTGGTTAATCTTTTTTTTCATGAGATATGGTTAGGAACGTTTTTCAAATAATTTTTATGATGTATAAGGTTATATTTTGAGCTATAAATTCATTAATTTAGTTTAAAAGCTTCAAGAGGTGCTAGAAAGGTGTCTAGTGAGCTCAAGAAGGACTTTCTTATGTTCGTTAGCAAATTCAGGGTCTAGATGGGGACATGATCCCTTTGTATATGTTATGGATTTTAATTAATAATATTATCCAAGGATTATTTCATATATTAAGGTCTTATCATTTATTAATGATCATTAAGAAACTAAGCAGGTTTTTGTGTGCAAAAACCCTAGTCTTAGACTTGATAGAGAAGATCTTGATATTTTGGGATCATAAGGGATTGGGTGATAAAATATGATGATTATATTTTTTATATGACTCCTTCAAGTTTTTGAGAAATTATTTTTGGTCTCTTGACAATGTGTGAGTCCCATAAAAAATGGGTTAAAAATATTATTATTTATGAGGAAGATTTATGTGAATTACCAAATGATCTAATGGTTGATTGTTGAAACTCAGGACTTGTACCAAATATTTATGAAAATTTTTAGTGATAATCATATTTTTATTTCAATTTTATATAATGTTAATATTGACTAGTGAATATGAAGGAAATGGTGTCTTAAATGAGAAAGAGTGAAGAGAATGAAGAGAGGAATTGGAAGGCTTAATCAATGAATATGAATAGGTCTGATCTCTTGAAGGTGTTTTAGGGGATGTATTACCTTTTTCCATGAGACTATTATTATTCCTAGTCACTTGGAGTTGACTCAATGGTTGACTCATAGTTGACCATGATGGTTTTGCTAGCAAAAGAAACCTATTTTGAATGATTGAGTTTGTTTGTAGGGTAGATGGTCAGGTCAAGTGTTCCTAATGATTGGAGAGTATTAATTAAATATTTCATATATATTTTATATTAATTTATAATATTTTAATAATCTTTAATTAGTCAAATATAGTCACACAAGTGAGGCTACGCTTTGTTTGTGAGGTGTTTGTGAGATGAGTTCACGGTATGGTATAAAAATCTTGTGAATAGAATCATGGACAACCTTGGGGGACATGAATAAGTATTTTTAATATATTCTAAAGTGATATGAATAACCATAATATTTATTTTTATATATACAAGATGATTTATGCCTCTTGGGTGTGTGAATGAAGTGAGACAAGAAAGTGTTTATTGATTTTTGAAGACCTTGTGCAAAGGTTATTGGGGGTCTTGATGACGAATGTTTGTATGAGATTGAGTAGATAAAAAAAATTCATTAGACATAGAATAATTTTATAATTCTATTGATTATTTTTATTAGATCTATAATGACAAATTTGAATATAAGTGGAATATTGGAGTTATTTGCTTGTGTTGAAGAGATAGCTTGGTGATTGTTGACTTGTGTGGAGTTGTAGAATTGGATAAGTGTGTTCTTGTAAGATTTCTATATTAGATGGAGAAGAAATCAGATTTAAAGAGTTTTTCATTTTATAGGTTTTGTGTTGGTGCTCAACATCTTAGGAAAGTTGGTGCTTTTCATCTTTAGGGGTTGGTGCTCCTTGTGAAGTAGGTGATTCACTAAAATCTCTTGTTTGTATTCATCATATAGGACTATAATCCAGTTTTTAATATACTTTAAAGTGGTTTTTCTCCCTCATGAGGGTTTCCCACATAAATCTTTTTGTTATGGTTTCATTCATGCTTATTCTTTGGTTTATCTATCTTACATATTGATATGATTGGTTAAGTAGCTTGAAGAGTTAGGAATTGGATTGTAATATTGTTAAGCCATTGATTCACCCCTACCTCTCAATGGTATATACCTCCATCATTATTTCCTCCTCAAGCTCCATCAAATCACATAACTTGAAATCCATGTTATCATTATCCATCAATTTCAATGTATAGGTAAGATCTAAAGTTGGTAACTTAAGTGAGATAGGAATTATATATTCCCTTTCATATACAAGTGTATACAATGAATTCCCAATTGCTTTCTTTGGGGTGATCCTATCAGCCCAAAGGGATATCTTCAACTTGGTGTTCCAAGTACTTTTATTGTCCTCCATTTTTATTTTTATAGTCCTTATTAGATTCTTATTTGTGGACTCAAATAGTCCATTTCCTTAGGGGTAGTAGTTAGAGGAGGTACTAATATAGATACCATGCTTTAAATCCCATTCAATTGTTCTTGTTCCTATAAAATCCAATGAATTATTTGAGATTATCGTATAAGGAGATATAAACCATGTTATTATACCTTCATAAAAGTGAATTACTGAGTTTTGATTTTCCTCCTTAAGAGCTATAACCTCCACCCATATTGTAAAATAATCAGTGGCTTTCAACACCCACTTATGACTAGCACTAGAAGGTGGATTTATTAGGCCTATGAAATCCAAATCCCATTGCATGAAGGGTTAATCAACCTATATTGGATAAAGAGGCAATGCAGGTAGCTTATTTTTACCATAAAAGACACACTTTTGGCATTTCTTTACCCACTCATGGGTGTCCTTGAACAAACTAGGCCAAAAGTATCTAGTCCTCATTATCTTTACAACTATGGTTCTAAGAGTGAAATGACCACTAGCTGGTCCATCATGGAATTCAAACAATACTTTATCAATTTGATATAAATCAAGACACCTAAAAGGTCCGTTCTAAATATCATTCCATCAACAAGTACATAAGGAATGTATTTCAACATAAATTACCTTATCTTGGCCCTATCAAGGCCTTATTGACACTCACCCATTTGAATGAATTGGATCATGTCTTATGTCTAATTTCTCATAGATGAAGTTACAAATGTCATAGATTCATCCTAAAGTACTAAAACATCTTCTTTTTTCTCTTTCAAGTCTAAATCAAGATGCTCACACAATAATTTTCCTTTCACTAACTTGGTAGTTTTGATCTCCATATCATATTCCATCATGCTTATGATCCATACTACTCTTTTCATTCAAATCTCTACTCAATAGAAAGCATTTCACACTAGGATGAGGCACAAAAATTTGAATCTTGTAGTTAGACAAAATATTCCTAAACTTCTTTAAACTCCTTATGATTTAACTTCTTTAAACTACTTATCTCATATCCTTCCAAACCTTGACTAAAGAAGGCAATAGGTTGTTAAAAAATTTCATCATTAGCTTCAGTAATCATTATAGTGATTACCTCTTCATTCCCAAAATTATATAGGTTGAAATATTTGGAGAAGTCAGGACATGCAAGGGTAAAAACATGGGTAATAGCTTATTTGATCTCCTCAAAAATTTCTTTCCTCCTTTTCTAAGTGAATAATTCATCTTTCCTTAACATGGAGGTTAAGGGCTTGACCATGTTATTGGAATTAGGAATGAATCTCCTAATTAAATTATTCTTACCAAAGAATCTTTGTAGACCCTTCTAATGTTTAGGGAAAGACAATGCCAAGATGTCATTCACCCTTTCTAGATCAATGGACAAGCTTTTATTGGAAATAATATGTCCTATTAGTTTTCCTTCACGGATAAAGAACACACACTTCTTTGGGTTTAGATAAATTCCAAACTCTCTACACCTCTCAAAAATCTACCTTGGGTGCTTCAAAGGATCTTTTTCTTCCTTGGAGAAAATTATCACATCATCAAGATATACTAATACAATGTCATTGATTAATCCTTGAAAATACATATCCATTACACATTGAAAAGTATTTCCAACATTATAAAACCAAAAGGCATTTTATTATAAGCATATTTCAACCTATTTGGTAGTAAATATTGTCTTATATTGGTCACTTTCCTTCACCAAAATCTGATTATATCCAAAATACCCATCAAGGAGAGAAAACATTTCACTACCAGCCAAAACATGAATGATTTGTTACATGGAAAGGAGTGGGTAATGATCCTTCAAAATACACTCTATTCAAGTCACTAAAATCAATAGACAATCTTATCTCTCAATTCTTTTTCCTAACAATAACTAGGTTTGCCAACCAAGATGAATGCTTAATGGGAAAGATGATTTTAGACTCAATCAGTTTGGTGAGTTCTTTCCTAATAAGAGGATCAATCTTGGGATTGATTGGCCTTTTCATTTTCTTAATAGGCTTAACATTCTCATCTAACTCTACAGTATGTTGAGCTAGATTCAGATCAAAATCATTTAAATCATTATACACCCATGTAAAGACATTATAAAATTCTTTAATAATTCAATGAAAGAATACTTCTTTTCACTAGTACATACATTCCCAAGTGAAAACAATTTATATTTGAATATGCAAACCTTCTCATAGTTTTCATACTTGGTATTTATGCTTACCTTCTCTTTCTTCATCTATTCATCATCATTGAATATGCTCTCAAGAGTGACTAGGCCTTTAGGGAGTTTGTTAGACTTCAGTTACACAATATACCCTTTATATTATTGTTGTAGTTTAGACTAATTCTTGGAAGAAAACTCATATTATTATTGTATAAAAATTTATATTTTTTATCACTATCAAACCCCTACCAATTAGTGACATTATCTAGTATGGAGGGCCTTACAATCACTTTTAGATGAGGTTGGTTCTTGTCTTCTTTTATCCTTTTTGGAACATCAAATTTAGCTCCAATTTATGCATACATATCATCATGATTTTTGTCTTATATTGAAATAGAAGTGATTTTTAAGGCTTTTAAATATTCCACAAGATCCCACACTCTATGCTTATAGGACTTAAGCAAGGAATTTTTAGTCAAATTTTGCCTGCTAACCTAATTGACAATGAGCTCGATATCACTAAAAACTTGTAGTTATTTGACACCTCATTTCTTTACCCAATTGAGGCCATGAATGAGGGAATAATATTTGGATACATTACAATTACAAGATAACTAAAATTTGAGGGTTGAAAAATACCTTTCCTTTGAAGGCAAAACCAACATTGCTCCACCACCAACCCCAATCTTGCTTCTAGACCCATCAAAGAAGAACTACCATAAACCACTCACATCTTCACTTGGATTTAATATATTGGGTATGAATTAATCCTTATCATTCATATATTACACCCCAAGACCATATTATTTAATAAAATTTTAAGGATCATGCTCATAATTGTCATCTCCCCACTCATCTACGAATAAATCATAAACTCCCTTAAGGGAAGATGATGGAGATTGGTCAATATGAAGTTCCTCTTCATCAATGATAGAATAATTAACATTTTAAAACTTATGTTAGTAAGTTTCCAAGTTATATATATGAATATTTTCTAAATAAATCTTCACTTTAGTGCCATACTTTGTCCTAAACACCATGTAAGACCAATTGGCTACCAAATATCCACCTATCTTAGATGTGAAATATCTTGATAAGCAAAGAGAAAAATAGGGAGGTAAATATAACACCAAAAAATCATGAGGAATTGGAAAATTAAGACAATCATTAATTATAAAATTCAAACCTTTAACTTCCCCAAAAGTCTTAGCTAGTGATTTATCCAGTTGTAAAACTCCTTTAGTCATTGGCTCATACTTGAGGTCTAGCTTATCAGTTATACATTTGGGCATAACTGATGTGCTTTCTCCACTATATATGATGAAATTATGAACCAATAAATAAAAAAATTATTATATATAGGTGAAAATGAGGAGTCTTCTCATCTTTCTTTGCTTGACCATCTATATATTGAGTTTCATTGACCAAAACCACATTGTCATTTTTAGATGGGCCAACTTGTTTACCTAATCCATGCAATTCCTTTTGGAGTATATATTTATACACTAGTAATGTTATATAATCCCAAAATTATATGTTAATGTGGAGATTATTCATCTAATCCACCACATTTATGTAAGGATTACTCACCTTGGGGTTCTCTTTATGAACAGTGGCACCTTATGATGTAGCTTGTGGAGGTAGAGTTGTAGTAGCTAGCTTAAAATTTGGAATCTAATTTTATTTTAGTTTAGTATTTTTATTAGATCTAATTACCATAGAAGATGATTTAAGAGCCACAAAATTTCCTTTATTATCTCCTTGATCTTCATAAATATCCCTCCTTTTAGACCTAGTATTAGAGGCAACACTAGTATTCTTATTACTTATATTTCCCAAGTAATTAATGGCAAAAAACACACCCTCAAAATTATTTATGATGGTAAAATTAGTTTTATGTTGTCTATTTTACACCCCTCATTATATAGATCTTTCAAAATTTTAAACTTA
Organism: Torreya grandis; assembly: GCA_037957365.1. Lineage (NCBI taxonomy): Eukaryota > Viridiplantae > Streptophyta > Pinopsida > Cupressales > Taxaceae > Torreya > Torreya grandis. Next base: position 1,667,085 of record JARHVA010003557.1, read on the forward strand.
TAAATATTGACTATCTTGCATTACCATGCATTGATTGTGCATCTCATTTGAATAAGCAACATGCTCTTGACCATGTTCGAAATATGGATAGTTGGGTTGTTCTTGGACCAAGTTGTTTTAAGTGGGGACAAGGGATTTGGAGGATGAGGGAGAATTATGGTTATGTCTTTGATATTTATTGACATGGGTTATTTCTCCTTGTCCTTGTGTATTATTTTGGAAAGGAGGTCTACTTGTTTGCCCAAATTGATTGTATGTTTGATATGGTCTATAAATTTGAGCTTGTCATCTTTTGAGGGAAACTAAATCATTTGTAACACTTTAAAGAAAGATTTTAACTTCATGGATTGCATTTTAAAGTGAAATTATAGGCATTTCTTGATTAGGTAAAGGGGCTAAAGTGGGAAATGCACCTTGACTAGGAGAATGCAAATTAGGGAATAGTGGAATTAGAGGTCTAGGAGCTATCTTTCCCACTTAGACAAGAAAATTCTCAGAATTTATGGATATTGCATAGGTAGTATAAATTTTTTTTCCACCTATAGATTAAATCACCATGGAAATGTCACTATTCAATGCTTTCAAGTAGTATAAAAATGCATAGTTTGAGGTTGGCCTCACAAGGGTTGGGATTCTATTCCAATTGTTTTAGAACCTAATATTAATGTCTTACAATAATTCATATGGTTCCCTCTTGATTTTGGTTAATTTATTAGCTAAAGATAGGTAGTCAATCTTCTCTACAAACCTTTAGTCAATAAATTTCCCTATTCATCCCATGAGCTAATGGAATTTACAGTTAGAGTCCCATACCAATCCAAAACATTTCCCTTGAAAGACAAGGCCAACAGCGTAATATCTACATTTTCTTGGGTGATGTTATGGATATTAATTTTTTTGGATATATTCCTAATGTGGTCAATGGTAGTGATATGACCATCCCCACTAAAATATGGAACACTTTTGAGGGATTCTATTGGAATTTGATCATATTGGGCAAGATTCAAGGGAGATGCCCTGATGAAAGGCACAAACAGTTGTCTTATAGCCATCTTTGAATGATCACTATGGATTTTAGGAATGGAAGGTAACACAAACTTATAATAATTATACATAAAATCTCTTTTATAAGGATGAGTGATTACAAATCTATACCTTTTGGTGGAATATGGAGGTAGTTACATAAACTCAAAAGGTATCTCTTTAGTAATAAACCTAGTGGTTACCTTCAACATGGAAAGAGGGACTAATCATCAACCAAAGACTTTAATTCTTTAATGGAGTCACCAGGTACTAAATTTATATGCTTCTTTCATCTTGAACTAATCTAAGACTAGTACCAACCTTGAACAATATTATAGGACTTGGAAGTCCCACTAGGCATGCCAAAAACTATTAACACTTAGATTCACACCCTTGAGGAGTTTTATAAATATCCTTATCCAATTGTCACCATAGAGACATTTATCTTTTTATGTGTGATAATATCGAGAAATGAATCTATATATAAGGGGATACCTCTCCTTGATGCACCTTTAAAGCTCTCTCTCTAACTTAATAATTTGGATTTGAAAAGGGATTAAGAAAAATGACTAAGAAACCAAATGGTGATTCACCAATGTATAATGTCCTCCCAATTGATTGAAACTACTACTCAAAGATAAACAAAGTGTTTCTGACATAAAACTCACAACTCAAGATTAATTGTTACATAAATGTTTCATATGATAGATTAGAGAAGGTATATGATTCTTAAGAAGGTAATGAATGATTACAAAGAGGGATATAATCATAAACCACTTTTAGGATATCTCTACACTTAGAAAAGAATACTATCAAAGGCCTACAACAATCTCCTTTCTACAAATGGTAGATTGTCAAGAGTATAATCTAGAAAAGACAATATTTCACTAGACTAGACTAACAAAATTCAAGTCATTACTCAATATTGTAGCATATTGTTGGAAAAAACACTTTTATATTTATTCAAGATTTATTCAAGTATAAATCTAGCTAGATTTTTCCCAATAAATAGTGGAGGATGCTAAAATAATCCAAAAGAATGCATATATATAGATTTTGAGAGAGAGGTCAAGCAAAGTAAGTTTAAGAGTCACTTGGACATGTGTCCATATGTGAAAATTAATTACTATTTCATGTGGAAGAGAGGTGGGGTGAGCTACACCATGTCGAGAGGTCTAATTATTCAAAATCAATAATAAGAATGGTGAAAATTGGTATAAGTCCTTCGGAATTGACACAGGAAATAGTTTCTATCAAAAATCATCTATGAGCATTTGAAACTAAAAATAGAAGAGTCAACAGACAACACCATTGAGGGAAATGGGACTTATGGTGATAGTTATAAAATTATTTTCCTAACTACCAACCATCCTTTGGACGCTTATGTTTTTTAATTTTATGGATGTTATTTAATTTAGTCATCTACCAATAGTGACTTAAACCATCAATCTGTATATTTTTCTTGCTTTGTCTACACCAGATGCTCATGACTCAACCATTTTTTACCTCCATGGTTGCTCTCATGTTCCTACCAAGTCTTTTGACATCAATGGATACTTTTTGTAGTTTGAAATTGATGTTTGTAGGGCCTTCACCTTCCATATTCATTCACAACATTTTCTTCAGACTTAAGCTTCTTTCATAGCTTTGTCAAGTGTCATTTAACTATATTAAGTGCCCTCTAAATCATGAAAAGTGGCCTTTCAAGACCTCTGCATGGGACACTTTTTCTTACAAGATATATTTCAAGTAAATTATTTGGGACACTTGGCTTCAAAGGTGTCCTTTGAAAAGGTTTATCTTAGCCACTTTTCTCAAAAGAAATCCTTTGAGTTTTTTTATTTTGACCATTTTTGTAGACAATTTTACCAAACAAATTCCTTTAAGATTTTTTCTCAAATAAAATACTTTGAGAATTTATTTTGTCATTTTATCCTGATAGAATTCATTTGAATCTTTGCATTGGGTCTTCTGCTTTGGGCTTTTTCCCAAAATAAATCCTTCAACCCCTTTTTCTACATTAATTCCTTTAGACTTTTGAATAGGGCACCCTGTTTGAAAAATACCCTTTGGAAAGAATGGGATTCACCTTTCAAAATTTATATTTGGTCTACCTTCCTATGAAAATACCCTTCAAATATTTTGTAATGTATCTTTTAGCTTTTTGAAAATTTCCTTGTGGAAATGTTGAATTGACCCCTTTAGAAAAGTTGAAAATGACCTTTTCAGAAAGATGGAGGTGCCCTTCAGAATAGTTGAAGTGCCATTTGGAAAAGTTGTAAATGACCCCTTTGGGTTGAAAAGATATCTTTCAAGGAAAAATTTTGTAGATAATTTTGATAAAATAATTAGTCTTCGTCTTTGGGAAATGTGTCTCAAACAAATTACCTTAAATAATTCAACACTTGGTTGAATGAAAAGTCTAAACTAAATAACACTTAGTCAAAAATAAAAGACTTGAAAGGATTACTATGTAAAGGCTTATAAAAAGACCAAACCCAAACTTTTTGAAAGAGTTAGACTTGTACATTTATTATTGGATTTGTCAAAGAACACTTTTTCTAAATAAAATCTACATACTAGTTAAGCTTTCCAATAGGGGTACCCAATTTTGACCAGAAGGGCCAAAATTTGGGCAATAATTATTTCTCCTCCATACAAATTCAAAGAACCAAACATATGTTTTAAAAATGACTATCATTTAAAAAAATTGGATTAGGTTGCTAAGAAAGAGGACTTAGATAGCATTATGTCTAAGAGTCTTACTTATTCATATGAAAAAAAGTGATATCTTGAGTTGACCTTATTTTATTCAAAGTGTAATGAAAGGAATGGAAATCAAGGGTAAATTAACATGAAACAATTTGAATTAATTAAAATCACAAAAGATGTGAAAATGTGAAAAGGGGTACAATGATAGATAAGTATGAATATTTATCATAATAATGTATGTAGGTATAGGGAAACATGATAATATAGTTTATTGTGTAAGTTTTATCTACAAATGAAAAAAAAATGATGATAATAATATGTAATCAAAAACTTCTAACCATATCTTCACATTCCAAAAAGAATATTTCTTTTGGTAAAAATGTTTTAAATAAGATTTATATTTTATGAGGAGACCCTGGTCCTATCCATGGTCTTACACTACAATTCATAAAATAAAAACCCAAATGGGTGAAAAATGAGAAAAAATGGTATTAATGAGAAGAGCCTGATATTATCTATGGTATTACACTACAACTCACAAATAGAAACCTAAGTGGGAGTAAAAATTAAAAAAATGGTATTTGTGAAGAGAGCCTAGTCTTATCTGTGGTCTTACACTAAAACTCACAAAATAAAAACCCAAGTGGGTGTAAAATGATTTTGAAAATAACAAACTTGTAATTAAAATATGGAAAATATGAAAAATTTATGTATGAAATAAAATAGTATTTATGATGGAAAATAGGTCCTATCCATGGTATTAGAATGTAACTCATGGCTTAAAGAAAAAAAAATCAAAGGAAAGAACTAAAGTTTGTGTATAAGATAGACTTTTTCAGAGGGTGAGATCATTGGATAAGTCTTGAACTAAATTTATAGTAGGGTAATATATATATATATATATATATATATATATATATATATATATATATATATATATATATATATATATATATATATATAAAGTATGAAAATAAGGGAGATATTTAAGAAAAATATTTCTCCAAAATTTACACATTAGTTGGGTTCTTTAAAAATAGACTTCATTAGCTTGTAGATGATAATATCTAGGATCAAGAATGTCTTTTACTAAATAATTGCCCCACCATTTTTGGAAATATTTTCCTTATTTATCATGGACTAATTTCAATTTTAGGACTAGATAACCAACATTTTAATGTACAAACTTTGATCTTTTTATTAGTTTATTTGGTGAGGTGAGCCTTGTATTGATAGTTATGTTGAAAAGTGGATAAATGGTGTTCGTAAAGAATGTCTAAGGCATGAAGTTAAGCTTCATGTAGTTATTCATTAGAAACAATACCATTAAGAGATATACATAAATATGGGATTCTAATTTCTAATGGTAGGACTCATTTAAAACTATATACTAGTGAGAATAGTGTTACCCTAGTGGTAGTACGTGTGATAGTATAGTAGGCCCAAAGTATGGGATATAAATTAAGATGTTAATTAGTCTGAGTTTATAAAATATTCTTTTGTAATATCTTTTTGAGAATTTTTTTAGTGGTTTTAGCTTGGTCATTACATTATAGATGGAAAGGTTTAGAAAATTTACAAGAAATTTCAAATATAACACAGCTATTTCATGTTCTTAATTTTGAAATTACCACCACTATCATAAATTATAGTATGGGGAAATTAAAAGTGACAAATTATTTTTTTAAAGATAAATTTATTAATAGTGGTTACCATGACCTTGACAAGAGGCATGGCTTCTACCTATTTGGTAAAATATTCAGTAGCAGTAATGATAAAAACATGACCATCTTATGTATGAGGTAATTTAGAAATGTGATATAATCCCCATATGGAGAATGGAAAAGGATAATTTATTAATAAAATTTTTCATTGATGTCAAGGTTCATGTCATTTTATGTCAAGGTTGATGTCATTAATGTCAAGGTACATCTAATGAAGATGCATGGTAAGTGATCTATGAGGTATGAGCTTGTGTACCTAATGTGACAAGAGAGAATTTGAAGGAAAGATATTGTATATTTATTGAGAGAGATTTTTAGGCAAACTAATTATTCTTTTGAGGTTGATTTCAAGGTTCAGGCCAAGGTAAGCATGTTTGAGTAATAGTCATTAAGTATATGGTGTCTTGAGAAGCTTAGTCATTTAATGAACATGTGCATGATGAGCATAAAGAGGTATATAAAGAAGTATTAAACTTCCTAATTAACATTAAATACATGTGATAAATGTTTAGAATCATCAAAGAGTGTTTCAATGTCAGTTTTCAAGCTTCAAGCAGCTTGAGAAACATAGTCATGACACTAGTCATTACATGAAGAGACTTTGTGAATAAGTTTAAGCATGGTGACCTGGTGAGATGAACGAAAATAGTCATAAGAGGATATATTATATTTATTTATCATGCATATGAGGTACTGTAACACTCATGAGAGTCTCAAATTGAGCCTATAGGGGTAGGACCTACAAACCTAACATGAAACTAGACTAGTTCTTGACCCTAATTGACCTAATAAGATGTCATGAGGTATTTTCAAGTCATATGAATAATTAATGGTAGTTTTTGAGCATTTTAAGAGGTTTTATGTAATTTATATGATGTTTTTACAACTTCGATAGTGGTTATAAGGTCAATTTCAAGGCTTAATGTGACTTGCAAGTTAATATCAAAAATAGAGATGGTGGCTAGATGAGGTATCAAGATCATTTTCTAAGGCATATGTGATTAGGCTAGTATTTTAAGAGGTATTTTACATTTTTTAAATAATTTTCACAAATTTTAAATACATTTTTTTATATTAAGGCAAGAAAATGTGTGTTAGGGTCTCTCGTGTACACAAAATGAAGGGTTCTCAACCTAAGAAGAAATTTCAAGTATTCATTGGCACATGTAACCTATACATGGGAGACTAATATATTGAGGAGATATTTTTAATGGTAATATATAGATATATCTATATATTATTTTTATAAATGAGGGGCAATCCTTTATGAATAATTGTTAACACCAAAAAATGTGTTAACCCTCTCTAAAACCCTAATAATGACCTGATGTGAAAGATGTTATTCTAAAGTGATCATAATGGTTTAATATTTGTATTTAAGTTATTATATCATGTATCCAAATATCTCAATAACCTTTAGGTGTGATTGGTCTATTAGGTGAGTGAGTGGACCCTATAGGAAAGGCTTTATTTTTCATAGATTTGATGTAGTAGTCAAAGTTGACCAAGTAAACATTTCCAAATTGATGAAGGTTAAATCTTGAGACTTTTATTTTATTACCATGGTTGTTTATGAGAATATTATAACCCTAAATGTTGATAAATTTGGTCATCCAAGTTATCCAATCTCTAACAAACCTAATGGTGTAGACAGTCAGAAAACTAAGAAGAAGTGATAAGTTGATTATGGATGTGTTATCATGGATTAGGTATTAATAAAATTTCATGGATACGTTTTTAATTAATTTTAATAAATATTAATATTGGATATATTTTTTTGAGGTTAATGGATATGATTAAAATGTTGCTCATAACTTGACTTGTCTAGTTAAGATAAAACAGTGAAGGTGCAAGTTCATGAGTTTGGTCTGCAAGACCAATATTATCAATTGACCATGGTATATTTATATATGAGAGTTTAATAATGATATAATAATACCATAAAAATTAATAATAATTCTATGAAAGTGTCTACATAGGTGTTTTAGGTCACTTTCACCATGACTATGATTGAAGGTAAATTGGTAGATCTAGGTAAGCAACTTACAGTGATGAGTTAGAGGATATTTTACTTAATTTAATTTATATAATTCACACTACTTTGATTTTTTGGACTTTAATGACATATAAATTCTTTTTATAATATTTTAATTTAGTGTAAGAGGTTGAAATATTGAAGGCAAAGTGTCTTATCAGGCAGAGTGAAGTCCATGAGAGAGAAGGTCAACTAATTGGTAAACAAGACCAATATGTGCTATTAGTTCTTATGATGATTTTATTTAATGTTTTTTTGAATATTTTTCAAGATATTTTTCATGCATTATAATTTATTTATTTTTTTATTTCAATTATTAAATATCAAGTTACTCGTGCCTAGGTTTTGGAGTGTTATGGTAGTTCTGAGTGGGGTATTTGTAGAAGAGGGTTTGAGTATTTTTGACATGTATTTGGAAGTAAAAAACATAGGTTTATTATATTAATATAATTTATATTATATATTTATTATTTTTTCCATGTTTTATTGACAAATTTATGTTCATTCTTCAGTTGTTCAAGATAAAATTTCTAGGTAAGCACATGCCTAATATGAATAATATTAATGGTGTGCTCCAAGAAGTGGTTTAAGATAGAAGGAGTTATGAAGATAATATGATATTATTAGGGGTATATTTAAGTTTCATATAATATTTTTCTACTGTATGAAGTGTTTTAATTTGCTTTAAAAATATCAAAGTGTAATGTGTGCTAAGTAGGCCTAATGGGATTAGGTCTCCATGAGACCTAAAGGAGATGTAATGATTAATTGAAGTAGTTCAGACCTAAATGGAATAAAATAAAATTTTATACATGTATATTATAGTTCCTAAGATCAATTTAATTTCATACATAATATTACAATTTTTTTTGGCTAACTAAGAAGGATATGAACAAGAAACTTGTATAAATACTAGGCAATTTTAAGCCTATTGATGTGTGGAGAGAACAAGCAAAGAGAATAAGAAATTGAAAAGTATAAGGTATTAAATACAATAATATTAGTCTAAAATATCTATTATCAATGTTTTACATAGGTTATATTCATGAATATAAAGGTCATATAACCTAATCAAGTCAAGAAGAGGGCTAGTTGAGTGAAGAAGGCTAGAGATTAGTTTGAGAGGGATAGAAGAGAGAGAAGAACTAAAGAATGATATCATCATCTATTGTATGAGAAATATATTTTTATATACATTATCAAAGGTTTGATGTGGCTGATTTGGTTATGATTCATCTAGGGGTTTGGTACCTCCTTGTAAGTGGGTGCTTGTTAAAGCCTAGCTACATTGGTACTTAACTAGTTGGGGATGGTGCTCCATGTGAAGTGGGTGATTCACTAAAGTTGATTTTTATATTATAGTATTATATTACATTTTAATATATTATTGGTTATATCCTTGAGGGTTTTCCACATATATGGTGTGTTGAATTGTGTAATCTTGTTTCATGCTTGTATAGTTCATTGTTTATGCATTATGTTGTATAAGTAGTAAAGTGATTTTTAGGTGATAAAAGGTTCTGAGGTAGATAATTTGGTTCTAACACATCTGGGTGGTTGGGGCCTCCTTAAAAGTGGGTGCCTCTTAAATCCTATCTTAATTGGTACTTAACTAGTTGGGGTTGGTGCTCCATGCGAAGTGGGTACTTTACTAAACATGATGTTTATCTTATAAGACTATAGTACATTTTTATATATCATTGGATTTTCATCCCTTTTAGTGTTTCCCACATATATGGTGTGTTTAATTGTGAAATATTTTTTCATGCATGTATAGTTGATTATTTATGGATTACATGATCTATATTTTGATAATTGCTTAAGTGGAATTGATAAGAAAGTTTTTGAAAATTGATTCACACCCCCCTTCATTATTTTTTATTTGAACATTTGGTATTTAAGCCTAGTCCTTTAAATCAATTCTAAAAAAGCCTAAAGGAGATCCTAGAGTCAAGGATGGATAGTTAGCAAGCTCAAGGTGGTTTCTCTATTAGTATGGATCTATTATTTAGTTGTATGAAATCATGACTTTTAAAATGTCAAGATGAATATATGTTTGAATTATCAAGGTCATAATATTTGGTAGTTAGTTGTGGATGGATATAGTGATCCTCCTATTCTACTAAATGATGTAGTAGGTAAAAAGGCTAGTGAAAATAACTCCAAGGTAATGAATCTCATTCTTTGTGGCCTATTAGAGGCAAATGTTGTAAAGGTAATGAACTATGTATTAGGTAAATATATATTGGAAAAAATAGACTGTATATGAAGGAGACACTAGGGTAAATATGTCAAAGTTCTAGACCCATAGAAGATAGTTTGAAAGTCTGAAGATGAATGAAGATGAAATAATTTCATCTTACCTATTAAAGGTTAATGAAATTGTCAATATCATTAGAGGATTGGGAGAAGAGGTGAAATAATCTATACTTGTTTAAAAACTATTGGGATCACTAAGTATTAAGTTTGAATCTAAGGTATTTGCAATGGAAGAGATGAAATATTTGGACAAGATAGAGATGGATGGGCTTCATGGCATCTTGAATGCCTATGAGATGAGAATAAATGAAGGCCTCCCAAGAAGGAAACATCTTTAAAAGTTTAAAATAAGTCAAAATTTAATAATGTAAAGGATGAGGAATGTTTAGATGTTGATTATTATTAACTCATATCCATGTTTACAAGAAAATTAAGGTTTGGCTTAGGTAAGTACAAGGATATGCCTCCCTTCAAATGTTTTAAATATTGCAAGATTGGCCACTTTGAATCCAAGTGTCCTAAGAAGGATAAATTTGAGCACAATGAACAATATGATGAACAAAATGGAGATGATAAGAAGTCTTATAACACTAAAACAATAAGGAGTAAAAAAATTATGAAGATAGGAAAGCTATTTTTATGAAAAATAAAATATTATACACTAAAGAAGATAACTCTTCTAATGTAAGTGACTCAAGTGTATCTGATAGTGATGATGAATGTAATGAAACTAAGCATGGCAATAATGAAATTTTGTTCATGGCCATAGAATCAGATAATAAGGGTCTATCAAGTGGGAAATACCTTATGGTTGATATATAATTGGATGGAGAAGAAGCTAAATTGAAACTTGAGGTAGATTTGGTAATTTCCCTCAAAGATTTTAAGTTCCAAATGAGAAATAATAAAAAACTAATATCATTAGTTAAGAAATATGAGGATCAAATTTCCTTGTTTGAAGAAAAGATTAGTAACACTTCCAAGGAGTATGATGAGATCATCAATAAAGTTAAGGCATAAATGGAGGTAGTGTTGTCACTTGTATTTTCACCCTTTGAGGATATGTCTCATCTCTCCTCATCCAAGTGGCACAATTGAAACACCTCTAGTCTATGGGTGAGCCTAATAATGAGGTGAAATTCTAGATAAGGCTAGCTCCCTTGATGTGCCACTTGTAGAACACTACTATACCTAAAATTATGAGTCAAAAGGGAGAGAGAAAATTGATAGAAAACTATCCTAAAGGATGTGTTACACAAAAATAGTTGATTATTTCCAACCAACTACATGTTACACATGAGAATAAAGGACTAACCAAGCATACACTTCTCCAATCTATATCTTCTCACATCAATGTTTCATGATGAGGTTATGGATGAATGTTTAGGATAAGAAGACTCAAAAATATGCCTTGAATGGCACTAGTGAATATACTAACTCACTGAACATTGCCACTATCTAGAACACTTCACATGACTTGTAAGAAGAAGACTTTTAATTTCAAATAGGTGAGAGAATGAGACAACATACTAAGGAAAAAAGAGTCATCACTAAGCAAGATAAATAATCTAAGAAAAACATACTATGAATATTCATGGAAGATGTAAAAATAAGCTATATATATTCATCCATGGTATGAAAATGAGTATCTATTTTCCATACTCAGGTGGAGCATAAGCTATAAAGGTCAAAATGGCTAGTTCTTATAGAACTTGAGAGAGAGAAGAGGAAAGAAGTCCAAAATTCACAAGGAAAATTATTAAGATTATATAATAGGTTAAATATGCATGATAAGGATATTTTAAATATACCATGCTAGTTTAGGAAGTACATGTGGTTTCCCAAGTCATAAAACTCATGGAAAGTGGCATATGAGTTCTCATTCTAGCTCAAAAAATTGCCTTCATGATTTATCCCTATTTGAACATCCATAAATTGAATATGGATAGGTATTATTATTTTAATTAATGTAAATTATTGTATAAATTCCTCTCCATTCATTGGTTTTAGTCTTGGTCATCTAGAATCATCTAGAAATGAAATATCACTGTCAACACTCTAGTAAATCTCCTCTTTTAGTCACCCCTCACACTTGGATTCCAAAAAGTCATTATTTGTCCATTAATATTAATAAAATGGAGTGTATGGAATGTTTAAACCCACTTAATTTACTTATATTCATCATTCACACCTTAAAATATGCCCACTTGAAATTTTCACCCTTCTCACTATCACGTTCAATATGACAATTTTGACTAGCTAAGATCAAGTAGCTAGTAGGAATACTTAGGAGTTTTTACGATGAATTAAATTGACATGTGTAGTTATATTAAGTCCAAATATTCCATTCCATGTGATTATAATCTCTTGAAACCTCATATAACTTATACAATGCACAAAATATTTAGAAATGCCCTATTTTGTATCCCATCCGTATAATTTTATATAGTCCAATATCATGGGGAGTGGCTTGAGAGAGTATATTAAAAGTTTAAAGAAAATTCATGGTCATTTAAACCCAGTTTTATATCCCTCTAATATCATATTCCAAATTAGGTCCTTATCCAAGGGTTTATAAGGGCTTTGAGTACTTTAGGCTCTTAAGGTTTGTTCATTCAGGTTTGACATTGAAGTTGACAAAAATTGCACTAGAGAATAGTTCAAGACCTTAATCAGCACCTACATACTTCTTATATTACAATTCAAATCTTTAGAGAATATATGAGCTTCTAAAGTTTCTCCATTGAGCTTTTCCTTCCATTTACATAGGTCTAGTGTTGTCTTTGAGCCAAAAAATGGCTTCATTTGTGCCTTATCTACAATTTTGAGGGTTTTACACATCTGAAGTGACCCTGTAAATGTGATTCAATCCATTTTAGTGATCATCCAAGGTAAAAAATGTGAATGACTCCGCATTTGGCTTTGGTCTAGAACCTTGTCTAATAAGTCTTACTGTAACACTTATGGTTTAGGCCATCCAATTGGGATTATTTACATTAAAAAATATTTTAAAAATATATAATGACCCCATAAACATGATTTAATAGTTTATAATTCTCACCTCATGTGAAAATTTAAAGTGACTCTCCATTTGGCTTTTAGGCCTAAACCTGCTTAACAAGCCTACTTGCAAGTTTGAGGGTTTAGAGATCCAAGATGGGATTAATCCTTATGTGGGATTTTTATCATATTGGTCTAGATATCCCTTATCTTATCACACATTCCTATTAAGTCAAAACAAATTATATTTCATTCTTTCTCTCCCATCTTAAGGACTATAGGATTTGTGCATGAGGGGAGTACCCTCTGTCTAAGACAAAATAGAGGACACTCCCATATTTATTCAAAAAATGATCACTATTGTAGGGGATTATCCCAGTGATGGATACATAATACACAAAATATCATCCCTATATTACTCATTTTATCCCTTAACTCTCTCAATATCCAAAATAGACTTGTGTGAAGTGGACATTGAATGCAAGATTTTCATAAGCACTATGCCATACCTGCTCTTTGATTCCTATAGGTGTATATTTACCTAATCTAACTTTGGTCATGATGTTTGAAGACCATACTTGAATATTTAAATCCACCTAGCATATGATTATACTTTTATTAACCTTGAATGAGCTAAAACATCATCAAGATACCAAGTTTAGGTCATTATCTACCTATAGTCAGCTATAGGTGAGTGGTTTTAGGCCAAGATGTACCTGATAATGTACTTGATAAGTCTATAGACCTATTTATTAAAATAATGTTTGATTTATCCTAGAATCTAATGGAATATCAACTTAACAATATTACTCAAAAAATAAATACATTTCCATTCCAAGCTCATACTATGGATTGGTAGCATTATATATCAATATCTCAAGCAAAAGGCACATGTAAGTGTATGGTACCTCAAAAAATATAATGTCATCATATTTTGATTATCTTTAGATCATGAATATTTTTTTAAACTATATAGAACCATATAAATGGGAATACATGGCCCAATACTACCAACTTGGGTGTAAAAGGTTTCTTTTGGATCAAAATCTTGTAGACGCTAATGCAAGATTTTAGTACATAAATGGGCAATTTAGGGTCCCCAAAAAACCACTTTTCATTGATCATCAGACTTATAAAATTTTCATGTTTATTTAATAATGTAGGAGGTAAAAATAAAAGACATTGAGAGGCTTAAAAACTCCTTAAAACCCTATTGTTTGCTTTTGACAAAAGTGCTCAGAACTCTATTTTCCTATTTTAGGGAAAATATCCCTAAACCTATAGTCATCATGGTTTGAAGTGACCCTCAACCTTGTATATCAATATATCCATTAAAGTAAGTCTAACATGATGCTTTTAACCTACTATGACATTAATAAGGGTTTTTAATTTTCCAATCCTCTCTGTATAAGGACCCTCATATCTCCACTAATGCCACATATATGTGGGGATTTCATATATAGGCAATGAAGAAAATGGGACAATGTGTATGTTTTAGATCTCATGAATAGACCTATACTTTTTCCAATTATCCAAATGGGTGATTATAATTATGAAGACCTTGAAAACCATTTCAAAAACTTTATTCCAACTTGATTCTCTCTTGAAAACACCTGTAGGTGAACACTATCATGTGTACAAGTGGTGAATGGAATGAGAAATGTACTAAAGACTCTAACTTCATAATAAATTGATTTATCATAAATGTGTTAAAATTAAAATATAAAGATATTTAAAAACTTGAAAGAATATTACACACTCCATTTCAACATTTGGACCCTTCTTTGATGGCCCCTGGCTGACTGTGTATGAAAATCATAGGGAAAACTGATTGTATGTGTGGTATATGATTAAAAAATATGAACATTGCTTTAGAGAATGAAGTTTAAAGGTGAATATCATAAATATAACCTTGACAAAATATAAATTAAACTATCACAACCCTATGGAACCATTAACAAAACATGAAAATATAGAAAATGATGGAAACCTATCTGTTATCCCATATAAGACTAGTTTGAAAACTTGAGATTATTTTCCCATAAAAACACCTTAAAACATTAAATAAATAATTTGGATAATTATAGGGGATAATAATCATAATCTAGGATCAATCTCATCAATTGGATTGTATGGAATTATTCAAACCAAGGCAAAACCTTTAGGGTGCACATATTGGCAAGCAAATTAGATAGTCTAACTTATTAAGAATGGTTCATAAGGCTCAAATATCCATCCTTTGCAACCAAATATCAAATAAAATTTGATTTATTGTATAAGACACCCCAAAGATTAATTTTTCTAAAACATCTCTTACTAACTATACCAAGTACAAATCTACTGATTGATTGTGTGTCTAAAAGGGTGAAAAAGGAATATAATGGTTTTAGCCCAATTTTGGCACTTATAGAGTACTTCAATCATGGAGATGGAGATAAGGAAGTTTAATAGTCATCTCATGACCTTATCCCATGTGTCACACTCCATTTTGGGCCGTACAAGTGCCAAAATCTTCCCTTTTGAAATGAAGCTACTCCTTTTTTAAAGAACCTATCACTTTTTAGCTATAAATAGTTACTAAAGACTTCTTAGGACACATAGAATGTGACATAACATTTTTTACACCTTAACACTTCCCAATGAGGCCATATAACTCATTTAATGTTGTTTTGTACCCTTAAAATTACTCAAAAGGACATAAGGACTAAAATGACTAATGACCAAGGCTAATATGACATTAAATTCCATAAAATGACCTATAATACACCTTATGACTAGATATTACACGCATTAGAACATCTAAAAATCAAATTTTTACCTATAGGGATCCCAATTTAACTTATAAGGTCAAATTTGGTCAACATATTGGTGACTCATAGGGTTAGTATGCTTGTTATATTAAATATCAATAACCTTATAAGTCCATTGGGCTTAGGGAGGCATTTGAATTTGAAACACAATAAGGAGATCATTTACCACAAGCTTTGATCAAGATAAGACCACTTGACTACCGCAACCAAATAAAACAAAGGGCACACATAAAGCAAGGCAAAACCACATGTGCTCAAATAATTTTGGAAAATTAGGAATTAAAAAACTTTATGCAACTAATAATTATGCATGCCTCTCTTTAAAAGAACAAAAGGAAAGTTTCTTGCATCTCCTTCTTCATGAGATGAATGATGGTGCCAAATATGTTGCTATTTGGATTGAGTACATGATAGATCAGACCTACTTATTGTCACTTCACTTGTTATGATCTCAAGTATACCATCTTCAAAGAGGTCTCTAATTTAAAATTATTCCTCTTAGACTTATACAAATACCTCATATTTCCACCCACTCTTCATTTCATGATAAACTTATACCTTCTTTGCAGACATGATTTTAAGAGAGTAGTTTCTTGTTCCATAGAAAATTGAGGCTAGTATAATATTATCTTGTCCTCTAAATACTGAGGTGAAATTTTATCTTACTCATTTATGAAATTTTTAAAAATTTCATCTTGTTTACCATCACATGTAATCAGCTCAAAAGAATTTGTAGACCCCTTGAGAGACTCAAACTCATTACAAATGTTTTCAAACTACTGACACAAATCCTGACCTTCTCTTTGATCAACATCATGAAGGGGAATGATAAGATAATCTCCTTCATCCTCTTCTTTATAATCCAAAAATACTTCACTAATATTTCTTCTTTGACACAAAGAAGGCATTCTTCATTATCAACCAAACAAGAAGACTCAACACAAGGACTCACCTCTTATTCAACACTTAGGACATTTTTAGGGATATCAAGTTATATCTCAACTATCATAGACTAACGTTTTTTATCATGGTCTAAAATGTATTCAATACCCTTCTCCTTTTTAGTGATGCCAAAACTAGGCATCTTGAAATTAGATGACTTAGCCGAATATGGCTGCCAATGAGCTACACATTCTTCAAGAAATAGTTCAAATTTTTTATCAACCAAGTGATATTATTTAGGTTATAACACCATCTGTACATCAAGGAAAAGGGTAATGGGGTAAGGATAATATTAACTGGTTGGTGGAAGTGGAACATAGGACTCAAAATCAGATTGAGAATGAATTATAGGGGATTAATTTAGGAGCTCTTGAGGAAGGGTAGGCAAACCTTGGGATAAAATTGCTTGGTAATATTCCTTCCACTTGATAATAAATTAATTTAAATATAATACAACTTGATCACTCTCTTAAGGGAGGCCATATGGGGTGTGTTTAGGTATAGGATCTTCTTTTGTGTCTAAACCTTCTATCACACCTTGACTCAGCAATTTCATTTTCAACTCTAACTTTTCAATCTACTTGGCTAGGTTCTCTTTAAATAATCTCTCAATAATTTGATAAGAATATTTATGAGGATAAGGAGTAAAATTGGGATAACATGAAACACAAGAGATCTCTTGAATAAGGGTGGGAGGGACTTCAATAGGATCAAGTTCTTTCTCAACTTCACACTCCTTATCAAGGCTTCTATCCTCTTTCTTTCCCCATGATTCTAATACCTTAGTATATCTTAGGATGTTAGGATTAGTATTCTATTCTTTATTTATTGATGTAACTTAAGGAGTGAATGAAGTATTCAATAAACTTGGAATCTTCTTAGGCTTGGATTCTCCACCTTGTCTCCAACTTGGAATCTCATATCTAGAATTTGCTTCTTAAGGTGGGGATGTAATTAGAGAGTGAAATGAGGGATTAAAATAAACTTATTTTTATGATGATATGTAATAATAAATATTATTATTATCTAACTCAATCTACCTATCAATATTTACTTCAAAAAATAAGTTTGTCTTTCTAACTCTCTCTTCTAGCTGATTGGGAAAATGATGACTTTGATAAGCTTGATTGGGTTCATGATTAGGAATCATGTAGGATTGACATAAATATTGGAGAAGTTCATATGAAGGTTGATATTTTTTTTTAGTATTATTCTCATGAATTATTAACTTCTCTTATAAGGATAAAATAAATCCACTCACATCTAGCATCTCACTTGTGAACCTTTACCAATTGTCTCTCTCAATAGGTGCCCACTCTCTTTTTACCAGATCTAATGCATCTCTCACCTTATTAATGAAATGAATAGTAATATCTTGACCATTTACTCTTAGTGTGTCAATATCCAACATGTACTTCTCATATCCCAAGAGTGTTTTCTTGAATGTTGTAATGGACAGATTATAGGAGTGACTAGGTTGACTAAGAGGAGCAATATATTGAAGAGATTGGTTATAAGACTGATAAAACTCATGATAGGGTTAAAAATGGTCATATCAGAGATAATAATAATATTATAATCATTAAGTATCATGAAAAGGTTGATAGGGAATGCAATAAGCTTGACAAACCTCACTAGCTTGTGTAAAACGATACTCAACACCAAAGCCAACCATGGAACTTCATTAATAACCAAGAACACAAGGAATTATTATAAACAATATTCAAAAGGAATAATTAACTTACTTGACCAACTGATGTAATCTTAAATTCACCATTGATGTTTAGATAGATGCCTTTAAGGGCTGATGTGTTCAAAGTAAACACCAAAAATCTTTCAACTTCTTAGACTAAGAGTCCCACCAAGCATGTCAAAACCTATTGTCACTTGGATTTTCATAATTTGAGGATATGTCTCAGATCTCCTCATCTAAGTTTCATAAATGAAACACATTTAGGCTATGGGTGAGCCTCATAATGAGGTGAGTCTCTAGATAGGGCTAGCTTCCTTGATGTACCACTTGTAGAACACTACTACACCTAAACTTGTGAGGGAAAAGGGAGAGAGAAAACTAAAAGAAAACTATCCTAAAGGAGGTGATACACCAAAATATTTTATGATTTTGTACCAGTAACTTGTTACACATGAGAACAAGGGACTAACTAAACACACACTTATCCAATATATATCTTCTCACATCAATGTTTCATTATTAATTTATGGATGAATTTTTAGAATAAGGGGACTATATCAAAGACCTTGAATGGAACTAGTGAATATAATAACTCAATCAACCTTGAAACTTCATAGAACACTTCACATGACCTATAATAAGAAACTTTTCAACTACAAATAGCTAAGAGAATGAGACAACATGCTAAGGAAACAAGAGTCATCAGTAAGAAAGATTAATCATTAAAGTAAAACAAATTATGAATAGTCATGGAAGAGGTAAAAATAATTTTTATTTAATTATCCATGGTATGTAAATGATCAGGGCTTTGCTAAACTAAGGTGGATCATAAGTTATAAAAGCCAAAATGGATAGTTCTTATAGAACTTGAGAGAGAGAAAAGAATAAATAAGTCCAAAGGTCAAAAGCACACTTTTAAAACTAATAAAAGAGGTTAAATATACATGATAAGTATATTTTAAATAAACCATGGATGTTTAGGAAGTACAAGTGGCTTCCCAAGTCATAAACCTCGTGAAACATGGCATAGAAGTTCTCATTTTGGTTCAAAAAACTACCTTCATGATTTAACCCTATTTGAACATCCTAAAACTAACTAAGGATAGGTATGATGATTGGAATGAAGGGTAATTTTTTCAAAAATTACTTTACATAAATTATCTCTAGTCCTAGACATTTGGAATCATCTAAAAATGATCTATCACTACTTGCAGTCTAGAAAAACTCCTCTTTCAATCACCCCTCACAATTGGCTTCCAAAAAGGCATAAATTTTCCATTAAACTTAATACTAGGGAGTGGATAACATATTTTAATACCTTTCATGGCCTTATAGGTATTCGATATACCTTAAAAGGACTCCTACTTAAAGTTGTCACCCTTCTGACTATCATGTTTACTATGCCAATTTTGATTAGCTCAGATGAAGCAATTATTAAGAACACTTAGGATTTTTTATGATGAATTAAATTGACATGGGGAGTTATATAAATTAATAATATTCCCTTCCATGTGATTTTCATCTCTTGAAACCTCTTATAACCTACACAATGCATAAAATAGTTATAAATACCCTATTTTGTACCCCATCCATATAATTTTTTACAATCCCAAAGCATTGGGAGTAGTCTAAGAAATTATATTACTAGGTTAAATAAATTTCATGTTCATTTCACCCCACTTTTATATCCTTCCAATATCATCTTCCCAATTGGGTCCTTATCCAAGGATTTGTAAAGGTTTTGAGTGTTTTAGGCTCTTAAGGTTTGTTCACGTAGGTTTGAAATTCAATATTGCAAAAAATTCCATTAGAACACAATTAAAGACCTTAATAAACAAATCAAAACTTATCAGATCCCCATTAAAATATTTAGAGAAGATATGAGCTTCCAAAGTCTCTCCATCAAGCTTATGTTTCCATTTGCACATGCCTAGTGTTGTCCTTCAACCCAAACATGGCTTACTTTGTGACTTCTATAAAATTTTAAGGATTTTACACATCTTAAATTAAATTTTAAATTTCATCCAATCCATTTTAATTATCATCCAAGGCCATAAATTTTAATGAATCCTCATTTATCTTTATCCTAGAACCTTATCTAATAAGTCTGACTATAACCCTTGTGGTCTAGGACATCCAATTGTCCTTATTTACATTAAAAAATATTTAAAACCTATATAATGAACAAAAATAATTTATTTAATAGGTTATAATTAACACCTTATATGAAAATTTAAAGTGAGTCTCTATTTGCCTTGTAGGCCTAACCTACTTAATAGGCCTGCTTGCAAGTTTGAGGGTCTAAACCTCCAATATGGGATTCTTACTTCTATGGGATGTTTATAATATTGGTTTATATGTCATTTATATTCCACAAACTTATTTTAATGTCAAAAAAAATATTTTTTAATCCTTTATCTCACATCTTAATGACTACAAGATTTATGCATAAGGGGAGTGCCCTCTATCTGAGACAAAATAGAGGGCACTCCCCTATTTCATCAGATAATAATTACTATTTTAGGGTATTATATAAATTAGGTATACCTCCTACATAAAATTTCATCCATATATTAGGTCATTTGAGCACTCAACTATCTCAAGATCCAAAATAGACTTGTGTGAAGTAGACTATGTATGCAGGTTTTTCATAAGGACTATGTGATACATACTCTTTGATTATTGTAGGTGTATATTTATCTAATTAGACTTTGGTAATGATGCCTAGAAAAAATAATTTAATATTTAAATCCACATATAATTTGATCATACTTTTTTTCACCTTGAATGAGCTAAAACATCACCAAGGTACCAAGTTGAGGTCACTATCTGCCTACAATCAATTGTAGGTGAGTATTTTCAAACCAAGATGTGCTTGATAATTTAATTACTAAGGAAAAAAATCTTATTATTTAAGTAAAGTTTTATTTCTCTTGGAATATAATGTACTATAAACTTTGAATGATTACTTAACATACAAGTTTGGTTCCATCCCAAGCTCATAATATGGATTGGTAACATTGTATATCAATATCTCAAGAAAGAAGCACATGTCAGTGCATGGGACCTCAAAACATAAAATGTCATCCTTTTGATTATATTTAGATCATTAATATTTTTTAAAACCATATAGGACCATCCAAATGTGAATACATGGCCCAATACTACCAATTTGGGTGAAAAAGGTTTCTTTTGGATGAAAATCCTATAGATGTCAATGTAGGGTTTTAATACATAAATGGGAAATTTATGGTCTCCAAAAAACCACTTTTCATTGATCATCATGGTCCTAAAATTTTCATGATTCTTGTATTATTTAGGAGGTACAATTTAAATATATTTATAGGCTTCAAAACTCCATGAAACCTTATTGTTTTCTTTTGATAAAAGTGCTCTGACCTCTATTTTTCTATTTTAGGGAAAATATCCTTAAACCTATAGTCATCATGTTTTAAAGTGACCCTCAACCTTTCCTATAAATAAATCAATTAAAATAAGTCTAACATGATTTTTTCAACCTAATATGACCTCAATAAGGATTCTAAATTTTCTAATCCTCTCTAGATAAGGACCCTCATATATTTTCTAATGCCACTTGTAGGTGGAGATTTCATATACATGCAATGAGGAAAATAGGATAGTGTGTATGTTTCAGATCTCAGGAACAAACCTAGACTTTTATCCATTTATCCACTTGGTTTATTATCATTATGAAGACCATGAAAACCATTTCAAAACCTTTAATCCAACTTGATTCTCTCTTGTAAACACCTATATGTGAACACTATCATGTGTATAGGTGGTGGATGGAATGAGAAAAAAATACCAAATATTATGCCTTCATAGTCAATTGGTTTCTCCTCAATTTTTTCAAATGAAAACATAAATATATAAAAAAATCTGAAATAAGCTCCCACACTCCATTTCAACATTTGGACCCTTCTTTCATGGCACCTAGCTGACTGTGTATGTTAACCATAGGGCATACTGAATGTATGTGTGGTATATGAATAAAAGTTATGAATATTGATTTATATAATTAATTTTCAAGGTTAATTTTAATATGATAACATTTAAAACATGGAAATGAAACTATCACAACCCTATAGAACCATTAGTAAAGCATGAAAATGTAAAAGATGGTAGAAACCTATCTATCATCCCATATAAGATTAGTTTACAAACTTGAGATGATTTTCCCATAAAAAACCTTGAAATATGAAACCAAGAATGTGTATAATTAAAGGGTAGATTCAAAATAATTTAGGATTAATATTATTAATTATATTGTGTGTACTTGTTTAAATCAAGGTAAAACCTTCAGGGTGTACAAATTAACATGCTTATTAGATAGTATAACTTCTTAAGAATGGTTCATAAAGCTCAATACACCATTAATCTAAAACTAAATATCAAATTTAATCTAATTGAGTTTATAAGACACCCCCAAGATAAATTTTTCTAAAACCTCTCTTGTTGGTCATACCAAGTACAAACCTGTTGACTGGTTTTGTGTCTAGAGGGTGAAAAAGGAACATAATGGTTTTAGCCAAATTTTGACACTTATAGAGTACTTAAATAATGTAAATGGATATAATGAAGATGAATAATCATGTCGTGACCTTATCCCATGTGTCACACTCCTTGTGGGTTGTATGAGTGCTAGACTCCTCCCTTTTCAAATTAAATTGCTCTTTTTTGTAAAGAACGTATCAATTTTTAGTTATTAATAGTTATTAAAGACTTATTATGACACACGGGACATTAAATCACCTTGTTTACATCTTAAATCTTCCCAAATAGGTCATATAACTCATTTAATGCTCTTTTTTACCCCTAAAATGACTCAAAAGGACATAAGGACTAAAATGACTAATGAACAAGGCTATTATGACTTTAAATTTCATAAAATTACCTATAGTATAAATTATAACTAGATATTAGACCCCTTAAAACATATAAAAATCAATGTTTTCCCTGTAGGGGTCCCAATTTGACCTACAGGGTCAAATTTGGTCAAGTAGTCAATGCAAGCCTAAAAGCTAAAGAGGAAGAATGAATTAAGTATGAAATTAAAGTAGAATCCTTGAAAGCTAAGTTAGATCAAGAGTTTAGTAAGCTGAAGAGATTTTTGAAGTTTTAAAATATCACTAAGGCTCTATATGATATCTTGAGTAGTCAAAAGTATACAAGTGATAAGACAAGTATTAGATTCAAATAAAACCAAAAAGTGGTATCTCAAGTCAAAGAGAAGGCTATTTAAGAAATGAAGGTCAACATGAAAAGACCTATCAAACAACCTATTTCTATAAGGTATGATATTTCATTCAATGGCTACTATTTTCTATAAAGTTAGTTTGGTCATAGAGAAAGAGAGTGTATAAGACCCTCTAAGAATGAGTACTCATGGGACTATGGAAGGAGTCATAGTTTAAATCAATAAAGAAGTATGTGTAAATTGGTTTGATAAATTTGTCATCAAATAAGACACATTAAAGATTCTATCTTAATAGAGTTAGAAGGTCATCAAGTTAGAATATCAAGTTTGAAGCCCCTAAAGTACAAGAAAGAAGGAAAATGAATATATGAAAATCAAAGATAACAAAGATGAGTCATGATCAGTTTACAAGATCAAGTGGAATATTTGATGTGATATAACATACTTCACATGTGAAATCTAGTCAGTAATGCCTATTGTTAGCTCATAATGATAATAAAATAGATGATGAAGAGATCAAGCATATAATCTCAATCAAGCCTAAAAGGGCACTAAATGACATTTAGTCTAGTGATAGCATGGAAATATAGGAATCTCCTAAATTGGTGTTGTTTAGTGCCCTATGGAAAGGGGTGATTTTATTAGGCTTCATGAAGACACTCTTCAGTTAGTAGAGGCATGGTGGATGTTTGGTTTGAGGGACAACTATTTAGATTATTGACTAAGATTGATATATGTTTAAGTGGTCTTGTAATCTAAGATCTCTTTGAATGAGCTATTATTGAAATAAGGGGTATCTTATTACCTTAAATGATTCATAACCTAGGTTTTAATAATATGTGTTTCCAAATGGTAGTTTGTTAAAGATCTTTCATCATTAATGTCAAAGGGGGAGAAAGTTCAGGAAGGGAAATGATAGTGATCAATTTGAAGAATGTTTTGCCATCAATGATAAAGGGGGAGTTTTTTGACAAGTGTTACCATTGATGTCAATGTTTATGTCATTTGATGTCAAGGTTTATTTCATTGATGTTGAAGTGCATTTGGTGAAGATGCATGGTGAGTGATGTATGAGGTATGAGGTTGTGTAACTGATGTGAGAAGAGAGAATTTAAAGGAAACCTATTGTATATTTTTTGAGAGATAATTCGAAAGAAACATAATTATTCTTCTAAGGCTGATGTCAAGGTTCATGATAAGTTAATCATGTTTGAGTACTATTCATTCAGTATAAAGTGTCTTGAGAAGCCTAGTCATATCATGAGTATGTGCATGATAAACATAAATAGGTATACACAAAATTATGACATTATTTAAAGATAATGAAATTCATGTGATGAAGGTGTATAATCATTAAGGAGTGTTTCAAGGTTAGTTTTCAATCTTCAAGCACTTGAGAATCATAATCATGACACTAGTCACTACATGAAGAGACATTTTGAAATAGTTTGAGCATGGTAACCTAGTGAGATGGATGCACAGAGGAATAAAATGATATATGAGGTTGGCTTAGCATGCACATGATGCATTGGAACAATCATTAGAGTCTTATAGTGAGCCTACATTGGTAAGACCTATAGACCTAACATTCAACTAGAGTAGTTATAAATCCTACCTAACCTAATGAAGTGTCATGAAGTATTCTCAAGGCATGTGAAGAATGTATGGTAGTGGATGATCATGGTAGGAGGTTTTATGTCATGTATAAGAGTTTTTAATATTTGGATAGTGTCTAGAAGGCTAGTTTCAATGTCTAATATGTAATGAAATTACTTAGATATTCACATAGAATGATTTTATATTACAAAGAATAAGAAAATATGAGAGATCACATAGTGATAATTGATAGCAGAACAAAATACTAGATAATATAACAAATCCACTTTGAGGGGGTGACCAAAAACATCAATGAACTAATAGAAGAATACTCAACATAGTGATTAAATACTAACCAATATCTCCTATATATAGTCTACGTAACCAAGGTTATTCCATAGTAGAACCTATCTAAGAACATTGAGAAATATAACAAGTAAATATATGAAGTATGTAATCCATAAGTCAACCACACATATCACTAGACATAACAATGGTTAAGGGCATAACAATCCCCTCCCCTTTAAAAAACATTGTCCTCAATGTTGTGGCAACTCTAGATGCTATTGCACAAATTATTCATCCTCCCAAGTGGCATCTTCACATGATATATTATTTCATTTGATCAGGTACTTTGTAATTTCTCTATAATGTAACTACTTGGTGTGCCTTTAAAGGATCATCTCATGATCAAGTAAAACTATATCTTCCTCAGCCAATTCTATTAATTTTGTTTAACTAAAAACTATGTGTCCAATGACTTTATTTAGGCAAGATACATGAAATAATTAATGTATGCAAGTGGATGAAGGAAACTCAAACTTGTAGGCCACACTACCAATTTTCTTCCAAATTTGATAAGGCCCATAATACTTAGGGGATAACTTGTTATCCTTTTTGTTGTTTCAATGACATCTATTTATATAGATTAAATTAAAAAAAGACCAAATCACCAATTTTAAAATTCATCTCACTTTTGTGTTTATTTTCTTATTACTTCATGCAATTCTGGGCCATAGCTAAATTTTCATGCAAACTTGCAAGGAGCTCCTGTCGATAGTGAATATGTTATTTAACTACATGAACCTTAGGATGGACCTTCAATGTTGAGGTGATGGATGGAGGGTGGTATCCATATAGTACCACAAAAGGATACATTTTAGATAACTATGAAAAGATGTATTATACCACCATATAGCAAGTGGTAGCTAATGAACCCATTTATCCTATTTATCAAAAACAAAACAATGGAGATATCCTTCCATACATTTGTTTTTTGCTTCAATTTATCCATCAAATTGAAGATTATAGGATGAAATATGAGCCTATTGGGTGCCCAAACAAGTAAATAACTTAGTCCAATAATTACTAGTAAAAATAGGATCTCTATCACTGGCAATGATCTTAGGGGTCCCATGTAGTTTTTAAACTATATTGAGAAAAGTAGCCGCTACTTTACTAGAAATAAACAGTTGGGATAATGAACAAAAATGAGTATACTTATTGAGATGATATAAAAAAACCATGATAATATTTTTACCATCAAATTTTGGTAACCTTATAATGAAATCTATAGATACCTCTTCCCAACACTAGCTAGGGATAGATAAAGGCTATAAAAGACCAAGGGTTTGATGGTTTTTCCTTAGTTTTGTTGATAGATCATACATTCAACCATATATTTCTCGACATCCCCTTGAGACCTTCCAAAAAGAATCCTACTTGATTATGTGATAGGTTTGTAAAAATCCTAAATGACCCCCAATTGGAGTTGCATGAATTTCTTGAAGGATTTTCGTGAATTCTTACATAGGTACAATCTATCTTTATAACATAATGCATTACCTTACCATTTGATTTTTTCAAATCCACCTAAACCTTGTTTAATATTTTAAATCAAATCATGGCCAACACTATTATGTTCCCATTCTAATCATGCTTCTTCTATCCAATCTTCTTGCAAAATGGTTATGGTACATATCAATGCCTCAATTGATTCATCTTTTCTAGATAGTGTATCTACCACCACATTATCCTTGTATTTTTTTAGAATATTTCATAATCATATCTTAACATCTTATTTACCCATTTCTATTATTATTCAAATGACAACCTTTGTTCTAAAAAATATTTGAGACTATCATGATTAGTCAATAATTTTAAGTGATGACCCATGAAATAAGGTCTCCATTGCTTGACTGTATGCAAAATGGCCATCATTTCCTTCTCATATATGGGATTGTGATGATTTTTAACCTTTAGTTGATGACTTTAAAATTCAAACAGTCTACCTTCTTGCATGAGTACATCACCCATAACATACATAGATACATCACATTCAACCACAAAAGTCCTAGAAAAATCAAGAGTGGATAATATTAGAGTATTACACATATCCAATTTCAATTATTCAAATTCCTAGGTAGCTACATTAGTCCACTAAAAGGAGTCTTTATTTAACAAAAAGGTGAGTAGGTCTATAATACTACCATAATTTTTGACAAACCTATGATAGTAACCAGTAAGCCCCAAAAATCCATAGAGTTGCTTGAGTATATTAGGAATTGGCTAGTCCACCATTGCTTGGATTTTTTTAGGATCCATTTTAACTCCTTCTTAAGACACTATATGACCCAAATATTCAACCTCACTAGCCCCAAAAGTACATTTAGAAGGTCTGGCATACAATTGATTTTGCTCCAAAATGGAGAGTACATATTTCACATGTTGCAAATGGTCTTCCCAATTTTTACTATAAATGAGGATATCATCAAAGAATACCAAAACAAAGTTCTTAAACAATGGATTAAAAGTAGTATTCATAAAACTCTAAAAATTAGATGGTGCATTTTTTAGACCAAAAGGCATAACCAAAATCTTATAATGGCCCTCATGAGTCTTGAAAGTGGTTTTGGGTATGTCTTCATCATTAATCCACATTTTATGACATGTATAATGTAGATATAACTTGGTAAAATAAATATCACTATTCAATTCATCTAGAAAATCATCAATGACAAGAATTAGAAACTTATCTTTTATAGTGAACTTGTTGAGTTATCTATAGTTAAGGCACGTCCTCTAAGTGTCATCTTTCTTTCTCACCATGAAAATTGGTGAAGAGTATTCACTTTGGCTATGATGAATGATTCTTGAATCCAAAATCTCTTATACCATATTTTCAATTTAACTTTTCTAGGCATAGGGATACTTATATGACCTAATGCTGGGTGGTGTACTACAAAGAATAAGTGTGATAGCATCATCATGTGTGTGGCTAGTGGAAGTCCTTTTCGCATGTCTCCAAAAACAATAGAATTAGCATCAATTATTTTTTGCAAATCAAGAGGTGGATATGGATGAGTTGGTTATACTTCTATAGAAAACAAGTGAGCTACAACTCCCTTAGCACCCTTACAAATAATATTTATCATTTGAGGGGAGATAACAAGTTGTGCAGATTTAGCCTTCAATCCCTTTAGCTCAAATGTCATTTCTTAAAAATGAAAAATCATGAATAATTCTTGAAAATTCATCCCAATAGTGCCCAAAGTGGTGAGCCACTAGACTTCCAAAACAATATTAACTCCACCCATGGGAATAGAAAACATAAGGGAATCTAATAAGTAGTCTCCCATGGCCAACTTAATACTATGACATTTTAATAAACAATTGATAGTACCACCATCACTAATCACAACCTAAAATTCTAGAGCTAGATAAATGAAATAGTTCAAATGAGTAACCAACTTACTATGGATGAAGTTGTGTGTGCTCCTAGAATCAATTAAGATAGAGACCTTTTGTTTCTTAAGGAAACCCATCACCTAAAGATTTTTAAGAGTAATAATACCTAAAAGGGCATGACAATAAATAGTAGGTTGAGAGTCTTCAAATTCATTCTTAGGAAATTTTGCATCCTCATCATGTACTTTTGTATCATCTTCATCATCGTTGGCACCTTTAATGTAAAATAGCTTCTTTTCAGCACAATGATGGTCTTTGATCCATTTTATATCACAAACATAACACAACCCTTTGGCTCACTTCACCTTAATTTGTCATTGTGTTAATCTAGTGGGTTATGGAAATGATGGTGTTGGAAAGTTATGATCATGACCAATAATGAAATTTTTTATTTTGACCATCTCTTTTTCTTTAATCATGCATGTCTTAGGGATATATCCTAATATAAATGTTGGGTTAAACATTCAAACCTCAAATTTGATGCTATATTTGAGGCCACCCAAAAATGTGTCAATGATATCTTCCACTCGTAAAGAGAGATTCTAAGATTAATGAATATAATCCTTCATAGTTCATGTTTGTTATAGCTTAGCGAATTGGCTGAAATAGTTATCAGAGACATTATTCTAATAATGAGCTAAAAAATCCTCAATGAAAATAGTCCAAGTAATATGAGCACCATTATTTTTCTTTTGACAACATAACCAATGATACCAAATGAATTGCTCATGTTTCAGATATAGGGATGCCACTACCACACTCTAAGAACTAGGTTTTTGATGTAGCTCAAATAAATTCTAAATTTGGGTAATCCAAGTGAGAGGATATTTACCATCAAACTTATGCATGTCCACTTTTAGCAACATTAGTTTCATATCAGTATGGGAGTTGTTGAGAGCAAGATTTGAATGCTAAAATGGAGGGTTATTGGGATAAAAATAAGATGTAAGGGTAGGCATTTGCATAGTGATATGATACAATTAATTTTTAACCCCATTAATCTCTTGACACATCCATAGATCATTATCTTGGATTGCAATAAAGTCATAATGCCTCACCAAGTTCTTTATGTATGCTTAAATTTGAGAAATCATTAGATCTAAAGTCCCAAAATCCATGTCATCAATAGGAGTCTTAGGAGTTTATTTCCCCCCTTTTATTCCTCAAGTACTTGAACCTACAATATACAAACCCTCAGAGGGTTTTGACTAAAAAAAAGTGTACCAAGAAATGGTACCATTGTGATCACCTTGTCAAGATGAATCCAACGATTGCCTTTGTGCACTAGGGTAAAAATTTTAGTACAAAAAAAGTGTACCAATAAAATATAATGTTTCCATAATCTCATCGAGATGAATCCAATGATGGCAATTGTGTAAGGGGGATTTTTTTTCCAAACCTTTTTTTTAATTTTTTTTTTCAAAAAAGCATTTTGAGAAATATTGCACCGATGGAAAAAATTAACTCTTCCCAAATTGAAAGTTATGTTTTTTCACTCTCACCACTCTTAGAAGCCATGCCTCACTATATATATATATATATATATATATGTCGCAAAAAACTTGCCCAAATCAAAGCTCTGATACCACTTGTAATGAAATTACTTATATATTCACACAAAATGATTTTATATTACAAAGACTAAATAAATATGAAA